>CM069864.1:9038887-9411387 GCA_036172795.1 Pelodytes ibericus | reverse complement strand
CGTGGAACTTAATTGGTTTCCGTTCCAGAACTGATCATCACCCCACCCAAGTCTTATTTAAAACATTCATATTGCAATTTTTCCAATGATATTCCCCCTCCGGTGGGGTGAGTCACCTTTGAAAACATTCCAAAATCGGGGAATAATTAAACTATTACTTAATTGGATGTAATAGTATTTTTAAAGAATTCTTTTATAGTCTTAGGGCGATGGTTTGGCAGCTAGTGTAACCCCCAATATCATTTTACAGTGTTGACCACCACGGCAGCGTAACCCTTCGAGGTTTAGTAGGATACTGGGGGTTGAGATTTTTCATTACAGTGACATATTATATAATAAAATTTAGAAGGAGAGATTTTGGGCGGGGGTTTAGAGGGGCTTCCTGCAGTAGGTCGGTAACTATGTAAGGTAAGCATTTATTTAACCTCGATTAGGACTATAGCAAACTTAAAAAAAATGTAAAAAATTCTGTATGAACTTAATTACACTTATTTCTTTGCCAAATAGCAGAGGAACAAAGCAGGTATTTTACCAGGTTACTCTTTGTGTGCTGGCGTGGCTAGCAACACGTTAGTAAATTAAATAATATTGCCAATAAAAATAAAATTATGCAGTAAGAGTGGGGCGTATTGTAAAAAAGGTGCTGCTGGACACTTCATGTGCTTACCTTAAAGGCACTGTCTAGTGCCCAAAATCTATCTTCCAAATGTTTGCAGCTAGATGAAATTGTGAAATGACAGAAGTTTGCAAGAAACAGCGAATGCCCACGCTAGCTGGGTAAAATTAATTTCCTTTTTTTTTGCTACAGGAACCAATGAGAATAATTTCATTCAAATAAATGAAATTTCCTGCCTCTATAGTGATATTATAAGACAATGTGTTGCACTGTTAAGAGATCCTACTGTGTACAAGATTAAGGTCACTTAGAGGCCACACAATGCATTCAGTTCGAGGAGCACAGTAAGTGACTAAATGAAAAAAAACCCATTATATTCTCAGTGTCAATTATAAATCAGTGCTGCAGCACCTGCAGTAAACATGCAGAGTAATCACTGGGGGAGGGCTTGAGTCAAATATTAAAAATGTGATTTATGTAGAATGCCTGCATCAAATCACACTGGGAAAAAAAGTCTGTGCACTATTCAAGCAGTAATATTCATCTTGCACCAAAGGGAGTTTGGGGACTGTGCCTTTAATATCATTACAGACCTCAGATTGTGATGCATAAATGATCAAATGTTGAGTAAGTGTCACGTAAGGGGCGAGGGTTAGTTATAAAAGTACATTTTGGGACAAAATAGGAGCAATCAGGAACATTCCATTGTTTTCCATGGTGACTGCTCCAGTTTTAAAACGCTGAGTTGAACTTTACAAATAAACCTTATTGTACTTACAATTTTATCTAAAGGTTTCCAAGTCTCCCTTACGAGGTGTTTGCAGTATGTTTATAATTTTTTATATTTAGCTAGGACCCAACCTTGCAGCTGTTCCCAAGGAAGAGGGTAGAGGATATATCCTGGCCTTGAACAAAGCTTTGGAAAAAGGCCACCGCTCCATCCTAAAGTAGGTGGAGCCAACCTCCAAGGCTGAAGTGAGGAGCGGGAGTGGGCGTGGCTAGCACAGATCGCCACATTCGGGGAAAATGGTCTGTCGCCACGCTTTTCTTGATTACTTATTTAGAAGAATCATCCCCCCCTCCTCTTTCAAAGCTGCTCAATGCAGTGTTAACACAGCTGTTGCTATCCTATAAAGTCCCGTCACTTAGCCATTTCTTAAGTAAGCAGGACTCTTTCTCTTCGCCTGGCAACTCGGATGGCCCTACACACTCGAATGGGCCCGAGGTGCGTTTGTTGCGAAGCCAGATTGTTTTCGTTAGCATAAGCGGTGAACTTACTTGTTCTACCTGGATGTCTGGGAACATTGCCAAAAGATTTCTCCACATTTCAATCAGACGCAAGAGTCTATAAAGCTGTCACTTCCCGTGTAGGTCAATTTACCCTTACAGCGGCTCCGACAGTTGTGCACATTTAGAAGAGAATCGGCACGTGTCGCCTGGCGTACTTTTTCTTATTATGAATTTAAAGAAGAAGCATTGCTACAAAATATCCAATCATTCCTCTGTATTTTATGGCTTTCAGTCCTGGAAACGATCGGAACGAGCTGCGGAGCGAGTGCGTTTAACTTTGCAAATGTGTCCCCCCCCCCCGAAAAAAATGCCTCTGCTTCCCACTCTGAGCTTTTGCGCCAACAACCTCAAGCTTGATATCCTCACTGAAAATGTGTGTATGGGCCATAAAATGCTAAAATAGTTTAAACTGACAGATGAAAGTGGACAAAAAATATACTGGGGACAGTAGGGGCTGGGGCGGGGGGTGGTGGCTGGATAATACTCCGTGCTGTAATTGGATAATGGGCGATGTATGTTCTGCTTAACTAGTTTCAAGTTTTGATCATTGGAGGAATTCCTTCCTGTTTTATGTTGGGCCATGGAGGGTACGGAGTTATTAAGGTGGCTCCAAATTAGAAAGTGTCCAGCAGGGAATAAATAGTTGCCAACAGCCCTGGATCTGCCAGGTTAATCTTGTTGTTCGGGGTTCTATGCCATTAAACTTGGTGCCCGTCCCGGCATTATTGCAGGCAGCATTGCATTTAATTTAAGCTACGTATTTGTCTTCATGAAAGAGAGAACTGGAGGAAACTGAGAAGGGAATTTCAAACTTGAGGCCAAAGTAGCCGAGTCGGGAAAAAATTCTCACAATCGGCTAAGTATGAGAATTTTTCCAACTGGGATACTTTAGCCTTACGTTTGCTGTTGCCTTCTCTGCAATTCCCTCTGTCATGACTAAAGTCCAAAGTCTAAATTTAAAGAAGTAAATTCCAAACACCCCTGTACCCTTTAGACGGGAACCTTATCGAGGGGGGGAGGGGGGGGCACTTGAACCCACCCATTTCAGCTCTTCACCACCTTCACCACGTCCCGGGATCCTGTATACATGTATATATCTTTATCTACTATCTAATTGCTTGCGAGCTAACTCATAGACATAACAGTAGGTAATCCAGGACTTAAACGGACACCGTAACTTATATATGGTTTATACTGTGAATTTAAGGAGTAATAATAAAAAAAGCTCCAAGTTGTGTTGGTAAATTCACAAGCACATAGATTAAATGAAAAGCTCTAACTGCGACATCTCCTGTTTATGATGTCACCTTGTGGCTTCCTGTACATGTGACACATTTCCTGTTGAAAGCAGCTCATTTGCATATCAAAGCAACAGTGTGATGTCATAAACATGAGACGTGCTGATCCATCAAAAGCACAAGCTTCTCTTAATTTATGCATTTTATTGCAATTCTGCCAACGCATTCTACTCTCTACATTCACAGTGCAAACCATATTTAGATGATGAAACCCCTATTAATCCCAGAATACAGGTAGGGTTGTGACCCAACCGATATTTTACTGGCATCCTGGTAAAAAAAAAAGGCTGAATGAAATTGTTAAGCACTAGCAGGTATTTTTTTTTTTTTTTTTTTAAAGAAAAGCTTAAACCCTAAAACCCAGCAGCCAACCAGCCAGAGAAAGCCAAGTGCATTCTGGGAAATATTGTACATACAGAAGATGGCTACTGTAGGTACACATGTGTCATGAAAATTATCTTTAAATCTGCTTAAAACATATTTTTACTTCAGACGTAGCCGCTGGGATTATTGTGATACTGATTCACACCCAAGTGTGATTCAAGTATACACACCCACCTCTGAGTAGAGAGATTGACGCACGTTATAGAGAGACATCTGGTTCTGATTGTCAGTCAGACAGGTTCACTCCGACCCCAGAGAACCTGTGACCATGGAACAAAATAGGACATGTCTGATCTTTAGGGCATGACTGGATAGATCGTATCATAGACATAATTAATCAACACATTATAGACAAGTTTTGCATTGGACATCTTTGCTGGAGAGTTGACAATGGTCCAGGTCTTAGAGAGTCTTGTATTAAACCTCGACTCTCAATGTCTACAGGGACGAGCCTCTTGGCCTCTAGGCTTACTGCCCTATGATCTTCCCAGGCAAAGGGAAGTAGGGAGCACATTCTACTAATATGGACAGGTGTCCATATCCTTCTTTTAATTGGACTGGGAACTCAGCCAGGCACCCACAGGCAAGATGGCAGCTCCTAGGCGTGGAACAGATTTTAAGGAATATTTTTTTTTTTTTTGCAAATATTGAGATCATAGCAACAATAATGAATGTGTTGTTCAGGTAGCAAGTGTACAGGAAGTTCAATCAGCGATTATAGATTTATAACCTCTCAGACATTTATAGTGTAGGAGTTTACAAAACAAATGGCCTTTTTTCTCCTCTTTTAGCTCTATCTGGGGACAGACATCTTGCTTAGAATCTTGGACTCCATATGGAATGTTTCAAAGGGCCAGCTTAGTGTGTGTGTGTGTATGTGGGGTATGTGGGGGGGGGGGGGGGGATGACATGCTTTATAATTTTGGAGACAGAATTGGGATTATACATTTTGTTTTGTTTGAAAGACCCAGAGAAATATAATACAAATAGGGGGCATGCTTTAAAGAATGAATTGGTGTCCTCTCAAAATCCATTTCCCCTTAGGCAGTTCTGCTATTTATTAATTTAATGTATGGTGGCAGCAATGGGATAGTCTAATCTCCTTCTAAATAGTATAATCACCGTATTAGTAGCAGGAGAAGAAATTAATCATTTAGTGCAGGTATCTGACGAGCAGCAGGAGTTGAAACAGTGTGTATGTCTATTTTTCCAGCCATAGTTCATTATCATCCCTTGAGGGAAGATATATAAAAAAAAAAAAACCTTACAGAATAAAAAAATAAAGATGAAAGTAAAATCTGTTACAGGAGTCAGGTTAAAAGCTTTCTGTGGCAGGGAATCCTGACATATTAGGGCACCCCCCTGGGGAAAGTTAAAGAGATACCAGGTAGTCTTTTAACATTTAATAGGCAGTAGACAGTATGGAATATTTCATTTACAATTAGTGTGTGCCTGTGTCTAGTTAGTAAGAACCAATAATTAATGTGCAGAAGGAAAGTATGTCTGATATATAGGCAGATATCACAAATACAGTAGCTCTGCATTTTAAAATACTTCATCTGTCCTTAACTATATAAATAAGGGAGAAAATGTGTACAAGCAAAGCAAAGCAATTGGATATCTCTTTAAAGGAGGTAATATGACTTGAAAATAACCTAAAATTTTTATACATATTAAGGTTTAAGACTTAAAAAAATATGTATTTATTAATTTTTTTTATATATATCTGTATTGTACATATGTGTAATTTACTCAAACAGATCAGGTCTGCTTCTGGTGATCCTACATCTCCTAACTCTAAAACCCACCCTTAAAGGATGGCTATGGGCATTGGTCCTCATGGGGTGTGGTGCAGGCGCGTATCCTCCTTGTGAGCTAGGTGTGTGCTGCACCCCTAGCACATTCCCCCGTGCTGAATTTCTGGGGTTTTTGTCTGCTCCGAACAGACAGCACACAAACAAGGAAAATACAGAAAATAGTTCCGAGAGGTCAATGGCACCGGTGAATTTGACAATCTTGTGTAGCTGTGCTGACAGTTTGGCACACACCTGTCACTCATGGGCAGGATACGCCCCTGGTGGGGTGCGATTGCACTGGCAGCAAGATAGCAACCAACTGCAAATACATGGCTGCATTGACAAGTAGTGTCCTAGCCGATTATTACCCAACATGTCTATGGAAGACAAAGAAGCCCAATGTCTGTTTAAGTACAAATGTCCTATGGCATGGTTATAAGTTAGAGGTATCTTCCAAACTGGCAAACTGGGACAGCCGGGAGGTGTGGTCTTGGGGGGAGTGTTTAGACTTAAAAGGGGGCCAGCAGAAAGCTCAGAAAGCTCTTTGCAGTGCCCCTGCATGGACTGGAGGCTCAGGTTCTATCAATTTGGAGTCGTGGCATGGAAAATACATATACAGAGCCTAAACACTAAAAAGGAGCTCTTGATCCCATGAACAACTTTTTTTATTTTTCTCTAGCTGCGCTGGCAGAAATTAGGTTAATTTTCATTAAAAAGAACAAAAGGCTTGTGAGTTTGAACTGCTCTAACTAACAGAGCAAATATACAACAGATGAAAGAACTCCTCTGATCGGTTAGTTCAACTCCTCCAATTGGTGTATATGTAAAGTGGAGGTGAGATTCCCTGATTTATAACCTATCACTTCCCTTGGCAGACACTGCACTGAACCTCACACAGGCAACAAATCTTAATAAATACCCCGAACCTTCGAAGAAAAAGGTTATTCTTGGCAGGAGACTGCACTTAGCGGGAATTCCTGTTTCATTCTCGTCTTCACAGTTACCCTTTACAAACATGTCAGGCACTAAATGAATTGATCAGATCACAACGGTACCAATAAAAGAATTCAATTATTCTTCTGATTGATTTAATCCAGTTCCATAACAAGAAAAAATGGTCACTTGACGTAGGCACAATTACAGCAGCTCTTAATTCATTGTGCTTGTTGGGTAGAAGAGGAAGAAAAGAGTAAAAAAACAGCACTCCAAGGAATCGTTAGACATTTCACTTATTAATTTTATAGGATAAGAGAGTACCAAATCCTTTATATACTATTATAGGAGAGTACCAGATCCTTTATAAACCAGTATAAGAGAGTACAGCTTCTATATATAACATTATAAGAGAGTACCAGATGCCATATATACCATTATAGGAGAGTACCAGATCCTTTATATAACAGTATAGGAGAGTACCAGATCCTATATATAACAGCATAGGAGAGTACCAAATCCTTTATAAACCAGTATAAGAGAGTACAGCATCTATATATAACATTATAAGAGAGTACCAGATGCTATATATACCATCATAGGAGAGTACCAGATCCTTTATATAACAGTATAGGAGAGTACCAGATGCTATATATAACATTATAGAAGAGTACCAGATCCTATATATACCATTATAGGAGAGTACCAGATCCTATATATAACAGTATAGGAGAGTACCAAATCCTTTATAAACCAGTATAAGAGAGTACAGCATCTATATATAACATTATAAGAGAGTACCAGATGCTATATATACCATTATAGGAGAGTACCATATCCTATATATACCATTATAGGAGAGTACCAGCTCCTATATATAACAGTATAGGAGAGTACCAGATCCTATATATAACAATATAAGAGAGTACCAGCTCCTATATATAACAGTAAAAGAGAGTACCACATCCTTTATATAACAGTATAAGAGAGTACCACATCCTTTATATAACAGTATAGGAGAGTACCACATCCTTTATATAACAGTATAAGAGAGTACCACATCCTTTATATAACAGTATAAGAGAGTACCGGAACCTTTATATAACAGTATAAGAGAGTACCAGATCCATTATGTAACAGTATAAGAGAGTACCACATCCTTTATATAACAGTATAAGAGAGTACCAGATCCTTTATATAACAGTATAGGAGAGAACCACATCCTTTATATAACAGTATAACAGAGTACCACATCCTTTATATAACAGTATAAGAGAGTACCAGATCCATTATATAACAGTATAAGAGAGTACCAGATCCATTATATAACAGTATAAGAGAGTACCAGATCCATTATATAACAGTATAAGAGAGTACCAGATCCATTATATAACAGTATAAGAGAGTACCAGATCCATTATATAACAGCATAAGAGAGTACCAGATCCTTTATATAACAGTATAGGAGAGAACCACATCCTTTATATAACCTTATAAGAGAGTACCAGATCCTTTATATAACAGTATAAGAGAGTACCAGATCCTTTATATAACAGTATAGGAGAGTACCACATCCTTTATATAACAGTATAAGAGAGTACCAGATCCTTTATATAACAGTATAGGAGAGTACCACATCCTTTATATAACAGTATAAGAGAGTACCAGATCCTTTATATAACAGTATAGGAGAGAACCACATCCTTTATATAACAGTATAAGAGAGTACCGGAACCTTTATATAACAGTATAGGAGAGTACCACATCCTTTATATAACAGTATAACAGAGTACCACATCCTTTATATAACAGTATAAGAGAGTACCGGAACCTTTATATAATGGTGTAAGAGAGTACCGGAACCTTTATATAATGGTGTAAGAGAGTACCGGAACCTTTATATAATGGTGTAAGAGAGTACCGGAACCTTTATATAATGGTGTAAGAGAGTACCGGAACCTTTCTATAATGGTGTAAGAGAGTACCGGAACCTTTCTATAATGGTGCAATAGAGTTCCGGAACCTCTATATAATGGTGTAAGAGAGTACCGGAACCTTTCTATAATGGTGTAAGAGAGTACCGGAACCTTTATATAATGGTGTAAGAGAGTACCACATCCTTTATATAATGGAGTAAGAGAGTACCAGAACCTTTATATAATATTGTAAGAGAGTAACGGAACCTTTATTTAATGGGTAGGAAATCACTAGCATCGTCATGTCGTATACTATGAGAACCTCTTTCACCACCTGTAGCACTGCATTCCAGAACATTTACTTCCCAGAGTAATCACTCGTTATGCAGTTTTACTGAATTCATGGATTTGCTCGATCACTTCTCTATTTTTTTTTTAAACTCCTGTATTGTCCAATTACAATCATTTAAACTCTCCTCCTAGCCCTGCACGAGTTAAACTTTCTGAGAGGCTGCAAAGGACTGCTTGGTGCTGAACTGCGAATCTGTTTCCAGTCCTGACAGCAGGATTATAGGAAACAGATGACCTACGCTTCTAATTTGTGGCTTTAAATTGCAAACAGAATTTCAGGAGTCGAGCACAGTAATAAATGGCAAAGGAGAAAGCCACACACAGCCAGATCAGTATGTGGTGGTTGTAGGTTAAACTAAATGGGAAGAGACAGGTTATGATGGTTTAGTGTATTACTGGGAGGAAAGTCTTAAATTACTAGTGCTGAGAGCTATTGCTCTGGGAAAGACAGCACTGTATTGTGTAGTCTTTATATAACTGGCCAAACAATAAAAAAAATATCAGGTTTAATCAGAAACCTGTTACTGGACAGATCCTCGTGTGTCCCTCCCCCCCCCCTTCCTTTAAACAGCAGCTGGGGGTCCATATTTGCTTTGGTCCTAAGTAATGACAGAGAGTGTCTGCTGTACAGTGTAACCATGTTTAACAAAACCAATGTCAATGGTTTCAAATAAAATGTTTAACAAACACATCAGATTACCGATGTCTGGGTAGAAAATTTACGTTTTTTTTTGTTTCGTTTTTTTTGCGATTGTGGCACGCATACCAAATTTGGAAACCCTAAAGAACCATGGGTGGGAAAATGTGGTTAAGTTTGACTGTAGTCACTTAGGAAAGGGAGACAGGGAAACCTGATCTTTTCATTATATGTGCATTCGGAATAGCAGGTTTGAATCATAAATGCTATTGTCCAAACTGTGTCTGAGTGTATCAACATTCTAACCGTATCCAAAAATAAGACGTCGTACTCCATGTTGTGTAGACTGCGGGAAAGTAAAGATCTGATTCGGTGCCAGTGTTATTTTAAGCAATTTGAACTGGGATTTGTGTTTTTTTTTTTTTACCTTGGTCTAGCATGAATGTTCCATAGCGTGGCCAAAGTTTATAATGTGATTATATATATATGTGCAGATAACGGAACATTAAATGGCAGAGCCAACATTGGCCGAGACAGCGGTGTTGATGTACAATGGCATGAAAGGTATCCCAGCATGCTCAGCATTATGTCAATAAAGACAAGCTTGGCCTAACGGTGTGTAATTATCGGTCTAGAGCGGACTTTAGCAATTTGTTAGAGAGAATTTGACTTTCATTTGGTAGACTCTATGCCATGGGCTTTATTGGACTTGTGTGAAGGTCCAATGCATTGTTAAAGTCCAATACAGTGGTGAAGGTCTAATGGAGTGGTATTCAACCAAATACATTGAGATAATCACTTGTTGTAGATTTTACTGTTCATGTTGTAGAACATTCATGTTGTAGATTTTACTGTTACCCAAGTTAATGGTGATCATTTTATCGACCTCAGACAGATGAAAGACTCTGTTGACCATGCTCAGATCTGCAACCCTGAAGAGTAGATTGGATAGGTAACTAGAGTTAGATTACCAATAAAGCTCTTGCCTAGAGTTATACTGATTTAATTTTTCCAAAGGAAAGAAGGGGTTTAGGTGGGTTTCATGGCACTCACAGGTTCAGGTGAGGGTAATGACATTTTACTATGTTTACTCTTCTGCCCAACCTCTTTTTTCAGTTAGTGGAGCCCTTGCCCAAAAAGCACCATCCACACACATTTTAGGAGCCAACCCCCGCTTCCTGCCACCCAGGACGTCCCCTTCCTACCTCAAGGGGCAGTGGATAGGGACATCTCCATGCCAGGGCACAAGGATGCAGTAATAGTAATGGTTAGGGTAGAATCAAATACTTGTATGAAATGTACGCTCATTAGATGAAAAGATCCCTCGTTAGTGGAGTAGGCAAATCTTCCATTCATTAGATTCTGACAATTAGTGCACCTGACCTATACTATAGGTCACCTTGTCATCAAACAAAGAGCCAGTTACCCACAATAAAAAAAAAAAAGACATGTTTGTTCCAGGTATAAAAAGTCTCATTTTATTTTAAATGCAGCTATTAAGGAATCAAGCTGGGAAGAGCCATTTTCTTTCCTTTCTTATATTGTTTTAAGCTTTCCTATTGATTATCTTGTGTCTAAATCCATTTTGATTAGTGACTCGGAATGATAATGCCAGAGTTGTTTTATATTCTGCAGTGCTCTGATCTCTTCCAGCTTTTTTCTTTATATCTGTTATGATTTTAGAAAAATCACCTGGTGGGAAAATAAAATAAATTTTAGTTGAAAGTCTTTGTCTCTTGGAAGGCTCTATTATTTCTATTTCAATTTCCTTAGAATGCACAATTATTGGTTATGCCACAGTGAGAGGGAATAAAGACTGTATTGGACTTATGTGTGTCATTTTTTTTTAATTTCAACAAGAGGTGTCTTTTTTTATTTTTATTTGCTGTTATTTTTATTTTATTTTTTCGTGCTCCATCAACACAGTTTGCCTAATTAAATCTGATGTCTAGTAGAAGCAAAGCTTTTATTTTTTCATAGTCATTTTTTAGAATTCACTTAATGAGTTTAGATTTCTTTTGTATATTAGGTTGGAGATTTCTCTCTTACTCTCTCCTTCTCGCTCAGAAATTATCTGATAAGTAATGGGCAAACGGTTCCGAAAATAAAGCAAGACATACCCAATAAAATTCATAAAATGAATATATATATATACATTATTTATTTATTTTTTTAATCAGTGTTTTAGTTACAATATCCATAAAAAAATTATGATAAAAAAGAGAAAATTATTTACAAGATACAGAAAAAAAAATGCGATTCCGTTGATACTTCTTGGTAAAATTCCGCCTGTCAAAAACGGACATGGACTTTTGTCATTTGAGGCTTGGACACAGGATACCTTGATCAACTGAAGACAGCGGTACAATTTTCTTTAACAAACAGTAGCATTTTATGGGTTTTTTTTTGGCCTTTTATTTTATGATTTGTCAGGGGTTTCATTTCTTTTTTTTTTTATCTTGCTCTGTAGAGAGTAAAGGATACTAGTTAACTTGCTTAGATATTTTGACTGCTGATACCCTTTGACCACTTGCCTGTGGTTACATTGTCAAAGCATAACTTGGTATAATTGCTATATTTGCAGTCTGAAGAGAGCTCAGAATTGATGTAAAGCTGCTGAACACAAGAGAAATTGTTGTCTTGGAAAAATATAGTGTATCCGTGGAAAAAATGCGGAATATTCTGCAGAAGAAAAAGAAAATACTGTTTCGTCATCATTTCAAAAGTTTGCATTTTTTTTTAAAAAAATCTGTTCTTAGAATTTTTTCACGTGAGGAATAGTTTATTATTATTTTTTGTGTTGTTAGTATAGCGGACAAAAAAGCATTATAAAAAAAAAGGTAGAATGTCAGGTGTTGTGTCTGAAATGTTTTCTAATGGGGCGAAGAGAATTATCACAAGACAGGTACATTGAGATTTCTTTTTATAAAGTTCGTCTTGCAGATGTTACTATTACCCAACTTTGTGGTGCTCATTTTATCAACCTAAAAAAGTATACTAATAAAATGCTTGCTCAGAGCTTTACTCTTTTAGTTGCTCCAATGGGCAGAAAGAGTGAGTTAGGTGTGGTTTGTTTCCATCAAAGCCTGCCTATGTCTGTTCTATTTAAACTCCACCCACTTCCGTCCACTAAGAACATTAGACCCCACCCACTTCCCACCTGTACCACCTGCCCGAAGCTATGTATTTTCCCTTCTTATAAAGTATGGTACGATACACCCCCAAACTTATGACCAACAAAGACCACTGCCTACGCCGCTGTCTACTATGTATTTTTTTTTTCTTTGTATGATTAATAAAATGGAAATTTGAAGGAAATGAGACATAAGGATGATCAAAGGGATAAGATAAAAACGCTATTATGGGACATACAATCCCACTGCTGTAATTGATCTGAAAGAAAAAAAAAAAGAAAAAAATTAATAAAAATAAAGTATGGTACGAGATCTATGGGCAAATTCTGCCTCATATGTGTGACATTTGGAAGGCTCAATTCCAGTTTACTCGCTCAGATTCCTACACTATTGTATACATTTTTCTAGGGTTGAATATTTGTTCCAATACCTGCTATTTTGGCAAACATTACAGGTAATGCAGGAAAATACGACAACAACTCAAATGTAATCATGAATAAACATTCTTGAAATGTATTCACGCATTTGTAGCGGTGTTTTAACATAGTAGACATTTTTGTATGTTGTACATTGTGCAAATATTTAGCATTCAGTTTTGTGCCAAAGAATATACCAATGTTTCCCCGAAAAATCTATATTTTGTAAGACTGATTCCAGCTTTTAGCACATACAGAATAAAAACCTATAGAAACAATATACGTTGAAATGCCAGCTTTATTTCCATATTGCTTGTATGCTTGTTAATCAGTCTTTAACACACTGCAAAAGTAGCAAATAGTAATTACAAAATTTGCAAAATATTCTAACATAATAAACAGCATTTTGTCATGAGGATTTTGTTACTTTTGAGCTCATGTTCCTTAAAGGGACTGTCTAGTGCCCAAAATATATCTTCCAAATATTAATGCATATTAATGTGCTTTCAAAGTACTTTAAAATGCATGTGAAAAAATAAAAATTGGGAAATTACAGCAGTTTGCAAGAAACCAGGACTGCCCACATTAGCTGAGTAAAAGTCTTTTTCTTTTTTCTTTTTGCTGCAGGAACCAATGAGAATAATTTCATTCAAATTAATGGAATTTCCTATCTCTCTAGTGATGTCATCCGACAATGTGTTGCACTGTTAAAATATATGATAAGAGGAAGGTCACTTAGAGTCCACACAATATATTAAATTTAAGGAGCACAGGAAGTGACTAAATGAAACAAAACTTTATAGCCTCACTGTCTATATAATCAGTGCTGCCACACCTGCAGTAAATATGCAGAGTTATCACTGGGGGAGGGCTAGAGTCAAATATTAAAAATGTGATTTATGCAGAATGCCTGAATCAAATCACACTGGAAAACTGTGCACTATATAAGCAGTAATCTTCATCTTGCACCAAAGTGAGTTTGGGGAATAGACTGTTCCTTTAACAAATGTAAAAATACAAAAAAGCAACACTCCTTTCTAATTTGTTTGTGGGGCAACTTCCTAGTGTAGATTTATTTATGTTGTTTGTCTCAAAAAATACTTACACCTATATCAGCATTACTGTCAGTTTGCAAGCACGCAGTTTGACAAATGTATACGCCTATTGCAAATATAAAGTGCTTTTAAGTATAATAAAATGTTCTGTGGAGATGATTTGTTATGTCTTTTCTCTCTGGCCAGCCTTTTTTTCTTTCAGCTTTCAAAATAATAAACCTAATTTAGCTTAAAAAAAAATAAAATATATACATATAATTTCACTAATTACACTAGCACTGTATTTTTGTTTACTGCTGTGTTTCACAAACCTCTAAGTGAAATGATCAGCCTGCTAAATAAACCAACAAAGACATTAAAACCGACCAATCAGGACTGGAATTACATTATAAACAATCACTTCAGCAGAGACTACAACAAAGCCACACAATATTATACAAAATGAAATGACTTGTGGGTGAAACAGACAAACAAATAGTGAGTGGCGTATGTGTAGAAAAAAAACTAAAATGTATGTAAAACGGAGTGGGGCTTAGTAAAAATGATGTGATCTGGCATTATGCTAAAAACATTTTGTATCCCGTTTACCCATAAAAACTGGTGATATATTCAAGTGTCTAGTTTGTCTAATGTTGAATATGACCCTGGCGCAAATGGGATGAGGTGCGAAATGTAACCATGGTGGTTTGGAAATCTTGCTAAAAGGACAACTGAAGTGTAACCCTTGCGTCCTTTAGAGGAGCCGACCAATCAAGGGTGGAATTACAGGGCTGAAAAAGTGTCCCCTTTTTTACAGATACACACTAGTTTACTCTCTGCGCTTCCTCAAATCTGAGGGTGAGCCAATCTCAATGCACACAGCCAATCAGAACAGAGTCTTACCCTGCTCATCTGATCGGAGATCTGCACCACCATTGGAGAGGCAGTCGCGGACCACACTGGGCTTGCAGGGGAGCATGGCAGCTGCCAGTCAGAAGATAAACTGGCATCTACTATCAAGAGTACCTGCCAGTTTATCATCATACTAAGGGTACTACATTTTTTACATGTGCTTTTTATTTTAGAATAATATGTGTCTACTTTACTGTGCCCTAAAAGGTACCATTAATGAATCTAACCGGCAAGGCGCAAAAGCTGGCAAATTATCTCTCTAGTGCCAGCGACGTATAATACAGTAACTAATCTGAACATAAGCTAGTGGACAGGGAAGTTCTAACGGAAAAGGGCTTTGATCTAGTCCCATTAAAAAAAAATCAAATAAAAGGATCACTTACGTCTGACCATAATGCTTGCATTCTCTGAAGAATAGATTTTACAAATTGAGCATTTAAAATGGACATTTCGCACTTGTTTTATCGGCGGCTAGTACCGCGCCATTGATCAGGAATAAAAAAAAAAAAAAAAAGCTGATACATTTGGAGAAGTGACACGGTACAGTATATTTAACTGGCGAGAGCCACAGGTTTCTGAACCACGTTTAATGACGCCCAGCATTGCAACCGTTTTGCATATTTTCCAAATTAAAAATATTGATCCCGCCAATAAATTCGCTGGTGTACATGGCAGTATGCTTGAAGGTTAAGGGGAATCGGTGACCTAAACATTGGCTGCGAACGTAGAGAATAAGGAAAAAAAAGAGCTATATATTGTGTTAGCAGAATTCCAGGCGAATGCACAGATTAAAAGATAAATGGGTTTAGAATGTGTCTTATGACATCAAAATGATCTATGTTTTAATAAGAAGTGTTGGATATAAAGCCACAAGGTGAGGTTATTAAACAGCAGACACCACAGACACATGTTAAGTCCATTTTATCTTAATGCATGCATTTTCCTGCAGTCCTGCTATTTGATTTGTTACATTCACCGCACATACAATATTTAGGTGACAGAGTACCTTTAAAGCCTGCTTATGTTACTGCACCAGATAGACAGATGGGGTTTTGTTACCAAACTGTGGTGACTTGACATCCAAATAGTCTCATTACATTAAATAAAAAGTCAGACTATGAGGGTATTTCACTACAAGGTGAGTTGCAGGTAAGTTGTGGTGAGTTGGGGATTAAACCCCTCACTTTTCGTCTGACGTTCCGGAGCATTGTGTATTTCTTGATTTGTTGGGGATCTGCTAGAGCCCGGTTCATGCACTTGGCTGAACTGAGTTGGGTTTTCTACCATTTGCTATTTGTGCTCAGTCGGGAAAACTCAGCAGGTTTGTCCCTTCGCACTGAATACCTAAATCGGGAAATGTTCATCTAACTTCAACTCATCTTTTAAAAGATCACTGTTGGTGGACATCTTGCTGCTGATCTTCATACATCTGATACATCTTACCCAAGATTCTAAATAACATGTCCGCCCCCTGATAGAACTAAATAGAGCAAAGACTCTAAACATGTCTACCCCCTGATAGAGCTGTACAGAGCAAAGATTCTAAACAACATGTCCACCCCCTGATAGAGCTATACAGAGCAAAGATTCTAAACAACATGTCCGCACCCTGATAGAGCTGTACAGAGCAAAGACTCTAAACAACATGTCCGCCCCCTGATAGAGCTATACAGAGCAAAGATTCTAAACAACATGTCCTCCCCCTGATAGAGCTATACAGAGCAAAGATTCTAAACAACATGTCCGCCCCCTGATAGAGCTATACAGAGCAAAGATTCTAAACAACATGTCCGCCCCCTGATAGAGCTATACAGAGCAAAGATTCTAAACAACATGTCTGCCCCCTGATAGAGCTATACAGAGCAAAGATTCTAAACAACATGTCCGCCCCCTGATAGAGCTATACAGAGCAAAGATTCTAAACAACATGTCCGCCCCCTGATAGAGCTATACAGAGCAAAGATTCTAAACAACATGTCCGCCCCCTGATAGAGCTATACAGAGCAAAGATTCTAAACAACATGTCCGCCCCCTGATAGAGCTATACAGAGCAAAGATTCTAAACAACATGTCCGTCCCCTGATAGAGCTATACAGAGCAAAGATTCTAAACAACATGTCCGCCCCCTGATAGAGCTATACAGAGCAAAGATTCTAACAATATGTCTGCCCCTGATTGAGCTATCCAGAGCAAAGGGGGCTCAATATGGGGTGCTCATTATTTGTATTCTTTCATTAAAGCATTACTATTTGAAATGCCTACACTTCATACGACCTTTCCGTTACACAGAACGTATAGTTTTCCTTTAATAAATCAGTTTATTCATTAAAACGTGGACTGTGCTGAGCTGCCGGGGGAACTGGAATAATCAGTCACTGGTAACTTAGATGAGCTTAGACAAGGCAAGTTGGAGAATTATTCTAATTCAGCTATTAATGCATTTACCAGTTCACTTGTGAGATCATCACAGTTCACTTTTTAGTGAATAGACCCAAGTGATGGTACTGATTATACTCCTCTGTGAAGACAACAGAAGAGACAAATTCATATTTCTTTTTTAGGAAAGGAGAAGAGGCCTTTGTGGTTTAACTAATATTAACGCCAGCATGTTGGTGGGAATTACCAAGATTATTAGGAAAATAGAAGGAGCCATTGATTACAGAGCTGAGCAAATATATATTTTACTCAGTGTTTTATCAGGAAGTGTCTAGTTTTAAATAATATAAATGAACGTTATATTTATAGTATGGAGATGTGCATGCTTTAGATACATCTTACTTCAAAAATGTAAAGATCCATTTATCAGTGTTACTAATAAAAACCTTTACTGATCCAAAGTATATACATCATCTGGCTTCATACCACAAATATTACTTATTGTCCATCTTTGTGAAACTGCTGTGGGGAGGGGGGGGGGGGGGTTGTTTAGAAAGGTCAAAGGTTGTGGAGGATAATGGGTTCAATTGGATCAGTCAGCAGGCATAGGTCAATTTTGCAAAGTTGGACCCCGAAGACCATCGCAGTAGATGCAATAGAGATAGTTCTGCTGCTATTTTGGTTTTTTTTGCTGGTGGGATTTTATTTAGGATAGGTGGAAAATGTTTTCTTTTTGCATGGTCCCTTTCCTTGGGCCAAAACTACAGATACAGGGCATCATGGGACAATTCAAAAAGGTATTATGCTTTCTGCAGGTCACCATTTTGTTTCCGCTGAACACCGCTCTTGTACCTGAATGGTGGACTTTTTATAGGTCATTTTGGTGAATCGTCCTCTCATAACAGGACAAGGTAGTGGTGAAGGGAGGGAATCATTTTTTTTTTCATTCTTTTTATTGGGTGCAGGGGCATTAAGGCATCCACTGGACTCCCGGGGAGATTCCTTTTATTTTGTGGTTTGGGGACATTTAGACAGCCCCTGGATGATGATAATTATTGGGAGGTGGATTGGAGAATGGAGTTAGAGGCCCTTGCCAAGCTCCTACCCTGTCTGGGGGCTATTTGGTTTCCAAGCCCAGTTCAATGTATTTAGGCATTTCCCAGCCCCATAAATTATTAGGGGGGGGGGGGGGTACTTGCCCTGGCCCCTTATAAGTATTATAAATACTAGGATTTTTTTTTTTTACAATTATTTTAATTTATGGGGAGAGCAGCAATGCGCTGGCCTTGGGGGAGTAGATTTTTTTAAAATAGTTTTTATTATTTTTATTTCAGTTCTCAAGCTCTTAACTTATGGAGTAATTGAGAGCTTTGTAGGTTAAAATTGGTATTTTACATTTGATCCTGGAGTGGACGGGAAACCAGTGGAGAGTTTCGCATAGCAGCAGTGAATGTATGCATCACCCTGAATCACACTTAATCTGTCTGGAAAGCTGTGTAAGTACCCAATACTTGTGTTCACTTTAAATATATGTCTGATTTACTGGTGTTAAAAAGGTTTCAGCAACTTATAACCCAGAGCCGTAGACATTTATTATCATAATGTTACCATTTAACTTGGTTTTTAAAGGGCCCATCACATGGATAACAGATGTGCTTATTCGAAAGCACATGTTCTGTGTACATTACTTATAGGAATAAAAGTCCACAGACCTTTTTAATTGCTACATTATTTGAAGCTGTTGTACTGGGATGACCTTCTAACGCACATAAAGCCTTCTTCATCTACACTTCACATGTCCCCAGTCATATTGGACCAACATGCAATCCTTAGTGGTATTGGGTTTAATTTTTAACACTTGATAGATTTAATTTTCTACAATTTTTTGGGTTGCCTCTACAAATCCTATAATTCTCATCTAGTGTTCTCTAGAATGCTGAGAATTATGGTAGTTGCAGTCCAGACCCAGCCGCATAAACTGTACATAGTAGCAGGTCATTTACCAGACAACAGACTAATATATCTGATGTCTCCAGTGAATGACAACGTGTGGAATGACATGCAAATTGCACATTCTCCACTGAATTAGCTCATTTGCATGCACAGTCACAAAGTGATGTCATAAATTCCATAATGTATTCCATAAACCAAAAGTCTATAAACCGAAAAACATTCGGTTTATAGACTTTCGGTTTATGGAAGACATGTAATGCTATGGGCTTTCTATAAACCGAAATAAAGTCCCCATTTATACGAATAGGTCAATTGACCTATTCGTATGAATGGGGACTCTATTTCGGTTTATAGAAAGCCCATAGCATTACATACAATGTAATCGCTGAACCCCGAACTCCAACCAGAACATACAGTGAAATGTCCGTGTTTGGGTCCGGGGTCCAAAAACCGTAATATTCGGTACGAACCCGAACAGTGCGGTTCGGGTTCGCTCAACACTACTTGCAAGTCTTCTTACACAATGTACACATCAGTTTGTACACTCCACAAACAATGGGCTTTTTTCACACAGGAGAGAATGGCAGGGGGTTAGCAAGGGAACAGCAAACTTAAGGGCAAAGTAGCCGAGTTAGAAACATCCCTCAGATTGCTACCTTGCCTTCATTTTGCAACATTCTTGTGAATTCTCTGTTTGAGAAGTCTCTTATCTGGGAAGCATATTAATGCTTAAATTATATTTTAATAAGAAAGCAACTTGCTCTCATACCTAAGTTATAATATAATATTAAAACAAACACACCCCATCGCGTGGAATAATAAAATATAGAATGACTGCATTGGAGTATTGGAAAACAAAATAAACATTTGTCCCTCGAGCTAGACTTTTAATATAGCTAATGCGCCATTTACCATTTACAACAAAAACATTGTGGCGGTGGTCCAGTGTATAAAATGTAACATTACTAAAAAATAAACACCCAGAAAAATATATACGGTTCTCAGCTGCGATTTTATTGGTCGATTTCTCAGTAATTTCACACCTGACTTGTGGGTATAATCTAAAAATAAAACAAAAATCAAATACACACTAATGTTATAAAATGAATGATTTATTCCCTTTAGAAAAAAAAGGAATAGTACCTGGAAGTATTTTATATAGATGCTTCGAAGACCTGATTTGGTAATTACTTTGCATACTTTGCATATTTATAGAATAATAATAATAATAATAATGATCATATATATGTAAGGCTAGACATATAGCGATGGAAAATTAGTACCTTTTTCATTTTTATTTACTGAAAAGGTAAATAAATATTTTATTACAACTTTAAGTTTAAGCAAAGCCCAGTAAGTTCAGCTAGAGATTTGGGGGCTCATGTACTAAACAAGGGAAGTCTGAAAACGATAAGGAGCAATTTGCGAGTATTTGTAACATTTTTACGCATCTTCCTTTTATTTTAATGGGGCGTTTTTTCCCGGTTGTGGTTATATAGTGTGATCATAAATACATTCGGCAGTTATTTTTTTAGTACATGCCCCTAGTAGTATCCATAGCTGGCAACTTTCCTACTTAAATAAATAATTAAATAATCCCCACTGATATGATGGAGGTCTTTCGCTGCAGAAAGTTACTAAATACATCAGCTCCGTCGTAACGTGTATAGCATGTGAAAATCAGCCATTTTTTCGGAGGTTCCTATAAAGTTGGGAATTAGTTTGTAGAGTAGGAGCAGTTGGTGCAGGTCTGTGGAATCCATGGCATCAGAAAATTAGTTCTCTCTTCTCAGTTAGCTGCCCAGATTACATGAAAGAAAATGCATGGCCTTACTGCAATCAGTGGTGAATCTTAGTTTTGTGCTGCCCTAGGCAGAAAAATTTCACGCACCACCCCCCACCCACGTTGCACACCCACGACATACCCCATCACCCCATTACATGCCCCATCCCCCACACTGCACACACATTAAATTCCCAGTCACCCCATTACATTCCCCCAACACCCACATTGCACACACTCTAAATGCCCCATCACCCCCATTTCATGCCGCCATCACCCTCAATTCATACCTCCGCCACGTCCATTACATGCCCCCATCACCCCGATTAAAAAGGAGATACAGCTTGCTGAACGGTGGGGGAGGAAGCAATGTGTTTGAAGCACCAGAAGTTTGCTTTAACACCCTCTGGAAAAGTGCCGCCCTCTGGCAAAGTGCCGCCTTAGGCGAGTGCCTTGTTTGCCTTGTGGAAGATGCACTACTGACTGCAATGTTTTATCAGATATGATGCAGGACCCAACTAAATGTAGCAACCCATGGGCATCAAGTACGGCTACATCTGTACCATGCTTGGGAATTGAAAATGGATGCGACATGCCATCTGTGCAGAGTAAGGAAGAGGCCCATGTGTAAAGTGATAACTGAGACAAAAAAGGTGATCATGGTCAACCTTACATAGAAACATAGAATGTGTCGGCAGATAAGAACCATTCGGTCCATCTAGTCTGCCCAATTTTTTTTGAGTACTTTTATTAGCCCCCCTTCCCGGTCTTATATCTAGGATAGCCTTGTGTCGATCCCACGCATGCTTAAAATCCTTGACTTTGTTTACCTCTACCACTTCTGCTGGAAGGTTATTCCATACATCCACTACCCTCTCAGTAAAGTCATACTTCCTGATATTTGGATATGCTTACCCAGCATCCCTTGCGGCAGTGACAGCACTGTAAATTGGGAATTTCTGTGGGTAGAACAGGTCTTCTGCTACCCACTAAACTAATTTTAGATCCATGATGCCGTGCTCGAATATATCTTCCCTCTCCAACTCAGCAGATAAAAAACAAAACCAACGCAAGAATTAACAAACAAACAAAAAACCAAGAGAAGATCCAAACACCGTCCATGTTTATAATCTTTGTATTATAAGAGAAGCCAATTAGTTTTTTTACAATTACGGTCATGATTAGGAAAGTTAAAGCTTTTAGTGAGTACATTAATGAGTCGCTCACCTTGTAATTGTGAATTAACAACATATTTGCAGACGTTTAGTTTGTCTGATGCAGGCTAACTTTTAATTTGTATATACAGAAATCAACATTTCATCCTAACATGTAATCTCTCATTCATCTTACCTCTCAAAAGCCTCCTCAACCATCTGCTCCTCTTTCCCCAGGCTGTGGTATTGACATCTGCTGAGCTGTCTCTCAGACTGCGCCATCTCCCATTGATCCTTGGCCACGGAATCCTTTATAGGCAAGGGCAACAAATGCTTCAGTTTAATATTAAAACATACAGAATACAGTAACTGCTTGTTATGTCTTGTCTGTTGTCACTGGAGAAGATGCCCACAGATTTACGCTTTTCAGTGATATTTTATTTAGCAAAGCGTTTTAACTTAAAGGACAACTGTCAGCAAGAAATATGTTAATGGAAAGATTATTTCAGTCGTAGACATTTTAAATATAAATGAAAGATTATAAATTACACACTGTATTGAGCACTCTCAGCTTGTATAAATCAGGGGGCGGACATGTTCAGAATCTTTGCTCTGTACTGCTCTATCAGGTGGTGGACATGTTGTTTGGAATCTTTGCTCTGTATAGCTCTATCAGGAGGCTGACATGTTGTTTAGAATCTTTGCTCTGTATAGCTCTATCAGGGGGCCGACATGTTGTTTAGAATCTTTGCTCTGTATAGCTCTATCAGGGGGTGGACATGTTGTTTAGAATCTTTGCTCCATATAGGTCTATCAGGAGGCTGACATGTTGTTTAGAATCTTTGCTCTGTATAGCTCTATCAGGGGGCCGACATGTTGTTTAGAATCTTTGCTCTGTATAGCTCTATCAGGGGGTGGACATGTTGTTTAGAATCTTTGCTCTGTATAGCTCTATCAGGTGGTGGACATGTTGTTTAGAATCTTTGCTCCATATAGGTCTATCAGGAAGCTGACATGTTGTTTAGAATCTTTGCTCTGTATAGCTCTATCAGGGGGTGGACATATTTTATAGAATCTTTGCTCTTTGCTCTGTATAGTTCTATCAGGGTCAGACATGTTGTTTAGAATCTTTGCTCTGTATAGCTCTATCAGAGGGCAGACATGTTGTTTAGAATCTTGGGTAAGATGAAGGAAGATCTGACCAAAAATTTCCACCCCTGATAGTGCTATACAAGTGGAGAGGGATCAGTAAGAAAGTTTGTGTATAGTATTTCATTATAGTACTCACGAGTGTGGTCTAGCTCCAACAAGACCACCACACCTCCTCTACTTTGCATGCCAGGACATCTTCCCCATCTCTAGGGAAAGAGAGATGGAGAACATGCTCTACTTCTAGAATCCTTTAGAAACCAACTTTCCATTTTCAACATGAAAGAAAATAAATAACAAACTACCACCACAGTACTATAAAACAGTGATTTAATGACACACACTGCTGACAAAAAAACAGCATCCGATCATTTTGAAACATGTGGGAAAAAAGGTTGACTATTTCTTTTAAATAGATTCTATTTATATATAATATATAATTATATATCTATGTCATATGTGACATTTAAACACAAAAGATCTGTATGCAGAAAGGGTAGTTGAGATGTGAAATTCACGGGGTCGTAATTGGGAAATTTCCTAAAAAAATTAGGAAAACTATGACACATCAAAGAATAAACCATCCAAAGGATATAAAGAATACTAATCAATATACAAAAACATGATTATTTTTTTCAGAGGTCACTGTGAAGGTCCCCGCGACTGACCTTCCTCTGATGACCTTTGTATCGGCATTATTCATTGTGCAACGATACTCAATACAGAATCTGTTGATGCTAAAAAAAAAAAAAAAAAAACTTTCAATAATATTTAGAATATTTTTAATCATAGAAGCCCCTAAAATAAGGTGAATGGAAAGTAACCCCCAACAGGCATTGGTTAGAATCCGTGTATTCCACCTATGAGCTAGGATATTGACCATGCAACTCAACACCCATCATTCTGGTCTCCTACGGCCTCCGATTGCACATTGGCTCATGAAAGCCTCTAAAGTTATCTGCGATCCCAATGCTGAACTATAAGAGAGAAATGTGTTGTCTATGACATTGCTAGGCCAAATGAGATATTTCAAGCCATTTTTAATTTGCCTGCAGTCTTTAGTACATGTAATTTCACACCTCAGTGGTAGTGTTAGCTTTTTATGGTAATCTTGGTGCCCCTCGGAGCCGATTTGGCACTCGGTGTACATTGGAGTCAATCAGGTCTAAAACTCTGGTAAAGGTTCGTCGCAAGGATACATTTCTGTAAGGTTATGGGGTGAGATTCAGATATTATCGTTTATCCTTTCTCTTTACCTCTAAGCTTAACAAATGGAAGAACTTTGTCTTACATATTTTTTTTTTTATTCACTGGCAAGGAACCTTTGCTTTTAAATTGCCACATATTACAAAAATGGGCCAAAGTAGAGAAAATGCATGTGATAGCAATTTAACTGTTTTGTTTTTTTTTCTTCTCCCCTTTAAATTATGGGATAGACACTTAACCTAGTTTTGATTTTTCAGGCGGTCTGGCTGCTATGCATGCTATTGTGGTTTGTGTAAAAGGATTCATTTCTTTAAAGAAAACCGAACGAAAACAGGAAAGTAAAGCTTAGAAATAGAGTTTGCAGTGTTAAGAAGAATGGCTTCATTTGGAGTAATACTGGACAGAGATTAAAATGTTCGTTTGACAGACTGGACAGGAATCTCTTTAGAACCAAATGAAAAAAGGCAAGAGTACTCTACTGAGAGAATATGGCTGCTTAGCTAAGTAGTTTGAAAAACAGGGATTGCTTTAGGGCTCATAAAATGTAACAATATATTACTTTACTGAGAGGGTAGTGGATGCATGGAATAGTCTTCCAGTAGAAGTGGTAGAGGTTAATACAGTGAAGGAGTTTAAGCATGCGTGGGATAGGTATAAGGCTATCCTAGATATAAGATAGGGCCAGGAACTAATGAAAGTATTACTTTACTGAGAGGGTAGTGGATGCATGGAATAGTCTTCCAGTAGAAGTGGTAGAGGTTAATACAGTGAAGGAGTTTAAGCATGCGTGGGATAGGTATAAGGCTATCCCAGATATAAGACAAGGCCAGGGACTAATGATAGTATTACTTTACTGAGAGGGTAGTGGATGCATGGAATAGTCTTCCAGTAGAAGTGGTAGAGGTAAACACAGTGAAGGAGTTTAAGCATGCATGGGATAGGTATAAGGCTATCCTAGATATAAGATAAGGCCAGGGACTAATGAAGGTATTACTTTACTGAGAGGGCATTGGATGCATGGAATAGTCCTTCAGTAGAAGTGGTAGAGGTTAATACAGTGAAGGAGTTTAAGCATGCATGGGATAGGTATAAGGCTATCCTAGATATAAGATAAGGCCAGGGACTAATGAAAGTATTACTTTACTGAGAGGGTAGTGGATGTATGGAATAGTCTTCCAGTAGAAGTGGTGGAGGTTAATACAGTGAAGGAGTTTAAGCATGCGTGGGACAGGTATAAGGCTATCCTAGATATAAGATAAGGCCAGGGACTAATGAAAGTATTACTTTACTGAGAGGGTAGTGGATGCATGGAATAGTCTTCCAGTAGAAGTGGTAGAGGTAAACACAGTGAAGGAGTTTAAGCATGCATGGGATAGGTATAAGGCTATCCTAGATATAAGATAAGGCCAGGGACTAATAAAGGTATTACTTTACTGAGAGGGCATTGGATGCATGGAATAGTCCTTCAGTAGAAGTGGTAGAGGTTAATACAGTGAAGGAGTTTAAGCATGCATGGGATAGGCATAAGGCTATCCTAGATATAAGATAAGGCCAGGGACTAATGAAAGTATTACATTACTGAGAGGGTAGTGGATGCATGGAATAGTCTTCCAGTAGAAGTGGTAGAGGTTAATACAGTGAAGGAGTTTAAGCATGTGTGGGATAGGTATAAGGCTATCCTAGATATAAGATAAGGCCAGGGACTAATGAAAGTATTACGTTACTGAGAGGGTAGTGGATGTATGGAATAGTCTTCCAGTGGAAGTGGTAGAGGTTAATACAGTGAAGGAGTTTAAGCATGTGTGGGATAGGTATAAGGCTATCCTTGATATAAGATAAGGCCAGGGACTAATGAAAGTATTACTTTACTGAGAGGGTAGTGGATGCATGGAATAGTCTTCCAGTAGAAGTGGTAGAGGTAAACACAGTGAAGGAGTTTAAGCATGCATGGGATAGGTATAAGGCTATCCTAGATATAAGATAAGGCCAGGGACTAATGAAAGTATTACTTTACTGAGAGGGCATTGGATGCATGGAATAGTCCTTCAGTAGAAGTGGTAGAGGTTAATACAGTGAAGGAGTTTAAGCATGCATGGGATAGGTATAAGGCTATCCTAGATATAAGATAAGGCCAGGGACTAATGAAAGTATTACTTTACTGAGAGGGTAGTGGATGTATGGAATAGTCTTCCAGTAGAAGTGGTGGAGGTTAATACAGTGAAGGAGTTTAAGCATGCGTGGGACAGGTATAAGGCTATCCTAGATATAAGATAAGGCCAGGGACTAATGAAAGTATTACTTTACTGAGAGGGTAGTGGATGCATGGAATAGTCTTCCAGTAGAAGTGGTAGAGGTAAACACAGTGAAGGAGTTTAAGCATGCATGGGATAGGTATAAGGCTATCCTAGATATAAGATAAGGCCAGGGACTAATGAAGGTATTACTTTACTGAGAGGGCATTGGATGCATGGAATAGTCCTTCAGTAGAAGTGGTAGAGGTTAATACAGTGAAGGAGTTTAAGCATGCATGGGATAGGCATAAGGCTATCCTAGATATAAGATAAGGCCAGGGACTAATGAAAGTATTACATTACTGAGAGGGTAGTGGATGCATGGAATAGTCTTCCAGTAGAAGTGGTAGAGGTTAATACAGTGAAGGAGTTTAAGCATGTGTGGGATAGGTATAAGGCTATCCTAGATATAAGATAAGGCCAGGGACTAATGAAAGTATTACATTACTGAGAGGGTAGTGGATGTATGGAATAGTCTTCCAGTGGAAGTGGTAGAGGTTAATACAGTGAAGGAGTTTAAGCATGCGTGGGATAGGTATAAGGCTATCCTAGATATAAGATAAGGCCAGGGACTAATGAAGGTATTACTTTACTGAGAGGGCATTGGATGCATGGAATAGTCCTTCAGTAGAAGTGGTAGAGGTTAATACAGTGAAGGAGTTTAAGCATGCATGGGATAGGCATAAGGCTATCCTAGATATAAGATAAGGCCAGGGACTAATGAAAGTATTACATTTCTGAGAGGGTAGTGGATGCATGGAATAGTCTTCCAGTAGAAGTGGTAGAGGTTAATACAGTGAAGGAGTTTAAGCATGTGTGGGATAGGTATAAGGCTATCCTAGATATAAGATAAGGCCAGGGACTAATGAAAGTATTACGTTACTGAGAGGGTAGTGGATGTATGGAATAGTCTTCCAGTGGAAGTGGTAGAGGTTAATACAGTGAAGGAGTTTAAGCATGAGTGGGATAGGTATAAGGCTATCCTAGATATAAGATAAGGTCAGGGACTAATGAAAGTATTACATTACTGAGAGGGTAGTGGATGTATGGAATAGCCTTCCAGTAGAAGTGGTAGAGGTTAATACAGTGAAGGAGTTTAAGCAAGCATGGGATAGGTATAAGGCTATCCTAGATATAAGATAAGGCCAGGGACTAATGAAAGTATTACTTTACTGAGAGGGTAGTGGATGTATGGAATAGTCTTCCAGTAGAAGTGGTAGAGGTTAATACAGTGAAGGAGTTTAAGCATGCATGGGATAGGTATAAGGCTATCCTAGATATAAGATAAGGCCAGGGACTAATGAAAGTATTACTTTACTGAGAGGGTAGTGGATGTATGGAATAGCCTTCCAGTAGAAGTGGTAGAGGTTAATACAGTGAAGGAGTTTAAGCAAGCATGGGATAGGTATAAGGCTATCCTAGATATAAGATAAGGCCAGGGACTAATGAAAGTATTACTTTACTGAGAGGGTAGTGGATGTATGGAATAGTCTTCCAGTAGAAGTGGTAGAGGTTAATACAGTGAAGGAGTTTAAGCATGCATGGGATAGGTATAAGGCTATCCTAGATATAAGATAAGGCCAGGGACTAATGAAAGTATTACTTTACTGAGAGGGTAGTGGATGTATGGAATAGCCTTCCAGTAGAAGTGGTAGAGGTTAATACAGTGAAGGAGTTTAAGCATGTGTGGGATAGGTATAAGGCTATCCTAGATATAAGATAGGGAACTAATAAAAGTATTTAGAAAATTGTGCAGACTAGATGGACTGAATGGTTCTTCTCTGCCGGTGACACATTCTATGTTTCTATATTTCTATACAGCTGTGGTTCAAGATTAACCTGTATCCACTTTGTCTTTCTGGCCTAGGAGGAGAAACTTTCCTAAATTCTAACCATTTATTGTTTCCGTATGTATTAAGTGAAATGCCAGTCTGAGTACATTCCAGCTCTTTGTGGGAAGATGATTGGCGATTAGATCGATGGCACTGCTCTGTTGTCTATTGTAACTTTATTTTGGGGAGACCAGACCACCTTAATGGTGGTGAAAGGACAACTGATGTCAAAAAAAATACCCCACGTTTAATTAAAAGGTTGAATCAAGTTTTAAAAGAAATGCTTTAATGAAATAATACAGATTAAGGACCTTATTGAGTTCTCTTTGTTCTGTATAGTGCTATCAAGGTGCTGACATTTTATTTGAAAACTGTTGTGAGATGGTCATATCTTCACTCATCTCACCCAAGATTAAGGAAGAGCAACCCAAGCTTCTAAATAAAATGTCCTCCCTTATAGAGCTATATGAAGCAAAGAGGACTTTTATTTTATTTTTCTTTCATTTCTTTCTAAAAGAGAAGTAAAAATAAAATAGCCCTTTAAAGCATGATAGTTGAAAAAAAAAAAAGGTTGAAAAGGAGGATATAATGCCCCTAAACTATTAATCTTCAACTCCTATCACTTTCAGCTAAATAGATAATGGCTAAGAGTGAGAAGAATTCAGTTGCAGCAAAACCTATCTTTCTAATCCTGGCATAAAAGGAAAATTATACGTCTCTATTTCTATTGCGTATTGCTTATTTTATCACTTTTAACTTTATTCTTTTCCTTTATTCACATTTCTAATAGTGCAGTTTCTTGGAAGCCGAGTCTTTGATTTGGAAGATCAAGTAAAGGTTTAATATATATAAATAAATATAGACATATACATATTCGTATAATATTTATAATGCAAATCGGAATTTTAGCATTTTTTTTTTTTTTTCCGATTTGCTTTTAGAAATCCTGTGGAGTTTAAACATGAAAAAGCAAAAGAGAAATAAAAAAAAAAAAAAAAAAAAAAAACATGAAAAAGCAAAAATCCCAAATGACACAGCATGTATCATCGTTCAGTGGGAAGAAAATGAACTGCATTTGTGTTTTGAATACCTGCCTTGCCTCAGACGACACGGGAAACAAAGAAAGGAGTTAAAAACAAATTTGTTGTTTTGCTCTAAATATTCCCTGAATAGAAAGTTTACACTGGATCTCATTAACTGACTTTAGATTTCTTCCCCCCACGTTCTGAGAGATTCCCTCTTTGTCTCAGTCAAACCTTGCAGTTTAATAACACTTATACATACCTACTAAGATCAGACCCGTCTAGTAATCCTAGAATTGATGCAACATTAAAGGGCAGCCGTTGGGAAAAATGATGTTATATTTAATTGAAAGATTGTATCAAGTGTAGATGTTTTAAATAGAAAAATTCTTTAATGAATAAATATAAATAAAATACACTATTCAGCCCTCTTTGCTCAGTGTTGCTCTATTAGGGAGCAGACATGTTGTATAGAATTGTGGGTCACGTGAAGGAAAATCGAAACCACCTGATCCAAAATTCTAAAAAACATGTCCGCCCTCCGGTACAGCTATATGGAGCAGAGAGAGAGTTTAATAAGGTATTTTATTTGTTTCCTTTCTTTAAAGCCTTTAAAATGGCTGCGTTTGATGCAATATCTCTATTAAACACAATAATTGCAATCTTGTGAATAGGTCTTGTTTATCATATATCTTTCCAGTCTTGGGATGATTAAGCAGCTATCCTATTGACCAAAGACTCTGAATACATCACAAGAGTAGCTGTTAATATTGTTCATCTCCACACCATGAGTTCTCACTTGGAGCATTCGTCCATAGCTTCCAATTATCCCCAATTAGAAGGAAAAGCCCCTATTTTTCACCCAAATAACCCAGTCCCTCTTTCCTCCTCTGCTATCCCTCTTTTCTCAGAGCTCAGAAAATTGACTTTCTATGAGTGTATCACAGAGCTCCATAGCAATAACTCTCTAAATGACTTATCAAATGACATACTTATACATAGGTCATAAAGTCACTGGTAAAGCCCCACCCACTGCCACGTCTTCAGCCACTCCCAGATTTTGTTTGCAGCTTTAAAGGGGCAGTGCCCCATTACCATTTTCTGTATATTGTATGTGGCTTTAATATATGTCAAATGCACTTAGTTTTAATTTAAACATCAGTAAGAGATAGTACACCGGAAGTTGTTTTGCTTCCTCTGCAGCAGTTTCTATGCTCACCTCTGAGAAAGTGCAATTACAGTGGAATCAGCCTCTCTCTGTTGAAGTCAGCTGTTTAACGTGACTAGGATGCAGGTGGTGGGGTTTGTTTGCTGTGATGTAGTTTTTTGTGTGTGTATTTTAGATGATACAGTACGAATGTAAACATATTGTTTTGAACACTAACCCTTTTAATACCTGGTGCCTAATTGAGGCCCATTGGGCACATTTCTTAAAGGATTTGTGACCGTGAGGCCTTTAATTCTGCTCTTTTTCCACATTTCTGACATAAGAGACTTTGGGCTTTATTAGTGAGAGAGGGAATTGAGAATTTCAAATACAAGGCCAAAGTAGCTGAGTTTTAAATTTTTCTCCAATTCAACTAGATAATTGTTCCAACTTACATAGAAACATTTAAACATAGAATGTGTCGGCAGATAAGAACCATTCGGTCCATCTAGTCTGCCCAATTTTTTTTGAGTACTTTTATTAGTCCCCCATTCCCGGTCTTATAGCTAGGATAGCCTTGTGTCTATCCCACGCATGCTTAAACTCCTTGACTGTGTTTACCAACTTGACTACTTTGACCATAAATTTGAAATTCCCTCTCGTAATCCCCTGCGGTTCTCTCTTTATCTCCTTAGGTATCCTGTTGAAAACAAATAATTATTCATGCAGACAAATGTGACCTTATGCATTTTGCGAATACAGAACTCAGAGCGATATATGTTTATGTAGTTTTATATGCAGCCAGGCATTTTATCGGTTCCTTCCTTCTTATCTATCCCCAGTGACATGCAATCCAAAATTAAAACTTTTAAATAATGCCACCCAACTTTCCGGGACAGAGGTCGAGCTTCGTGGGATGCGGGACTTCAATCTTGCAGTCACCTGGGATTCCAGAGAATGCAGCATTATGTACAGTAGACTAGACATGTGCATTCGTTTTCGGACGAATGCATTTTCGTCCGAAAAAAACCGAACGTTCGGTTTATAGAATAGCAATAGGAATACATGTATTCCATAAGCCGACAGCCTATAAACCCAACGTTCGGTTTATAGACTTTCGGCTTATAGAAAACATGTAGTACTATTGCCTTTCTATGAACCGAACGAGAGAATTTCTTATGAATGGGGCTCTCGTTCGGTTTATAGAAAGCCAATAGTATTACATGTATTCTATAAAACGAACGAATAAAAATTAACGAAACGAAAATAATGAACAAATTTCGTCTGAAACGAATGCGTCCGAATGGACGAAAACGAAACGAAAATTTTAGTTTTGCACATGTCTACAGTAGACCTGCCAGTTTCAGTGACAGTGCTGACACTTCCCTCCCAAGCTCCACCTCTAGAATCTCGTGTACGATTGCCAACCAACTGGTACTTTAACAGCAGGCCAGTAAGAATAAAAAATGGCTTGAGGCCAATAGTAAGGCCAGTAATTTTTTTGTGGCAACCCTAATCTACTTGTAGGGTTGCCACCCTAAAGTATTGTAGGGTAGCAACCCTAATCTCAAGAAAGAGGGGGGGGGAGGAGTTGAGAACTATTTAATTGTCATGCACCTACTACATTCACAGCACTCACACTAAACCCCAATATTATACTCAGTATTACAACCTTAAAAAGTATTTGGTTCCTTTTGTGGAATTTTAATCAGTTTAGCATCACATTTAAAGGGATTCTGTTTATAGTGTGAATGTAGAGAATATAATGGGTAAAATATTTTTTAATACATATTAAAGCTATACATTAAAATTGTACGCAAATGCATAAAACAAGAGAAAAATTTGATTAAGCTGGACGTAGAAAATGAATTATGGAACAGCAAGGGAGCTGGAACATCAGTGTCTGGTGATTAAGGTTGATAAATCCAAAAGAAAGGTTTAAATGTTGCAACACTCGGGTGTGTTACATCTTGTGACTATGAATAATATAAACATCTTGTGTTAACTCATTTAAAAGTATGTGCTAATAAAAAAAAAAAGTACAGATAAACAAAGGGGTATTGTTTGGGAAATTAAATTGATATTAATAAAGATGCTCTGTTACTTGATACAGATATACTAGGATTACATAGAAGGAGCCATTTTGGGTCAAAGTTCTAAAAGTTCTAAAAGCGCAACTGTCACCATAGAAACCAACACAATGTTCATGCTCAAGGTTCCACGTTTGGAATGTGTCCCCAGAATTCATTTTATATAAGAAAAATATATATAATATATATAAAGGGACAGTCTAGTGCCCAAAATGCATCTTCCAAATATTAATGCATATTAATGTGCTTTCAAAGTACTTTAAAATGCATGTCTTACATTTTGCATTGCTTAAAAAATAACATACGTACAGCGAGATGGAACTGTGAAATTACAGCAGTTTGCAAGAAACCAGAACTGCCCACACTAGCTGAGTAAAAGTAATTTCCTTTTTTAAAAAAAAAAATGGAATTTCCTGTCTCTAGTGATGTCACCAGACAATGTGTGCACTGTTAAGAGATCCTACTTTGTACAAGAGCAAGGTCACTCAGAGTCCACAAAATATAATCAATTTGAGTAGCACAGGAAGCGACGAAATGAAACAAAACTTAATATCCTGAGTGTCCATATAATCAGACGGGCCGCACCGGTAGTAAACATGCAGAGTACCGTATTTGTTCGAATATAAGATGACCCTGACCATAAGATGACCCCCCCAAACTATGGAAATTCCTTTAGGAAAAAAATTAAAAGCCTGAATATAAGACTACCCAATAGGAAAAAAGTTTGACTTGCTTGTGCAGCCTCTCCCCCTTTCTCCGCCAGACTTGCTGTGCTCCCTCTCCCCCTCCCCCTCCCCCAGACTTGCTGTGCTCCCTCTCCCCCTCCCTCCCCCAGACTTGCTTTGTTCCCTCTCCCCCTCCTTCCCCCAGACTTGCTTGTGCAGCCTCTCCCCCTTCCTCGATATGTCCCACCACTGCTGCTCGGTACTTCCGCTAGGACTTTTATGACGGAGAAGTCTGGACTAAAGTGCCGGGCAGCATAGGAGGATGTCCACCGGCTGCTTGAGAGGGGGATCCAGGTCCCCTGCAGGTCCTATAGTCAAACCTTGATTTGAGGTCTGATTATAAGACGAACCTCAAATGTAAGAAAGGGGCATTTTTCTAAAAAAAAAACTCATCTTATATTCAAGCAAATACGGTAATCACTGGGGAGGGCTTGAGACAAAAATTAAAAATGTGATTTATGCAGAATGCCTGCATCAAATCACACTGGGATAAAAGCCTGTGCACTATACAAGCAGTAATCTTCATCTTGCACCAAAGTCAGTTTGAGGAATAGACTGTCCCTTTAACTACCCCTTCCTTCTGCACTGTTTTGCTGCAAATTTTGTACAGCTCATGCTTTCATTAATTCAGTGACCTTGTCTGTACACAGTTCTCCTGTAGGAGGGCCAGAAGGGATGCCATTCGCCATTTTTCCCCCTAATTTCTATAAATGTAAACAGGGATACTCATGCATGTAATCAATGATCTCTCTGTAATTCACAGTGGCACAGAAATTATTTTACTGCATGACCTGCTAGTTAATAACATTAAAAGTCCAAGTTAAATTATTTAAGGATCTGCAACCTTTATTGAATTACAAGGAACAAGTTCCTTACAGTAACTTAGGATTCTTTTTTGCTTTGTATCTACATTTGGAACTGCTTCTGGCATGAATCCATCAGGACATTTGATCTGCCAGTCATATTTCAGAAGTTACTGATTTGTTGCATGCTTGTTTGGTTTAAAGTCCAAAACAGGACATCTCCTGAATTACAGACTAATGACCCATCACATGCTAAGGGTGATGGCTTGAAGTGAACTCCTCAATTAAATCTCAATGTTGTGTGAAGGATTTTTTTCATCTTATACATTTAATTCTGTACTTTATTTATTTACCTCTTTTACTCCACTGAAACCACTGAATTAATAAAAATAAAAAAAGATGGATTCGACCTATTAGGAATGCTTTAGATTGGCTAGATGAAACTTTGATTGCATGTTAACACTAAATTATTTTTTTTTGCACCCTTTGCTTTCTTAGAAGAAAGAAAATATAAAAGAAGTGTCCCTTTTTGCAGAGTAAACACGGTGTGTATCTGGAGAGTTTCTCTCCGATGACCAAGAGGATGGTGCACACAGAGTGTCAGAATGCACATAGCTAACTGGAGCATAGTCTTACTGCTCCCGTCGGTCTGGGTTCTGAAGGGTGCTGCTGGTGTAGAGAGAGACCCCCATTTTTCTAAGGCTTAATTAAGGCTCCCACTGCCTTGTAAAACAAGGGTCTCTTACTGTAGTAGACATTAGTGGCCGCTGACAAACAATTCAGACAAGCATGGCGGCTGCTATGGCATTAAACAATAGTGTTCTTCTTCTAGCTGTTACCACCAGCGATGGAAAAAACTGCCAAGGACATCAGTGTCCATGAAAAGGTTTGTGAAGGTCCATAGAAAATCATTTAATTGTCATGAGGTCCAATATATGTCCACCATTAACAAGGTTGATGCCCACCCCATGTTTAGTTCAGATGAATAGCCTGTAGAAAACTCACGAGAGTTGAAACATAGCCTCTGTTCGACAAATAAAGTTTTGATTCATCACCGAGTGCCGGGCGCTTATGGTTTTTGCACCCCAATGGTTATCACTCCTTATGTCGGTGAGGACTAGCGGATCCTTGGTGTTGAGATCCCGCGAATGAGAGATCCCGCGAATGAGAAAGGAATTTCATGACTTCATTCCCTGGCACCCACATTGGCTGTTGCTAGCAAACGAGCCTCAAGAGAGAGGAGGCACCCATGTCCCTGTCCACTCACCAATGCCCAGGAATATAATCTCAGAAGGTCAGTGCCACCAGGACCACAAATTGTCCTCTGTCAAGTTCTTTTCATTCAGGCACAGTTTCCGCAAGATATTTTATTAGCTCAGGCAAAACGTATCCCTATAAATAGAGATATTAGGAAGTTATTAAAATCTTCATATCTCTTGTTTAGTCCTGGTGGCAGTCGATCTAGCACCTTTACGGGGAGGTGCGAAGACAAGTGAGACAAGCGACAAGAAGGTCGTTCAAATTACTTCTCCACCTTAATCTAATTAACTTGTACTCCATGTGCTGAAACAACTGTGAACTCACCTGAAATACCAGGGAACTCGGCTGATTTAAAATTCAAATTAACACCGAGGCATTTTAATGTGTCAACCATTACACCATGCATCAAATTCAACCGACGGAGAAGAATTTTTCCTTCAATCGTTGCTAATATCATGCATTGCCCACTGATCACCAAGGCATAAACGATTACCAAAATTATTTTGTTATACAATATTCTAGTAATATTTAACTCCTTTTTGTAGAACTTAGAAAACACATTTTAGAGGAAGCACAAGGTAAACTAGTCTTTGATGTAAAATCAGGTATTTTTGTAACATTAAAAATATTTTTTTGCTTGAAATTATACAGACATATTGGAATGGTTGGAGCATTTTTTGGGAAAACATTGTTTTTTATTTTCAACATATGATTGTGAGATGGCTCAGTGGTATCTGTAGAATCTGTTCAACCCTCATGGTTGCAAGTCCCAGAAATGGCTCACTCAACCTTTCATTCATCTGAGGTCGATAAAATGATTACCACTACATTTTAACATACGTGATGAAAGACATCCTCAGGACATACTTGAAATAAGAGAATATGTGAACGCACGTAACTTCCTGGCTTGGATACTCCATTATTATACTTTTTATTATCATTATTATAAGACCATCTTGAGTACTTCCTTTTGAAGATGGCTGAATGGCGATGCCACAGGAAGTTAAAAGGGCACCAGACATTTTCTTCCCTGGAGATGTTACAAGTCAGCTTCAAGTGCTCACCAAGAACAGATTCGAACATCATCATTTCACTATACATTCTATCAATGCATGGAAAGTGTTTCACAAATATCTTTGAATTTACGGATCTTTTTCATATAATAAAATAATATTTTAAGAATAAAAATGCATCAATTTTTTTTCTTTTTAGTAACTCTGTTTTCTTGAATATATTTTCTCACCTGGGTTATTGTAGAGCACTGGGTTTCAGAGTGAATCCAAGTGTTTCAGTTACCTATTTGATCCCAAGTTATCTATTTGATAATGGTTAACCGACTCACAGGTATTGTCAGGTAGATTAATAGTCTTCTTGGCCATATCAGGTTAGGGATCACTGGTGCGGATTGTCACCTTGGAAGCAGAGTTTGTAAGGTACGGACGTCAGCATTTTAAACTTGTTGTTCTACTTTTACCTACATTCCAAAGCGCACCTAGGGTCGAATATTATAATCCAAAGGTAAAATAATAATTTATTGCTGAGCCTGCTCACTACAATGGAACAGTACAGCAAATAATGACTTTGCAGTCTTTCTCCTGGTTTTCGTAAGCACCTTATATGTGTGTTCAACTAGTGGCTACCTTGTCAAATCACATCCAGGCTGGACGGGACGGGGGAAGTAATGAAGACAACACATCTTTGTCTGCGAGATTAGTTTGCAAAGCCAGTAGCACCAGTCGGTAAGCAGTAGGTAAGTTCTCTCTCCAAAAAATAATTCACCTGCGATTAGTTATGTCATTTTTTTTATTGTTCCAAAAAGTTCAGCATTTATCAAAAGCAGCATGCCAGATAGACAGCAAAACACACAAGGAAAAATTGGTTAGCATATTTGCACACCTCCCAACATGTCCGACGGTCAAAGATGAATGCTTGGGGCTTGGTTTCAAAGGGGCAGTGTAAGCACTACTGAACAGGAGCAGTATTGCTGTTAGTCAACGCAACGACCCAACTGCACATGTGCATGTGATGTTCTCCTCTAGTGACCAAGAGGGACGTACACCAGAGGAGGTCATATGGGAATTGTAAGCCTCTGTATAAAGTGGGACAGTGCATGAATTTGAAATCAAAGTTTTATTCTGATTGGCAGTGGTGTGTGTGGTGCGATTTGTTGCTCAATGGGGTCACTGTGGTCCTACGGTTGGCCAATTCCCTGTCGACTATCAACAGCCCCTTATACATAAGTTCTGACAAGGCAGGTAATGCTTTCCATTTGGCCAGATCTTAGTTGGTGATGCTCTTGCTGTCGATGTTCCACATCCAAAGCCCAGGGGCTATGTTGTTAGTTTACTGGAAGCTTTAATAAAACCCCAAACACATGAAAGGCCCCTGATACACTGTAAAAAACAAAACAAAAAACAGACAGTAACAGTTTCAGGAAATTCAATGAAGTTATCAGGTGCTAAGGCTTTGGTGCATCAAATCATGGCAGTCCCATGCACAACCAGGGAGAACTGTAGTCCAGGTCTATGATGTCACTTTGGAGTTACAAAGGAAAGGAGTATCCATACTATCCCTAGGAGTGTGCTCCATCCTGGCAACTTCTAGCTATAGGGACATCCTATTATAGCAGCTCAAGGGCCTTTTGAAGGGACAATAAACTTCTCTTACACAGAAAAGTCTTCTTTTACAATGGTGACCATATCAAAAGAGATGAGATCCCAAGATCCCAAATATCACTGTAAGAAGAGTAGAACTCCTAGTACCCTGCCTATCCCCCATGGGGGCTACATTTGTGCTCTAAACCAATCATAATACAGCTAGTGCTCAATTAATAAAAATGGCTGCCATCTGTAGGTAATAAAATGCAGCAACAAAAAAAAAAAAATAGGCATATCCCATAACTTGTACATATATTTGTGAACTTCACTAGCTTCTACCTTAAGAGCTACAAGTAAAGCTTTGAAACACTCACGTCTCTTCAAATGGAGATTTCCTTTTAAATTTGTGTCTAGGATGATTATGCCTTCAAAGACACATATTTTAAAATAAAAGACCTGCCTTATTTGCAGTATTGATATAAATATTACTTGCCATATTGCACACATCAAAGGAAGATAAAAAAAAAAAAAAGAAATTAAATAACAAACTAATCTACAAAGTACACAGCTGAATATATATTTAAACTATTAGCCGTAAGCTCCTCTTCTTCATTATCCAATAATTGCCGTACTCGATGAGTCCAAATAAAAGCAATATGCAATTGACATGAAGTACAGTCATATTTTAAAGAGCATGCATAACAGAGCCGGAATTTAAATCATTCTCTCATTTTGTTCTTATCTGGTGCAATTAAGACTCACTAAAAGGTAGGAGAATGAAAGGAAGGGAAAATTAAATTCCGTTATGTAATTGCTACAATACGTGTAATGTGTAACGGTGGGAGAAGGGCTGATACTAGACGGCTCGGGCTTAATATAAATCCCGCAGTTAGCTGGAAAGTGCGCGTTAAAGCGAAGTTTTATCTTTCTCGAGGAGACGGGCTATAGACTCTTTGAGTGCTGGAGACGTGTGTCAGGCATTACTAACAGCAGAGTAACGAAACGTCTGGAGGCCGCGCATCCAAAGAGTGCTCTCTCCGCAGTGCAGCCACCAGTTAAAACTTACAGAGGAGTCAGTTGACAAGAAACTCCCCTGCCTGCTCCCATAGCATTGCCAGACTGTCCCAATTAATCCCACCATCCTTAGTGTCTCTCCCGCTTCAGAGAAAAACGTGCAGCAGATGTGAGATACCACCCGGCTGAAGCGAGCAGGGAAATGGTTACGGGTTTTCTGGGACAGTCAGGAGTATAGGATAGCAGTCCCGAGCTAGCCTAGAGTAAAATGGGACAGATGGGGAATATGGTACCATTATGGGCACTCGGAGGCCCATGAGATAGTCCATCATGTTGGCTTGTAAGGTGAACACATTAGGTATTTGGTATATGGCCTGTATTACTGAGCTGGAAAATCACACAACCTATTTCCTAGTTGCCAATATGGAGGCTTTACCAAGGGGTCATGGCCACTCTGGCTGTCAGCATCACTAAGTTAGCAGTGGCTGAGAGTGAAGGGGGGTTACCCTACAAGCCTACAACATTGACCACAACTGCATATTCATAGTTAATACTTCAGCTTGGAACTTGTGAATATAACAGAACCTTTAAGTTAGTAAAGCTAAGGACTTACCACAAAGGCGTTTCAGAAAATACGCAACGACAGCTCGCTAGAAGTATCTGGGATAAGTTCTCTGCGGTCTTTTGAAAAAAGTGAAATGTGATTCCTATTGTAATAGCGTGTCCTTCTCATACATTTTTCCTGCTCTCACAGCTGTCGGTAAAAGAAAACAGATTGGTAAAGAATAGGAAAGGCTATGGAGAAAAGAAGAGATTGATTTTTATTTAGTGTGGTGATACATTGCAAGGTTAACATGTAACACGCATGCCAGTCACACAGGACATAACCGGCTGAATGAGACATGGAATATAAGGTAAAGGGATAAATCGCTGCCAAAAGGATCAATGGCTTCATGGAAGAGGGAAGTGCAGGGAATTGATCAGGCAATTTCACACGTAAGGCTAACGTAGCCAAGTTGGAAAAAGTCTCCTAGACAATGGAGAATTACATTTAACTAACAGATTGAGGTCCCAAGTGGGTCGGAGGTAGAGCTCGGCGGACATCGGGATTGCCTCCCAAAATTGGGACAGTTCGAAGGCATGCAAACACAGGAGCATGAAAACCAGGACTATTGGTCGTGAACCAAGGTTTAAGATTAAGATAAAAGGAGATTAAATAGTCTACTATTCAAGGATTACACAGTCAAGGATTTTAAGCATGCGTGGGATAGACACAAGGCTATCCTAGCTATAAGACCGGGAAAGGGGGAATAATAAAAGTACTCAAAAAAAATTGGGCAGACTAGATGGACCGAATGGTTCTTATCTGCCGACACATTCTATGTTTCTATGTTTCTATGTTTCTATGTTACTCACTTTAGACTGATCTAGCCTGAAATGCGGTCAGATCAGTCAAAGTCACAGAACTAATTTTCAGAAATTCGGATAATCGATATAGCCGATTTCTGCCAGAAATCATACATTTTTGCAAGTTTTGGGCTGATTTTCAACCATATTTGGTTCAGGGCTTTTGACCCTGTTTATCCTATGGATTTCCCCTACTCAACATGGGAGAAAGAAGAGGAAAAAAAGGAGAACATGTCAGATGGATGAGAAGGACAGAAAACTGGGGGAGGAGAAAAAGAAGTTGGGGAGTTTGGGGTGGGACAATGAGCTGGACAAAGAAGTGAGGAAGTTTAGGGGCAGGAGATAACAGAAGGGTCTATTCACTAAAATTCAGGAATAGTGTGAAGAGGTCGACTTAGGAGCTCGACTTCCACTAAAAACTCCCAAATCAACCTCCTCACACTATTTACTAACACGATGCCTCTCACTCACCCCACCTCACCAAAGTCCATCTTGATTTCTTATCTCGAACTCCATTCAGTGAAAAGTAATAAAATTAGTTGGGAGCGAGTTGGACTAGAGAGGTATAGACATGCTAATTTATACAGGAGATAAGATACCATTGACCACTTTAGTCAGCCTATAATGACATCTCAGATGTATCTGTTGTTCAAGGTAGCTTAGTGCACGTCAGCCATTCTTGATTTACTTTACAGTGTTAGGAGGTGTGCAGAATATATCCTGGACTGTCCTACTTTAAAGAATTTAGGTTGACGTTATTAAATGTTCCCCAATGCATTTTGCTTTTTATGGCTCTTGGCTGACAATCCTAGGAGCCCATATTGCATAAGAGAATTCGTTTTTTACTGTGTAAAGAAGTACATGGAGTTAAGGAGATAGATTTGCAATTAGTTGTGTTTGTTTGGATGGTGAAAATATATATATTGTTTACTTTTATTGCACCGCACAGGCCAATGAGAATCCTTCGCGGGCATAAATGAGCATTTTAAAGGGGCACAATCAATTCAATTGTATGTTTTTTTCGCAGCTCAAGATGGACCGGTGTTTTTGTTTCCTGGGTACGGCTCAACAGTAAGTAGTTGGGAATACGTCCAGTAAATAGTGGGGAATAAGTCCAGTAAATAGTGGGGAAAAAGTCCAGTAAGTAGTGGGGAATAAGTCCAGTAAGTAGTGGGGAATAAGTCCAGTAAGTAGTGGGGAATAAGTCCATTAAGTAGTGGGGAATAAGTCCAGTAAGTAGTGGGGAATAAGTCCAGTAAGTAGTGGGGAAGAAGTCCAGTAAGTAGTGGGGAATAAGTCCAGTAAATTGTGGGGAATAAGTCCAGTAAGTAGTGGGGAAGAAGTCCAGTAAGTAGTGGGGAATAAGTCCATTAAGTAGTGGGGAATAAGTCCAGTAAATCGTGGGGAATAAGTACAGTAAGTAGTGGGGAATAAGTCCAGTAAGTAGTGGGGAATAAGTCCAGTAAATAGTGGGGAATAAGTCCAGTAAGTAGTGGGGAATAAGTCCAGTAAATCGTGGGGAATAAGTCCAGTAAGTAGTGGGGAATAAGTCCAGTAAGTAGTGGGGAATAAGTCCATTAAGTAGTTGGGAATTAGTCCAGTACATAGTGGGGAAAAAGTCCAGTAAGTAGTGGGGAATAAGTGCAGTAGGTAGTGGGGAATAAGTCCAGTAAGTAGTGGGGAATAAGTCCATTAAGTAGTTGGGAATTAGTCCAGTACATAGTGGGGAAAAAGTCCAGTAAGTAGTGGGGAATAAGTGCAGTAGGTAGTGGGGAATAAGTCCAGTAAGTAGTGGGGAATAAGTCCAGTAAATAGTGGGGAATAAGTCCAGTAAGTAGTGGGGAATAAGTCCAGTAAGTAGTGGGGAATAAGTCCAGTAAATAGTGGGGAATAAGTCCAGTAAGTAGTGGGGAATAAGTCCAGTAAATAGTGGGGAATAAGTCCAGTAAGTAGTGGGGAATAAGTCCAGTAAATCGTGGGGAATAAGTCCAGTAAGTAGTGGGGAATAAGTCCAGTAAGTAGTGGGGAATAAGTCCATTAAGTAGTTGGGAATTAGTCCAGTACATAGTGGGGAAAAAGTCCAGTAAGTAGTGGGGAATAAGTGCAGTAGGTAGTGGGGAATAAGTCCAGTAAGTAGTGGGGAATAAGTCCAGTAAATAGTGGGGAATAAGTCCAGTAAGTAGTGGGGAATAAGTCCAGTAAGTAGCGAGGAATAAGTACAGTAATTAGCGGGGAATAAGTCCAGTAAATAGTGCGGAATAAGTCCAGTAAGTAGCGAAGAATAAGTACAGTAATTAGCGGGGAATAAGTCCAGTAAATAGTGGGGAATAAGTCCAGTATGTAGCGGGGAATAAGTCCAGAAATGTTTACCAGATTTTTCAGCTTTCTAAATTTAGTGTGCAGATAATCATTTAGAATATATTGATGTTGTGAAATCACACCTATCACTAGTCCTCCTTCCCCAAGAGAGAAAACTGTTGTAAGTTTATAGTGTAAATGAACAGTACAAGGTGATAATTGCACAAGTAATTTAAAAAATAAATAAATAAATATATAACATGGAAGACAACGAAACAAACTTCACATAGAATGATTACAAGTTCAGGATGTGGAAAATGGAAACAGAGCGTCTACGCTGTAGAGCGGTGATCGGAAAGACGCCAACCATCCACACCTTGATGAAGGGCAAATTCACAGGTCAAAGTCAAGGTAGGCAGAGAGAAAGTTAATGTGGTCACAGGCACAGGTGTGAGCCAAAGTTAAGACAAATGATAACTTTCCAAAGTTCGGTGTCTGCTCCAAAATGGCACTCTGTGTTTACAAGAATCCAAACGTACAGGAGCAAAATGAATTAGGGTTTATAAAAGAGGGACAATTAATGTTACTTGGGAGATCACAGCTAGTGCAGTTTTTTGTATTTTTCCAACAATTTTGATTACATTTATTCGCTAAAAATTGGATAATCCTCTCCATATTTCCATTTAAATGCAAAGATTCATAAGCAGGGATCTTATTTTATTTGTTTAGTTTTTGCTTCTGTGTGCGTTGTAGATTCCTGGACTATTCATTCTTTTTATGCAGCATTTTCTAATTATCTTCTCTGCAAAATATGCTGGATCCTTTCACTGGTTTACTGAAGACAAGAGAAACAAACGGGGATGGTAAATAAATATTATGTATGTCAATCCTTACCACACCTCAGAACCCAGGCAGCAAGGGATTTGTTAAAAAAAAAAAAAGGCCCCTGTCTTTAAAGTGAAACAATCATCGGACATCTATATATTATTGAAACCTCTCTGGGTACGAGGTCATTAAAAGAAAACTGCGGTTCAAGGGAAAATGTATTTGCAAAGGCCGTAATGTATTGCCAAATGCTAAATTAGGAGATTACACAGCACTGGAAGTGACAGAGGGGAACAAACTTGGAGACATTACCTTGAACATAGAAGAAGAAATTACACGTAACTCAAAACACAAGTTCATTTTGTCAGTGGGAAAAAAAAGAGAGAGATTTATGTGCTCTGGGGACGGGATAATTTAGGCCCAATTATATCAGAGGGGGCAGAAAAAAAATCGGAATGCAAAGAGTAATTGTAATCCAGACACGTTAATTGATGTGTTCTATTCTGATAATGTCAGCTTCCTGAGGGTGGTGGATGCGTGACATAGCCATCCAGCAGAAATGGTAGATGTTAATGCAGTGCCGCAAGCAATTTAGGCATAAGGCTATCCTGAGGAGGGTAAATGTTTGGGCAGACTGGATGTGGCGACGCATTTTACATCACAAAGAACCTAAAACTATATGAGTGTCTAAGCTTTCTACTAATACCAAACTAAAACTCACCATGACAGAATATTTAGCTGCTGTGGTCCTGTTTGTGTGTTTTATTTTTTTCAGAAACCAAACGCAGTAATTCTATTTTCAAAAAGGTAAAAGGATGTTTGTTGTTAATTTTTCCAAAACATCTTCCTTGAATGCGCTTATAAAGTATGTGTAATTTGCCAGGAGTCTGCCTTAAACACTGGCACACACTGCGTAAAGACTCAGAGTTCAATCTAAACACCCGCCCCAAACCCGCCAGGCCTTTGCCAGGCCTTTCATTCCGAAAAGGGTTAATCTGCCAAAGAGCTTATGAGTTCCTAAAATGTTTAACTAAAGAGTGAGGACAAGAATTGTTGAAAGGGGGGGAGAGGCGGAGGGGGCCTAGGAAGACGGCTTGTATTATCAGTCACACAGATATGCAAAATTGATGCATAAATCAACAAGCACACGATTTCTCTGGCAGAACCTGCTCAGGCACACAGTTTACTAATTTGTGGCGTTCGCTGCACTGAGCACCTTGAGGTTAGCACATGTCTAAACATCATTTGATAAGGGAAATCTGAAAGTATCACATCCATAGAAACAAGAGCCTTCTGTATCTTAGCAACCCGTCTTTATAGTCAAACAATTTCATTAAAGCCTTTGCACCTCTTAGCAGGTGGGTGAGAGGGAATTTGTCGATAAGCACTTACAAGATGATCAGCCATTGTGTTTGCCAACACCTCGAGCTGCATAACAAATTTTCATGAATCTGTTTACATGAACTTGCGTCCACAATTTGCATAGAAATTGTGTTTCTGCGAAGCGTCTGCGTTTTGTTGCAGAATCATGGTTACTCTTGGTTCCATCGGATAACGCCAGTCGGCTTCTGAGCGGAGATCAAACTGAGTAGTGTTGGGAGAAAAAAATAATAGCTAACAACTGCAGGAGGTATTTGGGGCAGGGGCCAACATTGTCTGTGGTTGACATTTACTGGACGGATTAATGGGTCTTCACAGACCTCGCTCAAACCAAGGGAATGAGGAGGTCCGTCGCCCAAATGAAACCAAAACAGATTCTTCTAGTTATATGGCGAATGAAGTTTATTGAGAAGACATTTCGTTCAGTATATTATGTGAGTGAAATCACCCAGTGTGAAAAAAAAACCTACGCGTTTCGCGCTCTCCAACTAGCGCTTTGTTTCTTTGGCGACAGACCTTCTCGTTTACTTGTTGCAAGCTGTGTCTTTTCAATGGGAGTGGCGAGGGGAGTGTCCAGAGCAGGTAGGTACTGGTGTCTTTCGAAAGGGTCACAGAGCACCCCCACTTTACTGCTCTCCATAGACCTTTCCACCGACACTGGTGTCGTTGTACGGACACTTTGCCAATCCCTGGTTTGGAGAATTATAATTTGTAAAGAGATGGTAACAGCCAGTGATGTATTCATAAATTGGAAAGAGGGGAGGTGTACAATAGACTGGGCTTGCTAAACTAGATATTGAGCAGATAGACTGGCCTAGTAGGCATCCAACATGTACACGATTTCTATAAATCAGTGATTACATCAAATTGGAGGAGGTGAGTTTATAAGCTCAGCCCACTCAGGATATTTAGCTACTATATATACTTTTGAGGCAGTACCACCCACTTGGGGATTTGTGAGTTGGCCCTGCCTCGTTTTACGTGGGAAGGCTCGCTTCCTTTCTCTAGGAAGGGGATAGGAAAAATTTCCAGGCAGGGAGGGGAAATCTTCAGGGAGACAGGGAAAATCTCCTGGCAGACTTGCAAAATCTCCCGGCAGAAGTTTCCAGGTAATGGGCCTATATTCCTCTACATGTTCATCATCAGTCACTGTTAAAGCCCCCAAATAAATATTAAAGACAGACAAGGAGACTGTGATTTATAACAAACTGTGCACACACCGTGACAGCTCAAACTACTGCGGAGAAACTCATTAAGACAATGAAGTTGGAAAAAAACCTATATCGTTAAATAACTGTACAGTGTCTTGTTCTCTCTGTTACTTTCATAACATTCCAAAGTGCTAGAAATGAAAGGGCATGCAAGCTAAAATAAGGAGAAATTACAGTTTTTATTAGGGTATGTATGACACAACGTACAGTATGGGCAAAATGTTCCCATGCAACATATCAGCTGCATTTCTCAGCCCTGTACATGCAATGAACATGTGTATTATGACAAATCTGTATTTAAAGGTAAATAACATGATAATTATTCTGGCTAAGTGTATTAAACATGCAGTAAAGTGATTGCTGCACATCGCTTGCAACCTTCTGCCACCCTCCTTCCCGAGCCCCGGTGACAGGCACTTGAGAGCTAGGAGCACCTGTTTAAACCTTCTCTGAAATTAGTATTTATCTTGCCTGGGCATGTTTCATGTTAACCTGCTCGTTACCCGTGTGATTCACCCATGTTGGATTCCAGTCCTGACCATAGAAAGGCACCGCGGTTTTGTAGACTGCCTGACTTCAAATTCACAGCACACTTGATTCTACGTCAGTTTGCTCATCCTTAATCTGCGATGGTGGCCACAATTATAACATATTTGAAAAGGAGGAATTCTAGTACAATGAATCTACTACAGAGTTTAATTTAAGCAGGTTTCTGGGGACTGGCCACTTGCAATACCCAGATATTACTTGGCAGGGCAGGGAATGGGCAAAGCCAGTATTTTTATTTTTATCATCCCAACACCCACATTACAGACCCAGCACCCCTGGACATGCTCCATCACCAACTTTGCACACCCAAGACTTACCCCAGCCAGCAACCATAACTCCCTGGTGTCTAGTGGCAGGCATCATGGTGCTGTATCCTACCCAGGCACACAGACTTCCTACCTTGCTGCCTCTCTCATTCCCCACGTGATCAGCAGTCTGAGCGCCAGCAGGTCACATGACCACCAATCCTCTGACCTCAAAACGCGCAAGTGCAGCATGAGAGGAAACATGGGAAGATGTGTGTGTGCATCTGGGCAGAGCACAGACATCAAGCGGCCTGCTTGCCGAGGGGAGAGCTTTTGATCTCCCCAGCCAGTGTCTCTGCCTGCAGACTTTTTTTTTTAAAAAGGGGGTGGTGAGCGGGCCCCTTGGGGCTGCCAGGCCTGTGACAGGTGTATAACCTATCACCCCCTGATGGCGACCCTGTTCCCAGAATGCGCATAAAGCTTCCACTCAAAGTTATGCATACTTAGGTACACATTGTACCCCAGCCACTGTACTTAGCCACTGGTATAAATGGGGTGCTCATCAGTTGAGCAAAGTTGAGCAAAGAATAGATTCCCATGGGCCGCCATTCAGTTCTTGTCCTTCCATACCTCATGTGGGGGGCTGCCATGTAGCAGAGCTGGTTCTCCGTCACAAGCAGCATGGATTGGCAAAGAGGAAAGGTTTCCAGACAGTCTCTTTCTACTATGTCATTTAGCGATACTCCAAGAGAGGAAAGCCACTTAGTATACGCTTTTTCAATAACTAAGGTGAATACCTTTGAAATGGTGCCTACTCAGTGGTGTATCTTGGTTTTGTGCTGCCCTAGGCAGACAAAAATCGGGCACCCCCCACCCACGTTACACACCTACGACATGCCCCATTACCCACGTCGCACACCCACGACATGCCCCATCACCCACATTGCACACACATTAAATGCCCAATCACCCCATTACATGCCACCATCACCTTCATTACATACCCCCACCATGTCCATAACATGCCCCCATCCCCCTGATTAATTGGAAGGAGCTAAAGCTTGCTGAACAGTTGGGGAGGGAATGAAAATATTTGAAGCACCAGAAGTGTGCTTTAACACCCTCCGGCAAAGTGCTGCCCTAGGCGAGTGCCTTGTTTGCCTTGTGGAAGATAATTTTATTGAGGCAGAAATGGGGGGGTTTCTTTATGCTTTAAATGTCCCATACGTTTGGACACATTGTTTTATTGTTGTAACAGGGAGTATATTCGTAAGAATAATGATAAATTCAGGGATAGGCAAAAGAGTCTATACAAAGACACCAGGTTCCGTGGCCAGGGGAGTGAAGTTCTATGCAACATCATTAACTTCCAGTAAGTCTCCGTCATGATCAATGTTGGTGTCCACCCATCGAGGAATCTGTCATGGCTACAGTTTTTTGGGTTGCTCGACAAAGGAGTGAAATCCAGCCCACAATCTCTTAAGAAAGCATGTTTGACCTGTTACATTATCTTATATTTTTCTTGTATGATGCAGGAAAAACATAAAAAAAAATGTACTGAGTTTATTATTAATGAAAATCCTCTAAGCATGCTAATTTTTTTTTTGCCTTTTTTTTTGCACCCTCGGATCCAAAGTGCTTAAATCAAGTAAACTTAAAAAAAAAATCGAGTTCATGAATTGCCATCTTGTCGTCTGTGACTGATCTTCATGGGAGAAATAGTTGTGAAGAATTCAAATCCTAATTGTAGCAAATTAAAACATTATGAATGAGATCACTGGGGACAAACAAGGGACACGTTCAAATTGCAGATGGGATGGATAGAGGTGGCAAACAAACGGTGGTCACAATTATGTAATCTATCCTGAAACTTCACTATATGGAAACATTTGGGGGGAAATGTTTGAACTCATTGATCTTAGATCCCTGTAATCACATAAAAAAATTAATTGAATGGCGCAGAAAACAGAAAATAATAATTTCTACATTGTGTTAGCAGAATCACAAGCAAATTGATAGATTATTACAAAGCTGGATGTTCAATGTGCCTGTCACAGTAATGACAGCCTACTGGCCCCCCTACCTTTGGCATTCTTATGCTGTGTTAATAGCAAAGACCATTATGCTAAGAATTCCAAGTTATATATTGTTTTTTATTAAACCTCCCTTTTTTTTAACCATTCTGCAAACATGTGAAGATTCGCTACCATTTCGTTTTACAGCGTTTTACGTTTTACTCTAAAACCTCCCTGACACCCTGTTTTAAGGTCAGATTGATTGCAAATACTTAGCTATTGGTAATTAAAGCTGAATGCTGTAATTTCTCAGGCTCCCTTTGATAACAATGTTATTGGCAAAAAAAAAAAAACACCATTTATTTGAAGAGCATGGAGCCCGCTATTATTAGATGTAACACCTTGAAACTCGCGATAGCTACTAGGGCTGATTTTTATCTTTCTTCCTTAAGTGAAACATATAGATGTTGTTCTTACTAAGTGAAACATGTAAAAGTGTTTTGTAGTTGAGTGGCCATGGCACAGATTGTCCTGAAATACATTGTATCACATGGATTGACCTGATATAACCCACAGCAATAAATCAAACCTGCCTTGTGAACACTCACCTCAAAATCCATGACAAAATGAAGACGTGAGGCACACGGAGGAAGAATACCAGGAACAGTAAAGGAAGCTGGTGTTTGTCTGCTTGGGAATTATAAATTCCACATTGGTAACCAAGCAAAGGGGGCAGACAATACTAAGAGCGCACTCTGGTGCGTGTGCAGTGGTGTATCTTGGTTTTGTGCTGCCCTAGGCAGACACAATTCGGGCACCCACCCACATTGCACACCCACGACATGCCCCATCACCCCATTACATGCCCTGTCACTCACATTGCAAAAACATTAAATGCCCAATCACCCCATTACATGCCCCCATAACCCACATTGCGTACACACTAAATGCCCCATCACCCTCACTACATACCCCCAGGCTCCTGTGTTATATATGTATGCACACATTGCAAGTATAGTTATCATTCACCTGGTATTATTATATGTGTGCTCTGTACAGGCTCCTGTGTAATATATGTATGCACACATTGCAAGTATAGATATCATTCACCTGGTATTATTATTTGTGTGCTCTGTACAGGCTCCTGTGTAATATATGTATGCACACATTGCAAGTATAGTTATCATTCACCTGGTATTATTATATGTCTGCTCTGTACAGACTCCTCTGTAATATATGTATGCACACATTGCAAGTATAGTTATCATTCACCGGGTATTATTATATGTGTGCTCTGTACAGGCTCCTGTGTAATATATGTATGCACACATGGCAAGTATAGTTATCATTCACCTGGTATTATTGTGTGTCTGCTCTATATAGTCTCCTGTGTAATATATGTATGCACACACTGCAAGTATAGTTATCATTCATCTGGTATTATTATATGTCTGCTCTGTACAGACACCTGTGTAATATATGTATGCGGACATTACAAGTATAGTTATTATTTACCTGGTATTATTATATGTCTGCTCTGTACAGACTCCTGTGTAATATATGTATGCACACATTATAATTATTTCACTTTAATATGCATGAAAAAGGTTGGTCAGTTTCAAGTCACTTTAGTACTTTAAAGCTCTGTATTTTACTTTTTATTAATATAATAATATTTATTAATATTTATACTTATATTTATAATACTTATATTTATTAATATAGGTAATAATTTGAGAACAAGCTGTTTTTTTATATTGTTTTATTAAGGCCGGGAATTGGTTAAATCTTCTATTTGAAATGAATAATAAACCTTGACAATAACGAGGTGAGCTTCAACAAAAGCTTATGCTCTTTTGACTGAAAATGTACGCTCTACATATCTATATTTTAAAAGCGTCTCAGTACCACAGTGATTTCTCAATCCCCCCTCCCGAAACCCTTTGAAATAAAACACACGATATATTTTGCATTACTAAGAGTAGTCACATTTTATGATATCTGACAGAATTTACTGTGACAAGAAGCATAACTTTTAAATATACAGGAAATGTAGCCAATATAATCATTTAATGCTTCCGGAAAGTGTCATATCAAAATGACTGACAAAATTTGAGGAATGATTGCAATTTGGTTCTTTGGATTGAATATTCATTGTATATTATCCTACATCGGCATGGAAACTCAGAAAGAGAAAAGAAGAGGCCTTTATGCTAATCGAACCTCTGCCCTAATAAAACCAGAGAGATGGCGCAAGTCTTCCTGATCTGACACTTGAACTCCGACCTCAATGTCTTGCCAACTTGCATCCTACAAAGCTTGAAATTGAGGCTCTAGACCTCTGCTGGGTTCAGCTAATCTAAGCAGGAACCCTGCAGCTGATGCATTTTCTGCTGGGATCTTTAACTAAGTATACATTTCAATGGTTACTCATCTCCAACAAAATTTAAAGTAGGAGGAGGAGACCATGAAATGCGCCAGGTAATGTTTCTTTCACAATTTTTTTACGAGCATTATTTTTTTTTATGTTTACATGTTATTGGTGGTCTATTATCTTGTACTGCTGGAGAGTAATATTGGAGCATAATAACTTAAAAGGCCAATGGGTGCCCTCCTTTTCCGGAGCCATGTATGATAAGTTGGGGGCAAACAGTAATTGAACCAGTGACCACAGACCCTCAGACCCATACTCGTTCTTTCCCTCACATACCTGATGGAGTGGGAAGGCATCTTATAATAAACTAAAAGTAGATGTGTGAGTCCCAATCCCCAACTCCATTAAATGTATGGGGGATACGTAGTCACCTAGGAGGATGGAAAAGCTACTTCGCATCACATTCGCCCAGCAAAGCGGTGGATTGGGCAACATCTTCTCCTAACTGTGTGCTGCGATCAGCCGTACAAATTGCTGAACTATGCAACCATCAGAATATACATTATATGATCTATGGACCTGTATACAATTTGGATCTCCTCAAAGAATACACCCATAAGCAATAAGGTCAACTGGACTTGTACACATTATGGTTCGACCCCTGTATAATGTGACCCATAGAATAAACTTTATTACTAACTCAGCAAACTCTTCTACCATGAAGACCTTAAACAATTGGACAATTTGATTTGACCGTATAATCATTTGTGCAGATATAACAACACTAACCTTGTGCAACATGATTCATCTGTTCAAAGATGATTTGGACAGCTCAAGCCCTTACGCTGTATCACAGAGAGGATATGTTTCATGCAACAAGAATCGCTACCCACAATGCAATCTGGGGAACAGAGCCAACCACTGCTAAATGTAACCTGACAGTGAACAGATATATAACATGACGACAAACAAAAACAAATCGGTAGAAGAGCAAAACCTTGAATAATGCAACAAGTACATTAAACCAAGACTCAACCCCCGGAACGTCAAAAAGCCTTTCATCCTGAGCTATCGTACCTTGGAAACCAAACAATTTTCTGTTTATTCAACAGAGAAACAATTCCAGGGAGTATTCCGGTGACAAAACCCATAAAGATAATTCAATTTGGCCTTCTGCAGTGGAATGCCTGATTATACAATCTCAGCTTAATTTAATGTTTTCAGTGTCACATATCATAACCGCAAATGCAAATTAATATGAGGCAAAGAGCAACAAATAACATGTTGCATAGTTTAAGACTGAAGTGAAACACCTTAAAAAATCTTTGAACGTACACCAACTAGTGCTATTTTTCAAATAACTATGGAGTTGTTTGTTGTCGAGTTTCCTTTAGTCGTCTGCCAAATCGATTTATCCTTGGCTGCTATTAACACATGTGCGGTCGCGGTCTCAGCAGAAAAATTAAACCAGAAAGCTCTTTTGTAGTGACGTTACTTTGCACATGTAAACGGTGTCCTGTCTTCGTTTAAATACAACACATGTGAGTAACGGGAAGCAGCACTGAGTGATCCTTCAGGACCTGAGCGGGAGGTCGGCCATGATGTCGCTTACACCGTTGTTTTAAAAAGAATGCCTGAGAATCTTTATTGTTGCAGTCTAGCAACAGACCAATAATTACCTCCGGCATAGCATGTCCTTAACTAAATATTATATGTGGCACCTATTCTCTAAACAATGAACTGTGGCGAACGGTCGAAAAGATCGTTCTAAAAAAACTGAGCACTAGGAGAGATCTCCCAATGTCTGCTCACAGGCACGGTTTGTGGCCAATGCACAACTTTTTGGCATTGTCACATTGTAAGTTTGACAGACAAGACCTTGTACTCCGAGTTCAAAGAAATGGCCAATACCGATCAGTTTTGATTCTAGGAAATCTAGGTCTAGGTTTGAGATATCTCGGTGTTTGTCAAAAACAAAATGTAACTAATAGAAATATAAATGTTTATACATTGGCTGTTACATTAATATACATACATATATCTCAATATCATTATATATTGCTTAAAGATGGCAGCACCACATACATTGCCCGTAAAAATATCTGTAGGGCTGTATCATAAAAGGTAAAGAGAATGAAACTGATCTGTCATCACCTTTTCCCCAAAGTTGTCTTATCTCATAATTCATGCAAATACAGTGTAATATGTTTATCGCTGTTTCTATAGCAATAGCCCTGTTTGTCTCTCCTTATAGGGTGCAATGGAATTTGGAAGCCCCGGGAAAAATCATTGCATTTCACATATATTAGAAACATGTACAAGATCCAGAAATAAGCTAGGGGGGACTGTCCCTTTAATGTTCTATAGCCTTTACACTTCCTGTGTGACACTTGTTACAGACTCAGCATGAATCTCCATATGATCTTCATTAAAATAGCTGCCCACCAACAAAGAAATACACATCTAATTATTATCATATGAAAATAATAAGTGAACCCAGCCATACTGTTTGGCAGATCTGTAGCAATTAGCACCTGGTCAGTAAAGTAATTAAATAATAACAGATTTTGAGATTTTTAGAGTAAGATATGTACCGATCAGCCATAACGTTATGACCACCTGCCTAATATTGTGTAGGTCTCATTTTTGATGCCACGAACAAGTGAATAATATTGTGTTTTTGATACAAAAACAGCCCTGACTCGTCGAGGCATGGACTCCACTAGACCACTGAAGGTGTGCTGGGGTAACTGGCACCAAGACGTTAGCAGCAGATCCTTTAAGTCCTGTAAGTTGTGAGGTGGGGGCCTCCATGGACCGGACTTGTTTGTCCAGCACATCCCACCGATGCAGATAAAAAAAGATGAACAAATGGGCTCTAATTTTTACGTGACTGTATCACCTTTAAGCTTCATTGACTCTTGTATGTGTTCTGAGCCACCAACACAAGAACACAAAGCTTCTGATTTAAACTTTAGTAAAAATTGTCCCACGTTATGGGAAATATATCATAGGCCAACTCCGGGATCTCAGCATTAACTTGAGACAGAATTTTTTTTTTTTTTTTTTTGAGGGAGCTATTATTTAACAGACTGAGACGAGGGTTGAACAACCTCCAACAAATCCAGCTGCTTTGCGAGCTATAGCACCCCAACAGGACCATGAGCCCGGCTGAGCTTCATGGGAGTTCTAACACAGAAGCAGCAGGATTACCAGAGGTTGCATTCATGTAATTAGAGAATGTGTGAGTCGTGGAAGAACTGGTGAGTTACGTGACCAAAAGAAACAACAGCACTATGTTTAAGGGCCCTGGTTAGTGTGGTTATAAAGGAACATTAGGGTTTGTGAGGTGAGGACTCTCCAGAATAAACACAGCATGGAGTAGGTGAGTCTACATTATATTTTTGTAGGTAAAAGGTTGTTGGAAGATATTTTATGGGAGAATGGAAAAATACCACTCATTAAGAGCTCTGGTAATCTAAAAAAATATGCTGAAAGATGTATTTTTTGTGTGTGAATGATCAAATAAAAAAAGGAGAGAAAGACAATATAATGCAGACGCATAGTCGCCAACAAGACTTTTATTATTAATATTGTAATTATAATTATTATTATTATTGTATCAATTGAGTTTAAATAAAAATGAATCCTACGAGTTCAAAATAAAGAGACATCGGTCAATGGAGATTATGTATCATGCAGTAGGAAAGTAAAGAGAGTAAAGTAAAGTGAGAAGCTGGCGATTGTTGGTATTTGAGTTGATCCTGCGCAAAAAGCACATTTCTTACTGGCTTATCTGGTTTATACGTAGAAGAGCATGGATATAGCGCCAGTGTTAAAGGGACTGTATCACCTAAACATTGTTTTACTGTGAATGTAGAGAATAAAAAATGGTTGAAAATGATCTATACATTGTATTGGCAAAACTGCTAGCAAATGCCTAAATTAGGAGAAACGTGTTATAAATGTGTCTGTGGAGTCTGCTGCTTATGACATCACCTGTAGGACGGTATGCAAATGATATATTTCCCATTGAAAATAAATTATTTTGCATACTGTGCCACAGGTGATGTCATAAACAGGAGATACAAATGTATCAACCGATACATTTAAAACACATTTTTCTTTTAATTCAGGCATTTGTTTTGCTAACACAATGTATAGATCATTTTCAATATTTTTTTCTCTACATGCACAGTAAATAGAATGTCCCTTTACGTACAGTCACTATACATGTCTTGTTTAGAAATAACCCCTTAGGCTAGAGATATTGTAAAATCGAGTGAAGCCTATTTACTAAACAGTAAACTGACAAGGGAACTACAAAAATAAATAGCCAATAGCCAAAATGAATAGCCAAGTTACCAAAATTCTCCATCTTCCCGATCTTTTCAACTCAGCTATAATTGGAGCTGTTCAAATTATAATGTCCGAGAATATGAGTAAATAAGAACTATATAATGTACAGTACAAGAAAGAAAACGGATCTGCGGTATTACCACGGTGCTGTAATCTCTCTCTCACTAGGCTTGCCGCCATTTGTTAAGAAAAAAATGGGCATGCTACTGGCTCCACTGACTTAACATTGTCCTCAGGACAAATATTTTACCAGCACGCTGGTAAAATACCAACCATATCTCCCACAACAAACCTCCTAGTGTAAAACATGTAAAAAAGCATGTGTCACTAAGATGGTTGGTCATATCCAAGCCCAAGATGAAGGGAAACCTGAATCAAGATTCCAAACAACATGTCCGCCCCCTGATATACTGCCTCCTCGGCCAGTTTCTTACCGGCCACATATAACTTTTGCATGCTGCCTTGCAGTGTATACAGATCATACGTGGCCAGGACTAATATCGGATCTCACAGAACCATGTTAATTAGTGGATTGATATCTTGCTGGTCACAAATAACTTCTATATACTGCAATTAAACATTATATGTAGCCTTTCCAAAATGGCCAAGGTGGTAATCTTACTAAATAGAGAGGAAGAAGGAGGAAAAATAAAATGTTTCATTTGAATTCTTTCATTAAAATACTTACTTTTTAAGCCATCTCTGTCAATTAAATATCAGTTGATTTTTTTGCTGACATGGCAGCATTTTTTTGACTTTCCTGCCATGCAAGAGCAGTTCTTCTACTTATGACCAACCATTCACGTGTCTAATTTTTCTATCTTGGTCAATATACTGTTGAAGTAATGGTGGGGTAACCCTTCCACCTAAAATTCAAGATGGGGTAGACATTATCCAACACAAATCCACACACACCAAACATGCCCAAATACTTTCTTTTCCCATAGAAATCTCACGTTCTCAGGGCTTTAACCGCCACAAGGGATTCTGGGTTGGCATACGTCATAAATCTGGTCTATATCCATTTTATACATGGACCACTTGGAGCAAATTCCCGCTGTACAGGACTGCCTTAAAAAAACAAACCCATCTCAGTGGTGCAGAGACAGATAACCGCTCTGTTCCATCCTTAATGGGGAGGCTGATACTATTATCTGCATTTATGTCCAGTAACCCTCTCCACCCTCCGTTCCATTTGGACATTTTACTGTAAAAGAACAAATACCCTTTTCTTTGTTTCCCTGTAGATATTTTTCTTCTCTTTTTCTTGGATACAGGTATTAAATTCACTTTGTAACGGGAAGTTCTGTGATTGCTAAAGATACATCACCTCGTCCCATTGTAATGAGTCAGGGGGAAGATTAGTGGAAACAGCCTTGTGTAATAATCGAGTGGCCTGTATCGCTGACGGGTGGAATTTTTAGACAGGCACCGGTTTGAATTCATCATTGTGGTCAGTGATTACACACACCTGTTCAACTTACAGATTTTGCAAGAAAGAAAAAAAAGGAAGCTGTCGAATTTTTTTTTTCTCCTATTCTAAGCTTAAAAAAAAAAAAAAAAAAACCCACATAAACTCTAACGGTTAACAGCTATCTATAACCTTTCCCTCTTACATAATTAAACGTAACGTTTCTACAAGAGCATGTGTAGAAGTCGTATTGTGTCATTAAACTGTAGGTACATCCCATGTGCAGTCGCGCCGATGAACTATGTTCGCGTAATTAGTGAGATTATCTGCATTACCTAAGATAATTAGTGATCAGGAAGTCTGCCTAGGACACCGAAGCATGAAAAAGAAAAATCTATATATATATATATATTATTCCTTGATAAATTGGAAGATCTGAGATGAATATTTAAACATTGTTTACATGATTCCTTACGTTGGATGAAAATTACTATATTATTTTTTAATTAACACCAGTAAAGGTGTAATTTATGGTACATAATTGAGCATTTTGATAAATTAGATAGTTTTGACACACACAGTGCCCCTCTTTCTCTCTCTGACTCTATTCTTCCTTGCTCTTTCTCTATTTGTCTTTCTCTTTTTATATACAAACATGCAGAATAAAAACACACTACATTTTACTAAAATATATGGAAGACTTTTTTTATTTTTTTATTTCTATTGTTCTCTCCAAAATTAGGGTTACTACCCAGCTGGAGTTATGGCGGATGACCGATAAAAAAAAATTGGCTTCAGGTCAGTGTTAAGTATGTGTAAGTGAAAGCATGGTTGTTGTTTTTATTAGAAGAAATGCCTACCCAGAATCCCTTTCTTCAGGCTATGCAATTATGCAGTCATCCAGACTTTTGTGCATGCGCAGAATGCATTCCGAAAAATTGTGATACAAATCCCTGGTTTATTATCACCAGACATAGAACATAGAGAAGTTTATTAATTATTAAACTTTCATTCAACACAAATCTGTGTGTATGTTATTTCTGACCTCAGGGGTAAGTCTAACAATAATTGTAATGAAATTCTATTTAAATGAGGATAGTATCTGTGTCATGGTGCTTTAAATAGTAGATCAGATTTTTTTTGGGGGGGGGGGGAAGGGGTGGATTTGTAGCATCTGGATACTTTATAGAAAAAAAAAAACCCATCCAGAACAAACTGAAATAGTTTCCTTTATATTCCAGCCAAGATGGATATTTATAGTAAGGCCTAATCCTTCCTTAAATAGGTTAAATAGATTGATGATAAGAATAGACGAGAACATGGGGGTTAATTGGAATCCCATCCCATATTTCTGAATAATTTCCAGATTTAGATCCCCCCCCCCCCCCCCCCCACACACACACGTGCTTTCTTAAATCTACAGAATCTGACAGGTCCTTCCCAACCCCGTAGATGCTTGGAAATTTTTGGATTGGTATTCAGTTAGGATTCACCACCTTCACTGCTTTATTTTTAAAATATTGGGAGTGTGGCATTCCTGTTTGAGAAGTTGCATTTCAAAATAATAATAATAATAAAAATAATTTAAAAACTTTCCCTTCATGGATTGGCTGAATTTTGTAATTTTAGCCTGTGAAGTTATATATATATTTTTTAGGACATATTTATTTAAGGACTTATTCAGGATGTCAGGATGGCCTGGCAAGTTTTTAAAAGACGTTGTAGTTGGATAAGTGCCATGTGGCTAATATCTAATCTTCATATTTGCAGCCCCTAGAGCACTGATATCCAACTGGAGGTGTGGGCTTCTCAAATTACCATGAGCATAGCGTTCACATTGCATCATTGGGCACTTCTCCTGCATAATTGCATGAGCTCAACTAAGAAAATAGTTTGGACCCCCATTTAGTAACAATTATAAAAGAAAATACACAACATAAGGAGGGGCTTGGAGAGCTTTTGCAACAGCTCTACTGCATGTAAGTAAAAAAAAAAATATATAAAAAGGATAAAACACTAAAAGACAATAAAAAATTAAAAGACAGTAAAAAATGATCTGTATTTTTCTTTGTCTTACCTTACAAAGTACTTATCGTCTCTGTTATTCTGTTATATGTCTCTACTTTTCTCAGACTGTTTTTTTACATAAGATGCGGACTGAATACTTGGGTACACGAGAATATATTTTTGTTGAGTTTTCCGCACTTGAATCTGTTCAATATGGCTTGGAGTTGAGACTGCGGAACGCTGCCTGCCTGAAAAATCCAACTCCGACTACTTAAAAAATGTAAAGCATTGCAACAATTTAAATCATTCTATACGCTGCACTTGGTGATTTAAAATAATTGAAGCTGTTCGGATTTTTGTGATTTTTTTTTTTATGTGCCCTTGAATTTACAAACGACCATAGTTCTGAGCATGTGCAGTGACTTTAAAATTATTACAGCTCTACAAATTTATTAGAGATTTTTTTCTTCTTGCCGTTGACGGGTACTTTGGATTTTGGCATGAGGTATAATTTAAAATGATCAAAGTACCAGGCATATTTTAAAGATGCCTAAGGAAAATGACGAAATTGTAGTCATTGACTCTGCAATATTTTGCTAGAAAAAACTGTTATTTTGTCTCTTTTTCACTCTAAGTGCACTCATACAGTGTTATATTTCTGCCTAGGCCAACAAGGCCCACACCTTGGGTGGCAGACTGGAGGGGGCAGCAGAGGCAGCACTATCATTATTGGTAGTACATCCTTCCTCACTGCCTTCATCTGACTGCACAGACATCTGTGCTGGCCTCACTAGATTACCAGGGAGCAATCTGGCACTGTGGAAAGATGTGTGGAGTAATCTGGCACTGTGGAGAAGTATGTGGGGTAATCTGGCACTGTGGAGAGGTGTATAGGGTAATCTGGCACTGTGTAGAGGCATGTGGGGTAATCTGGCATGGTGGTTAGAGATGATGAAAAGTTATTCAAAGTGTAATTTAGAGAAAAAGGGGTTCAACAAATGAGGGTTGGGGAGTGCACCACTGCACCGATATAATTGGTAAAAACTTTTTTCTCATCATTTTCATTAAAATAGTTAGTATGTCCACAGAATTTATAGATGCATGGTCCATACTGAACATCGAAGCTGATCTCTTCTACCATAAGAAGGGAAATAGCTATTGTTTTAATTTCTTTTAGTCTTCTTTGGATCAAGGATGGAACAGGGTTTAACTTGATGGAGCTCCGTCTTTATTCACCCTTGCTGCGTTACTCTATAAGGGCTTTGTGGGTGGGGCATTAGCAGAATTAATTGGCAGACCACACACAAAAAAACTAAAGTAAAAGAAGTTTGGACAAAAGCAACCAGAGGTATGAACTATCCTTTATTGCCCGTAAAGCATCTCGAAAAATTTAGCTTTCTAAGTAAATAAAGTGATATTAAACAATTTGATTATCTGTTGAGGTAGTGTGTACAGATTTCCTCTTTATATAAAAGGCTTCCTTTAATACTTACCTCATATCCTGGGCTGGTGTGCTGGAACAAAGACCTTACCTATAAATCTTCAGCATGTTTTGTGCTCCTTTTACTACTACAGTGCCGGCATCTTGTGTCTGCCTCACTGTCATCCTTCCTATCATACTGTATCAGCAGCAGGAGCTTCACAAAATGATTTCTCCCCCCTCTCTTTGCTTTTTTTGGTGCAGTCTTTGAGATGTCAGTTGATTGGGACTGTGTGTGTGAGTGTCTCTGCAGGGTACTCTGTTTTATTAGTCTGTTTTATTTGACTCTACAGCCCAATAAACACAGTCTCTTAACTCCAGTTTGTTAATAAACAGCATATAATAGAAACAAAGTTCTCTGCACATATAGGAGGCTTGTACAACTCACTTCCATGAGTGTCTCTACAGGGAATCAGGTCACATCTCCTGCCAACCTGAATGCTTCTTTCCCCGCTGACCTCTCCTAGTTACAAAACTGCAGCACTTTTTAAACCTGACTGATTTTAAGGGGCGACCTCCCTGCTATTGTTTGGAGGCTTTAACTTCTTGTTATCTACTTTATTTACGCATTTTAGGTACCAGTCAAAAATGATGTAAAACAGGGAGAAATGGCCTTTCATATATATTTATAAAAAAATGTTTAGGGGGGGACATTGAGCGCCCCTACTCCAAATGCTTTTTAAATACCTCTAGCCATAAGTCCCTACTTTGATTACATTTTATTCATTTTTGCAGATTGACACAGTCTCAAAGATACGCCTTGAATTGCTTTTTTTTTTTTTTTATCTTTCTTTGGAAAAAAAACCCCAAATCTAAATGAATTTAAACATAGAAACATAGAAACATAGAATGTGTCGGCAGATAAGAACCATTCGGTCCATCTAGTCTGCCCAATTTTTTTTGAGTACTTTTATTAGTCCCCCGTTCCCGGTCTTATAGCTAGGATAGCCTTGTGTCTATCCCACGCATGCTTAAAATCCTACCACATGTCTTCTTTTGTTACTTCTTTTGTTCTTTCTGAAATTAAATTCAGATTTGGTAAAGATACAGTGTTAGTATACATTGACGATACATATTGTAGGCTTTTCCAATCAGGGACTCGTTTCAGTTCATTATCTTTAATACTGGGGGCTGTGAAACTTTAATAACCAGACATTAAATGCAGAGTCGGAAAACCTACCCTATCGTTCTTCTATTTAGGTCTGATCTTTACATTTCTCTTGTCTCTTTACTTTTATAATAAGCCTTCCATTGTCTTACATCTTATTTATTTTTGGCTGTCACTCGAAAACATATTTTTATAATTTTTTTTTTATTTTTTTTAACGATACATTTAAATAAAAAATAAAAATCATTTGATGAAATGATTGCAAAAATAGACTCTCTTTGCCGTGTATAAAGATAGCTGAGATAGCTAAGATCCCCCACCACGGACCACATTACATCCCTTTTAATCAATGAGAAATAAATCAGAATTTTTTTTCTTTTTTTTTAATGCTATGCATTACCTGCTTAGACTTGTTTGCAATAATTAGAATTTGAATTCTTGTTAAGATTGCGAGTTTTTGGTGTGAGTGAAAATGCATTCAATGCAAAAATATGCCACACAGAGATGCAAAAATTATCATTAGTTTTCTGTGCTAGTAGATACCCCGGAGGGGGGTGGGGTGGTGACACTTTTCCTAAATTGAAGTCAGATGTCATTTTCGTATGGGTTATAAAAATAGAAAATACCATACTGTATGTTAAACATTTGACAGATGAAGCAGTTATCTTGAATAATGCATGCTAAACAAATACTCCATAGAGCTGGGTAATTATGGGAGCCCCTCTCTACGCACATTAATTAACATTAAGTTGACCCCACAACATTGATTTGAGCCATGATAAGTTCACCTGCTGGAATTTATGACCGTATTGGGCATAGATCACACAGGTAATAAAGGGACAGGCTGTATTGATCTGAATCTGAAAAATGTTTTGGAGAGTATTTGGTGAGTGTCTCTTTTAACACTGAGACAAACTAATGAATTCACATCAGGAATAGATGATAGGCAAATGCAGTTTACACGAGGAAAAATATTCAGCTGTCCTCAATATATCTGTCCGGTTGGACAACTATCCAATAAGCGTTCTGACTTGACGAAATAGGAACCAAATCATGGCACTAGTTATCAAACTCACTTTAAATAAGCAGAGGTATGGTCCAAATTTGTACGTATATTATTTTCCAGGGGGTCATTGTACAGAAATTAGGAACCTCACTGATATATTTGTTACATTTTTCAGAAATCATTTTTTGTAGCTGAAGTATAGCCAGGATGGGTAGAGATGCCCAAATGTAGTTATTTTGCCAGCAAAACGCGTTTCCCCACTTTTGCAATTTGTTTCTGAAAATCGAAGGTTGGAAAAAAAGGTGGTATAGCCATCAATAGAATTCAGCACCAAAATTGTTCATGGTGTTCAAGGGATTCCTAAATAATACTACATATAGCACAGTAACAGCAAATTAAGGGAGTCTTATTTCATGCTTCAAAACTCTTTATTTGCCTTTAGTATTCAATACTTTGCATCCTCTTCACTGATTACGTTATGGAGAATGAAGAAAGCCTGACAATAAAGGACCGACACAAAATAACTTGTGAACAGGCACATCTTCTCCAGTGCGTTTACAGACTTTTCTGACAGCTTTCTGTCTAACTCGGTCTAATTATCAGAAGGTCCTATAGATATCCAGTTTTATTTCCTCACACTCCAGTGAGATAAGGCCAAGAGGAAAACTCAAGCATGAGTGCAGAATGGTGATATTGCGAGTCAGAAATAGCAGTGTTACATGTTGCTGTGTCACTGTGTGATATGCAGCAAGCAGAGGTATGGTCGAAATTAGAACATGTGTCTGAGGATTCTGCACCTTACAGCAACATGATGTGTAAATTGGTTTCTGCCCAGAGACCATTATAATAGGTTCTGTGTATGACATTGATTCTAATAATAAATATCAGCAGAAAAATATATTCAGGGAGCAGCCATATTACAAATTTTACCTTCAAAGCTGGCCAGTCCTGGAAGGAATCTGTTAACAGCGGACTTGTTATGAAAAACACTTTGTGAATCGCAAGGTGGGGGTTTTATAAAGATTCTTCGCTTAAAGGTCAACATTGGAGTTTATCTAGTTGGACTGAAAGGATTGAGAGGCTATTGGGTTGACAAACCCCTGAGAGGGAGTCACATTCAGCTCTGGACCTTTCCCATGCCAACAATTTGGAAGCATTATAACTTGACAAAACAGAAATCATTTTGTATTAGGATAATTTAGCCAGAGATGTTGTCTGAATTTGTATGTACATTATTTTACAGGGGGTCATTATCCAGGAAAGGGAAGAGTAGGAACCTCACTGATATATCTGGAACTTGGCTAAAAAAAAATGTATATATATTTTTGAAACAAGGTTTTCAGAGATCATTTCTAGCTGTAGTATAGTCATGATGGGAAGAGATGCACAAAACATCACACAACAGAAAAATGGTGAGCTCTGCTGCCCATCAACTATCAATGCCCCTAACTGAATCTCTCACAAACGCATCAGCAATCAGAAACAATTTTGATATACATTTAAGGGTTTTAAAATGGCCGGTGTGCACATGCTGCCCTTTCCCAGACTCAGGATGGTCCTGTTGATGTTGCCACTCTGTGTCTGGGGTGTTCAGTATGTGATAACTCAGAACTGTAGGCAATGGTAGCAGTAACATGGCTAAACTGGATCCAAAACAGGTAGCCTCCACCAAGTCTCCTTTTGGATATCCTCCTAGAGGAGTTGTTTACTGAAGGATTCAGCAATATGAACAGTCAAATATGATTACATTCTCGTACAAATGACAATAACCCTGCCCAAGGCAAAGTCACCAACATTGTTCATGACGGACAATTACTGGTCTTTGTGATGCATAATTTGCAGACCTTGCCACAGACACTGGTGCTGTTGAACATTTTACAACAAGAGAAGGTCAAACTAAAACCTCCTAGGCCTTACACGATGTAGAGAATAATAGAAAATAACCCTCGACTTGAACAACCTCCAAATCATAACTGTTCAAAACATGTGACACACGGGTATGACCCAATCCCAACCTGCCAAAATACAACAGCAGTGACTAGTGATAATATCCCTCCTGCGGCAAGCCATAAAACAGTGATCCTAGAATACTCCTTTATTCCAGTGGATACTAGACCACCATAGCTCCCGGAATGAAGGACGGTTCCCTCAATTCCAGAATTCTACATACTACCAAAGAATAAAATATGACTTAGAGGAACGACTGTGTATTTCAGTGATGGGTAAGTATTATTTTTTTTTTTACATTGATATCATTTATTTGCTGCGAAATGGAGCACGTTGTATGAAATTCACAGTAATTTCCTGATGTGTTGTTAGACGGCAGATGCTCTGTATGACAAGTTTAGATAAACTGGGGATAATGACTTTCATTTTTGGTTTGAAAGGTGATAGCGGTTAAGACTATAATATCCACACATCCTCGTTACTGTAATAGTTATATATATAGATCAGTTACATTAAAATAATCAGGTTACCAGTCAAGCATGGGAACAATGGTTTTATCTTTTTTTTACAGTAGAGGACAACTAAGACCGAGAGCCCTTAGTGGTGGACATTATCAGGTTCAGGGAGCTAATCAATTTCAGATGAGTGTCCTCACATTCCACCTGAATAATTGCTGATGTTTTCATGTCCATAGTTAACTCTAGAGTCTCATGTTTTTAATAATGTCTGTCATAGTCGTTTACTATTGAGCTCCTTGAACTTTTTAAATGTTACATAAACTTGTACAACATTTTAATTGTATCTTTATTACACTGATGACTCATTGACTGTTCTCCACAGAAACACATGCACTTAACGGGCAACTCTAATGAAGGAAGATCTGACCGAACATCCTGAATAAAATGTATTTGGTCTGAGGAAGGAATATCGGACCCAACATTACAAACAACATGTCTAGGTCCTGATGAAGGAAGATCTGACCAAACATTCTGAGTAACATGTCTTGGGTCGGATGAAGAAAGATCTGACCAAACATTCCCAATAAAATGTCTTGGGTCGGATGAAGAAAGATCTGACCAAACATTCCCAATAACATGTATTTGGTCGGATGAAGGAAGAACTGACCAAACATTCCCAATAACATGTCTTGGGTCGGATGAAGGAAGAACTGACCAAACATTCCCAATAACATGACTTTGGTCGGATGAAGGAATATCAGACCCAACATTCCAAACAACATGTCTTGGGTCGGATGAAGAAAGATCTGACCAAACATTCCCAATAACATGTATTTGGTTGGATGAAGGAAGAACTGACCAAACATTCCCAATAACATGTCTTGGGTCTTATGAAGAAAGATCTGACCAAACATAGCCAATAACATGACTTTGGTCGGATGAAGGAATATCAGACCCAACATTCCAAACAACATGTCTTGGGTCGGATGAAGAAAGATCTGACCAAACATTCCCAATAACATGTATTTGGTCTGATGAAGGAAGAACTGACCAAACATTCCCAATAACATGTCTTGGGTCGGATATAGAAAGATCTGACCAAACATACCCAATAACATGACTTTGGTCGGATGAAGGAATATCAGACCCAACATTACAAACAACATGTCTTGGGTCGGATGAAGAAAGATCTGACAAAACATTCCCTATAACATGTCTTTGGTTGGATGAAGGAAGATCTGACCCAATATTCCAAACAACATGTCTTGGGTCGGATGAAGAAATCTCTGAACAAACATTCTGAATTTTGGGTCTTTGGTTTGGCAAATTTATGGAGTAGCGCAGAATCATACATATAAAGATATAAAAATATAATACAATGATGCGTGTAATATGTCTGATAATAATATAATAATAATATGTCTGTAGTTTATGCCCTCACAAACTTAGGTGCAGAGTACCCGATGAAGGAAGTTCTTGCCCAATATTAGGAATACCATGTCTTGAGTCTGATGAAGGAAAATCTGACCTACTAATCTGACCAACATGTCTTGGGGCTGATGAAGGAAGATCTAACCCAACATTTCAAACAACATATCTGATATGTAGAGATATATGGAGCTAGCATGCTCAATATGGTGATTTATTTGCATTCTTTCATTAAATTGTACCTATTTAAAACATATAGATGATCACTTGGTATTTTTGCCTACATTTGGAGGTATTGTTTTTTGAACATAGTTATCTGAGTCAAGTAGAAAATCTTCTTTGAGCAAAACATTGACCATCTTCATCATTATGTTCATTTATATGTTCTATTTCTCTAAATCTGTGGGGTGTATAGATTTACACTGTGCCTACATTTACTCTAGAAAGCCAGGTTTCATATTTTTGATGATATTTTTGTTATATATTTATATTTATATTATTTTTTAGTTCACTGAAAAATATTTTGTAGAACAATAAAACCAAACAGATATCCGACATTTTGCTCATTTACAGCGTGAGAAAAGCAAAAAACGCAAATGAGCGACACACAATAATTTATAACAATAATGATGATGGATAATAAATGGAGCTGCAAACACTAAAAGTGAACCCTCACATAATAAGAAAGTGATGTACTGGTAACTGTGCAAAAAGTGCACTGATACTTATCTTCAATTGTGTAGCAAAGTATTTCAAACGCGTCCGTACAGCGCAGACGCGTTTCCCCGACAAGCAACTTCCTCAGTGCCTCAGAGCCCTAAGGAAGTCACTTGTCATTGAAACGCGTCTGCGCAGTACGGAGAGGGGGCATACCAGGAAGCAAGCTTTGAGTTCATGCAGGTGTAACAGGACACCCTGCCCTACTTCACGCTCATAGCAGACTCCCAGCAGTCACAAAATGGAGGACATTTTCCACCGTTATCTTCTTAAATATTCTGGATTATGTCATCTGAAGATTCCATCTTCCAGTAACCTTCCATTTGGAGTTGTGTCTCCCCCCAGAGACTTTAAACTAGAGCCGAGTTATAGAGCTCTGGTGCATGTGAGTGGCACACAAAGGGGGGTGGTCCATATTCTCAATATTTTTCTGGCAGTACTACACATGTGTTTGTTTTTCTCTTTTTCTCCTTTCTATGTATGCTTTGTCTGAAATACACAACTGATGATAAGTATCAGTACATATTTGTATACACTTTTTGCCCAATTATCAGAGCATCACTTTCTTATTGTTTTTTTTTTCTCATTTATGTTTCTGCAGAGCTTCTCTCATTTTACAAATTCCTCAGTTCGCTTACAAGTGTTAATATGTATAGACGAGCATACAATCATTGAATGTACATTGTTGATTTTCCATCCCTCACTTCTGTTAGTATTGTAGCATGCTGCTTTCTCATTAGCCGTTGACTTTAACCACACCTGTCTAAATAATAAACTACTTCTCATCTCTATTTATATAACCGGAATTTATTGTATTCTAACATATGGTGTTACAGAATTACCGGGACAAATGTTAAATTATTTCTTGTGTATTCTTTATTCCCTTCGATCCCATGAGAGAAATTTTCCTGTAAAACATTTCTTTTTACTTGATAGCTCAGGAAAGATTCCCAGAAAAAAAAATATTGCTATTTAGTCACAGTAATACCTAGCATAATCTTAGCTAAGAATACAGACCACTGAAGTGTATATCTTATTCCAGTAACTAGTGGATATAACTTACAAATTAATACCTTTGTGTTGGTGTAATAGCAGATAGACAGGAAACAGGGAGACAGGGACAAGAAGAGCTGGGCCTCAAACATAAATAAATATAAATATTTTTTTTTTCTGTGGTTTACCAGTTCAGGCCAGGCCCAATTACTCTAACGGTATGTTTTACATTTTTCGAAATTTTGTCCCAGAAAGATGTTTGGCCTGAACTCTGCTACAATGACTCTTTAGAAAGTTCCTCAAATATATTTGCAAACTCACCTCACTTTTATCTTTCCCTTACTGATTTTTTAAATTTTTTATTTTATGTGGTATAAAAATTGGAGAATGGTGGCAGACATCTAAAGAGACCACTAAGGTGGCTGTAATCTGGCACTAGTGGCAGCAAGAGTTACCTGTTATCTTTTTATTACTACTTGCAGTTTTAAAATACCAAATCACCAGGTATTGATATCAGTTGCCCAAGCTGGTCTCACACAGTCACAAGGCAGAAGCCGTCAGTCTGCATCCAGCGGATGCATACCTGGCTTTCTGTTACAGGCGCCAGAATGACAGCAAGTCATATACGGCGCCTGTATTCCCTGCTTCGCACTATGGAGTAGATGGCAGCATCCAGGTTAGTACTAGGGAATGGGGTGGGAGGGGTGATTTTTTTTTTTATTGGTCAAAGTGGCTATGACATATTAATGGATAAATGATTAGTGACATATTAATGGATAAATTATCAGTGGCATATTAATGGATAAATTATCAGTGGCATATTAATGGATACATTCAGGATGTAACTTTTACATTAATGTACATTAATGTAGAATGCATGTTCCTGGGGAAGCAATTGGTTAATCGAATGGAGATCACGTACAATGTATGCATCCTTCAAAAGAAATGGCCGACCATACAGCTGGACACATGGATGTAGACAGTAGGTGCACTTAAGCTAAGATCTAACAGTAACAATTCCGAAATTGTTGTTTTTGTGGTGACAGCACTCTCGCAGAGGGAGCCAACCTGCCTCTCATGTACTACTTTTTATTGATGTCACAAGGAAGGAGGCATACATAATGTGACTGAATTAATTTAGGAATCTAAGATTGTAACTTGTCCTGTAGGCCTCATCCTGCACTGACATTAGTAAGTGAATTGGTTTTATCTGTTAGAAAACTCTACATTCTGCTCTGAGCCTCTTCCAATGAGCCACCGACAAAGGTGGTCATACAGCTCACAGAACTGTATGGTGCTCGAACCGGGCTCAACCAAGTCCCCAACTCATCAAAACAAGCGGAATGGTCCGGCACTCAGTAATGGTGACAACGTTTTTGAACAAAAGGTCTTTGTCAAGCCTTGAGCCGTGATCGTAAACCACTAGGGGCAGAAATCTCAATTGTTGGAAGGCAACAATGGTGTCCTTTCACTTTTCTTCCCCAGCAGTGAAAGGAGTTAAGTTTGCATGACAGACGCTCCCAAAGGCAAACAAGATTTAAGAAAGTCCCTCTGATGTTTCTGTCAATGTGAAATTGTTTAATTAGATCTCCAACATATTTTTAGAAAATTTCATTTATACACACAGCTTAGGAGTTCTTTGGCAACAACAGCACAACTTCACTAGAGGTAGAGAGAGACAGCTGTGACAGATTTTGCCAAAGTAGTCATCTCACGACACTTTTCTATTCAAAAATAAATCTGCATGTGGTATTAATTGCTCAGCTGAATAAATATGAGAACTATCCCAATGAACTCTGTGTAAAATGAGTTTAGTGATATATCGGAGATACTGGATCACTGCATTACTACTTGCTTAATATGTTTAATAAAGAGTAACCACCGCCGATAACATCAGTATTTTTTGTGTTTCTGCAATGGAATGTGTCTCTGGAATAGCATCAGAGTTGGCCTGCACCTCAACGCGTTTCGCCGGATACTACACGGCTTCTTCAGGAAGAATTTCTGAAAAAATTTCCGAAATTACGGATACTACACGGCTTCTTCAGGAGGAATTTCGGAAATTTTTCCGAAATTCCTCCTGAAGAAGCCTTGTAGTATCCGGCGAAACGCGTTGAGGTGCAGGCCAACTCTGATGCTATTCCAGCCATCATCTCTGCTTGATTTATTTCTTCCTCGATTTATCTCTTCCACCGTTTTGTAAGTTCTCCTTGTATTAGGGGCCCATATATATTTATTGTATCTGGTCATACACATGTTTGTGTTTTATTGTGTTTTTTTATAGGAATCTTATTAAAATTTGAAGGATTTTACTACTCTTCACTGAAAAATATTTATTCCACGTATTTACTATTGTTGCGCCATTCTGCTTTTGTATTTTGTGTATTGTTTGAGTAATTTGGAGATTACTTCAGAAGGCAGCATTGTTGTGGTACAAGCATTATTATATTAATTTATTTGCACGGGGCCATTTGGCACATTCACCTTTTTTGCACTATTAAGATATATTACCTGCCAGGTCTGTTATTTGCTGACATACTCTGAGACCACGAGAGATAATGAAATCAAGGAAGCATATTTTACAGAGCCGGTCTGATCATTTTCCTAGTTAATCTGCTTGGAATAGTTATACCCAGACTTTGTTATATACTTGGTTTGTAATTTCACTTTTTAAAAATGCAAAAAAAAAATTATAATTTGATACAGGGCCCCGTTTAATGTTAATTTTCTTGGGCTTACTGCATAGTTGTCAACAGCCCCTGAGTTTTCCAGGACAGTCCCTTTTTTTTTGGTTCCTGTCTCATCAAATTAAGGTCTGTCTAAGCATTGATGTTGCATATGTGCTGTACTTAGCCGAACGCTAAATTACTGGGAGCTAATAACTAACAGTGAGTTGCAGGTGAATTGAGGAGAGATGAACAGTTCATCTCAGCAATTGAGCTATACATTCTGCCTGGGACAAACCTGGTGAGTTCCTCCCACGGAGCAAACTGGCCCTGCAAATTTATAACTGAACTGCTGAGACGAAATGTTTGTCTCACCTTAATTCACCTCAACTCACCTTTTTGTGCATTGCCCTCCTGTGTATTGCACCCTATTTTAGAGCATACATCTGTTAAACTGTGACCAACAATCGTTGGGAGAACTGTTTTAAAGTCAAAATCGGTACATTTCGGAAACTTGTTTTAATTCTGTGATTTTGTTCCAGTTTGTGCAAACTTGATATATCACCTTATCATTGTGTGTTTTGTTTACCTGCTGTAATGCTTTGCAGGATATATGATGCATTTTAATTAATAATAATAATTCATTATTACTACTACTGATAATAATCATGCTATGTAGAGAATTTTTTTTTTTTTTACCGGAGGATATAAATGTAACTTTTAAGACCTTAAAACAGTCTCTGGATTCCCGAACACACACTCAGTGAGCACTTTGTGTAGGACTGTGTACAGAGGAAAGCTGGCAACTGTTGGCCCATAGGCCAAGATGTATTTAGTTGCCCTTGGTGCCACTTCATTAGCCCACCTGTTATCATCAACAATAGACACATAGAGACGTACAAGACAGATTTGCTGACAGATAAGTTGCAGAGATTGATCGGCAGACAGGACAATTAGATAGAAAGATCGAACATTTACTGACTGGGATATTTAAAAAGTTAAAAGTGGTACAGCGTAGCCCATTCAGAGAGATTATAGAGCAGCCTGGGGGGACATATCCTCCTTCCCCCCCCCCCTCCTTGCCAGCCCTCCCCTGACTGTGCGCGGTTTAAAGGTCTCTTCAATGTCACTTATAACACAAAAATACCCCCCTTTCATCACTGGCATGCCACTTTATCACGCAGGTTATTTTTTTTTTCCCCTTTGCAGCAAGGGTTTTGCATCAGAAGAATTCTTGGCAAATTAATGCGCTACCTCTTGGGCTAATTAAATTAGAGAGGATCAAAAAATACAGAGCGGCTTTTGTGGTGGACACAATGTTGTGGTTCATGCATACTGCTCAAAGAGGAATCTCTGCCATTTAGCCCTATAGCCTCTAGCAGAGGCCTGTACTCTCTAACACAGTCAAGTACCCTAATTTGCCTCAATGAGAAGGAATTATTAACTGGTTATAAGAAAAGACGCATTCACTTCTCCAGGCAGAGCTGTGCAGGAGAATAGAGTATACTAGCAACTTAAGCACATTTGTATTCACCCCTGCCTAAAGCCAGCCATACAGGAGTACGCATGGCAAAAAAAAAAAAAAAATTCTGTTGCGAAACTGTGGACTACACATTTTTTTTTCTTTCTTTTTTTTTTTTGTAGATATAGGGAATTAATAAAAGAAGTAAGGCGTTTTGTTTAGTGTTTGTTTTATGTAGCTTGGATACAGTGTGTATTTTTTTTTAAGGTTTATTCCAGAATACTATCTGATGTGCACTCTGGGTAATCACTAGAATCTTTCCAATCTCTCTGAACCAATGATACATCTTAGACTAGCTTAATCTGTCAATATGTTACGGACACTTATTGAAATAATTCTGCATGGAAAACCACAAAACATTACGGGATGGATTATGTCATTATGCAGATTAATTTAATCTACTTTAATTAGTGAGGTCACTTTTTGCATTAGTATGTTTTGGGGGGGGGAGTTTTTTTTTTTATTTGTGCAATCAGGGACATGTGTGTCTTTGGACTAATCCCGTCATTGATGTTTAACTGGTGGTCTATGGGTCAGGGTGTGGCTCTCAAGGGTTTTTCTGCTGTGCCCATCCTGACTGAAAAGTGCATAGAAACATTTATATTACCTCATAAAATAGTATCCAGCTCCCCCCATCCTAAGCTTCTTCATGGTATGCATCCCCACCCTCTTTTAAAAAGAATGTAAGCTTTTCCGCACTGTCTGTTTAAAGGATAACTATTGGAAATATGTTGTTCGGAATCTTGGGTCAGATCTTCCATTATCAGACTCAAGATTCTAAACACCATGTCCGCCCCCAGAAAGAGCCATATGGAGCCAAAAGGAGTTCAGTAAGGCACTTTATTTGTATCCTTTCATTAAAACATATCTCTTTAAAAACTCTACACTTGATGCAATCTTCCAATTAAAGTTATATTTTTTTCAGTTATTTTTTTACTTGCAGTTGTCCTTTAATATGTTTTAAATGGGCCAAAGTCACCATTAAAAAGCATTTAAGAATTTGCAGATGTGGTATGCACTATAAATAAATAATATAGTACATTACGTTAACATTTCAATTTACACAGCTCTTGGTACAGAGCATAAAAGGGACATCACAAACTAAGTTAGATGAAACGTAGAGAGGCACATGAGCAAGAGAGAGCTATGCATGCAAGCCTACAATGTAGAGGATAATAATAAAGATAATAATAATAATGTTCTTAACAACTCTTAAAGAGTTTCTGTTTATTCCTCGGGGGATGCTACAATTGGCAAAAATAATTAAGGTACAAAGTGGTTAGCTATAAATTCTACAGCAGGGATGTATTAAAGTCAATGCTAGGCCTTAGGGTGACTGCACCTAATATGTATTATTTATCCTTATAATTAGACCTGTCTGCATGCAAACACTACATAGGAACTTATTATGAGTGCTGGGAGTGGCATTTGAAAGCACTTAATGGTATATTGAGCTTTATTCACAATCTCATGTATTTGGAGAAAAATATGAATGGACGAAAACATGTGAGAATTAATTTAAGAAAATATATAATGTAGATCATTGCTCTCCATCCCTCTTGATCTGGACCATGTGCCAAACTTCTTAGAAATAGCAAACGGTGGCTACATCGGCTACTTGATGACCGTTGAATTGATAGCCGAGGCCTATGAAATGTAGGAATTCGGTAAGTTGTGTCATAAGGTAAGTTTTGTTATTGGGGTATTACACAGAAAGAGCACCAAAGAAAGGGATCTTTCAATATGTTTTCTTAATCACCTGACCTTTCTCAACATTGGGCGTCCTGAGTCCAGGGAATCGTAACTGTATTTAGTGAATTACAAGATCCCACCGGCTCTACATGTTTAAGAAGCTGATACTCGCGGCCTGTTCAAGATCCCTCGTAAACGTCACTGAAAAATCTTCCCGGACAAAACGTATTGTGCTTGGCAGATATGACGGGGTACAAGTGAAGCTCTTGCTTGTGAATGAATGAGGCAGGGCCAGCAGAGGTGATGTGGAATTGATTGGATCCCTTAATCCAACAATAAATATTAAAAACAAAACAAACATTAAAAAACATCAGCTATAAATGTACATACCAAAATCCTGAAACCATCAAACATGAGTTCATTTGTTGAGGCCAACTCATGTGCATACCCCAATTCACATGCATAAACCACAACAGAGAAAACAAACAGCAACATAAAAACAAAGCATTCAATTAAAAAAAAAAACACTTATCGATTTAAAGAACAACTGTAGCAAAAGATTACTTGTGTTTAATTGACAGTTTGCTTTAAATATAGACACTTTATATAGATTTTTTTTCTATTTGTACTTTATTGAGCCCTTTTTCTTCCAAATAGCTCAAACAGAGAGCATTCATATTTTTTAAAATCTTAGGTTAGATGGGTCAGATCTTCCTTCATCTGACCAAAAGTTATAAACAACATGTCCGCCCCTGATCGAGCTATACAGAGCAACGATTCTAAACAACATGCCCACCCCTCTGATAGAGCTATACAGAGCAAAGATTCTATACAACATGTCCGCCCCGAAAGAGCTATACAAAGCAAAGATTCTAAACAACATGTCTGACCCCTGATAGAGCTATATAAAGCAAAGATTCTAAACAACATGTCCACCCCTGATAGAGCAATACAGAGCAAAGATTCTAAACAACATATACACCCCTGATAGAGCTATACAGAGCAAAGATTCTAAACAACATGTCCACCCCTGATGGAGATATACAGAGCAAAGATTCTAAACAACATGTCCACCCCTGATAGAGCTATACAGAGCAAAGATTCTAAACAACATGTCCTCCCTATGATAGAGTTATACAGAGAAAAGATTCTAAACAAAATGTCCACCCTATGATAGAGCTATACAGAGAAAAGATTCTAAACAAAATGTCCACCCCTGATAGACCAATACAGAGCAAAGATTCTAAACAACATGTCCGCCACCTGATATAGCTATACAGAGCAAATATTCTAAACAGCATGTCCATCACCTGATAGAGCTATACAGAGCAAAGATTCTAAACACCATGTCCTCCCCCTGATGGAACAAAAAGTTATTTGCACGGTACTTTATTGATATTATTCATTAAAGCATTTCTATTCAAAATATCTAAACGTGATGTATTGAATAAAAAGCTAAACTACAATCAAAGTGTGCACTTGCTGAAACACAATGCGGTTCAGCTTTTCCAAATAATTAAAGGGACAGTATCACCTACACATTGTGTTTACTGTGCCTGTAAAACTGCAAGTAAATGCCTAAATTAGGAGAACATGTGTCTGCGGAGTCTCCTGCTTGTGACATCACCTGTGGCCTGATATGCAAATGAACTGTTTTCATAAACATAATTCTCCTTTTTGTGACATTATATGTCATAAAGTGGAGACTCCACAGACACGATTAAAAAACACATTTTTCTCCATGTTCTTCCAATTCTGCGAACACAATGTATAGATCATTTTCCACCATTTTTATACTGCACATTCACAGTAAAAATAATGTTTAGGGGATACAACAAATGTGAGACCGTGGTGGCCAAATACGATGCAAATCTCCTTTTGTAGCCACACTACTGACTGTCATGACACCAGGCTGGAACGCTGACTGTACAAAATATAGCTGGATTTGCTTCTCAGAGCTGGGCCATTTTTTTGTTTCCTTACATCAGTATCAGTATGAAGTATGTGCATTGAGACATGACCCAAATATGTCATCAAATTACACCATTCTCTAACCTGGTGAAAATCTCATAATGGAAAGTATATAATGGCGTAAACATGTTACAACCATTTCTGAAGTGGTTCATTTGAGATATGATCTCCGTACAATACCTGAGGCTAGAACAGAAAGGCGCATCTCTTGCTATTTCCCTGTCTTGCCTGTCATATCTGTGTATTTCTCAGAGCCAGCAGTTAAACCCCCAGTTTAAATGCTAAAAATGCAGCGTTGGGCAAGTTTTATTTACATGAGAGAGGCTGGCTACACACAGATCCATAGGGCATTAGAAGAAGGAATGTCTAAATACTGCAATTAGAATTCCAATAGTTATGGAATCTTAATACTGGCACAAGATAAAAAAAACAGCTACTACCTTCATAGTATTGTGTATGTGTAGGTTTAACCTATATGCAACAAGACCAACAGAGTTTATTTTATTAAACAGCAAGTTGGGCAAATTGATGCAATCAGGAAAAAAACAAATGTAAGCTGGAAAAAAAAATCTCTATTTTCACAGTTAGTGGTTTAATGAGTATAGATTGAAAAGTTTAAGGATATTTCTGGGAAGTGCACTTGCACACACTTGCCACTTGATGGCAGCATGTGGGGCCAGTGGTAGATAGTGCATCTGGAGAGCTTACAGGAGATACAGCTTTGCCCCAACAGTTCATAGGCAACATTCACCTCTCTATGCAAAAAATAATATGGTAGATACCTACGCCATTTTGATAGGGATTTTGTTTGTCAAGTGTGCATTCATTTGGAGTGCCCCTGTCTCATCCAGGAATTCTGAGTATTCACAATAATCTCAAGAAATTGGTACTTATCACTAGGCCTAAAGGACAACTATTAGCAAAAACTCAAGTTCTGTTTAATTGAAAATAGACATTTTAAATAGAAATGAAAGACTACAAATAAAGGAACTGATTGAACCCTCTCTGCTTGTACAGCTCTATCAAGGGGCGGACATGTTGTTTATAATCTTCGCTCTGTATAGCTCTATCATGGGGCAGACATGGTGTTTAGAATCTTTGCTCTGTATAGCTCTAACTGGGGGGCGGACATGTTGTTTAGAATCTTTGCTCTGTGTAATTCTATTATGGGGTTGACATGTCGATTAGAATCTTTACGTTGTATAGCTCTATCATGGGCGGACATGTTGTTTAGAATCTTTGCTTTGTATAGCTCTATTGGGGAGCGGACATGTTGTTTAGAATCCTTGCTCTGTATAGCTCTATCAGGGGCGGACTTGTTGTTTAGAGTATTTGCTCTGTATAGCTCTATCAGGGGAGCACATGTTGTTTATAATCTTTGCTCTGTATAGCTCTATCAGGGGGTCGACATGTTGTTTAGAATCTTTGCTCTGTATAGCTCTATCAGGGGGCAGACATGTTGTTTAGAATCTTTGCTCTGTATAGCGCTATCAGGGGGCAGACATGTTGTTTAGAATCTTTGCTCTGTATAGCTCTATCAGGGTGTGGACATGTTGTTTAGAATCTTTGCTCTGTATAGCTCTATCAGGGGGCAGACATGTTGTTTAGAATCTCGGTCGGGCAAGTAGTGTTTAGTGCTACACACTCTCCCATTCTCCATTCTGTATCTAGATCATTTTACCAACTTCCTTTTAGTTAGAAAACACAAGGGCAAGATTTCACTTCATGGCTTTTGTGCAGCATAGATTTTTAAACAGATGTCCGAGAGCTGGCTGACTCCTTTACTCAATGTGTCATCGAAAAGATCTGGGAAGTAACGTTATTGCGCATGGCAATTAGACATCATTTAAATGATATTTCTTGGAGCAATGCCAGAGTTTAGTAAATACAAGTTGAAAAGGATTTTAATATCAATAAAAAAACAACAGTTCTGTCCCTTGAAATAAAATTATTTTCATTATTTATTATTTCAGGTAGGTCTGGGGCAAACTGATAAACCTAGAGGGCAACACAAACCCCCTCCAGGGCCTGCATTACCTTTAGGATCAGAGCTGAGCCACATGCTGTGTGTACAGCTATATCTGACATTTCATGGTAAGCCCGATGTGCAATTAAACAAATACATAAGTTGAAAGTAGAAGTAAATGTGTTTTTTCTGGAGCAGGTCTTGAAGCCCATTTGAACGTCACGTCTCTCAATATTAACCTCCTGGCAGACGTCCACTCTCAACAGTCAATAAGTGTTTTCGAATAGAAAAATAAATATTTTAGCAAAGGGGAAGGAAGGATAAAATAATTTTCTAAATGATCTTATTTGTAGAGCAATGTCAAGATAGCATTAAGATTATTTTCTTGGCATGCGTTTTGGTGATCAAGCAGGTTTATTAAAATTGTTAATAGCCGGGGAAAGTTAATTATATTTGAGAATAGCTATTTACCTACAGTATTAAGCACTTGCACAGGAAAAAATCACCAACTAATCCATTATCAAAGCTTTGTTTATTCCTATTAGCAATATAATTAATTACCTATACAGGTGGCAGCATTATTTTTCAGCTTGTATTTATAATAAATATTTGTATCCGGTCTCCACGGTTGCCTACCCTCGCTGATAGCCTCTCTGTTAAAGGGGCAGTCACACTTAGCTTATTTTCTGTATGTTGTACATGTTTATTGTAGTTTAACATTCAAATCATTTCATCGGGGCTGTTAAATTCAGCAACATCCAATTAGGAGGGTTTGGAGAGATATAGTTAAATAAATAAATTGATAAACTAATAGTCTTGAGGAGATACAGTGAGGGGAAAACGTATTTGATCCCCTGCTGATTTTGAACGTTTGCCCACTGACAAAGTAATGTTCCGTCTATCATTTTAATGGTAGGTGTATTTTAACAGTGAGAGACAGAATAACAAAAAAAAAACCCCAGAAAAATGCTTGTCAAAAAAGTTATAAATTGATTTGCATGTCAATGAGTGAAAGTATCTGACCCCTTCGACTAAGTACTTGGTGGTAAAACCCTTGTTGGCAATCACAGAGGTCAGACGTTTCTTGTAGTTGGCCACCAGGTTTGCGCACATCTCAGGAGGGATTTTGTCCCATTCCTCTTTGCAGATCCTCTCCAAGTCATTAAGGTTTTGAGGCTGACGTTTGGCATCTCGAACCTTCAGCTCCCTACACAGATTTTCTATGGGATTAAGGTCTGGAGACTGGCTAGGCCACTCCAGGACCTTAATGTGCTTCTTCTTGAGCCACTCCTTTGTCGCCTTGGCTGTGTGTTTTGGGTCATTGTCATGCTGAAATATCCATCCACGACCCATTTTCAATGCTCTGGCTGAGGGAAGGAGGTTCTAACCCAAGATTTAACAGTACATGACCCCTTCCATAGTCCCTTTGATTCGGTGCAGTTGTCCTGTCCCCTTAGCAGAAAATCCATGTTTGACGGTGGGGATGCTGTGCAGAGATGACTGCACAGCATTGTAACTCTAGCAGTGTCATTCAGCTGTATCACTGCCTCAGGTCTTTGATTGTCTTCTTTAAGTAGTGCTATTCCCAATTACAGGCCTGTATCACTGGCATATGTGTGCAACAGCATAAACATTCCCCTAGAGGCAACCTGACATCACAAATAATAAGTAACAAAACTATGATTTCTTTTTTTTTTTTCTAGATATATTTTGCTACTTCCTCTTCTTTGAAATTGGAACATATTTGCCAGGTAAAGTCATCTCCCAGATTTATTTGGTTTATTTATATTTAGTCCATGTTTGGAAGACGGCAGGATGCAATATCAATAAAAAGGATTTGTTTGTTTATTATGGGTAAACGTTACTGAGTATAATGATCTGGAACAAGGGAGAAAAGGAAATGTTACGTTTAAGGTGGTAAAGTATAGTAACCTTAATGCACATTTAAGTAGTTATTTTGTTTTATGTATTTTCTTTTTATTTAAAAACAATACGTTGTTGTTTGAGTGGCTTTCAATTGCACAGTAAGCATAGAAGTGTACTTATACCTATTGTACTTATAGCTATTGTACTTATACCTATTGTACTTATAGCTATTGTACTTATACCTATTGTACTTATAGCTATTATACCTATATTTATTATACCTAATATTATTATACCTATTTTTATTATAATTATACCTATTGTACTTATAGTTATTATACTTATAGCTATTATACCTATATTTATTATACCTATTATTATAATAATTATACCTATTGTACTTATAGTTATTATACTTATAGCTATTATACATCTAGCTATTGTACTTATAGCTATTATACCTATATTTATTATACCTATTATTATAATAATTATACCTATTGTACTTATAGTTATTGTACTTATAGTTATTATACTTATAGCTATTATACGTCTAGCTATTGTACTTATAGCTATTATACCTATATTTATTATACCTATTATTATAATAATTATACCTATTGTACTTATAGTTATTGTACTTATAGTTATTATACTTATAGCTATTATACGTCTAGCTATTGTACTTATAGCTATTATACCTATATTTATTATACCTATTTTTATTATAATTATACCTATTGTACTTATAGTCATTATACTTATAGCTATTATACGTCTAGCTATTGTACTTATAGCTATTATACCTATATTTATTATACCTATTATTATAATAATTATACCTATTGTACTTATAGTTATTGTACTTATAGTTATTATACTTATAGCTATTATACGTCTAGCTATTGTACTTATAGCTATTATACCTATATTTATTATACCTATTATTATTATAATTATACCTATTGTACTTATAGTTATTATACTTATAGCTATTATACGTATAGCTATTGTACTTATAGCTATTATACTTATATGTATTATACCTATGGGTACCACTAGCTTTAAAGGTGTTTATCTTCTTGCACTTGCTAACTTTAAGACTGCTGTGTTTTCACTACTCATTAGAAACTATTACTTAGATTGTAAGTATGCCGTTAAAAATATTTATCAAAATTACAAATACAAATGATAGCCTATTGCACAAAAATACAGAGAAAATGTTTAGAATCTTTATTTTTTTCTATTTTTATGTTTCAATTGCCTCAAAATAGTTCCCTTTTTTATAGTGTTTCTATTTTTTCATTGTTATTTAAAATTATAGGGGGGGGGGGCAGAAAGGGAAACCCATCCTCTATCAGGTGAAGGAATAAATTGAAATGTAGTAGTGAATAATAGTCATCAGAACAGATGGCCTTGTTGCTAGAATTAAGCCTGAAGAATTTTTTTTTTTAATTCCAGATTATTTGCCTCAATGCCATGAATATCTAAGGGTTTCCTAAGGCAAAATACACAAAACAGAAGAGGAGAGCAATCTCACACGTACACATTAAAAAAAGAGATGTAGGAACAAAAGGAAAAAAAAAAATCTGAAACAGTCGAGAGCCAGGTCAACAGCAGATTTTGGGGAATATGTCTATTCAGCTGTCTGCAATCACCTGGGTTTGAAAGTCAGACAGGAAGGAAGATTGGTTTTGCAAGAGCAACAGGCCTTTGAAGTTGCAGATTCCACAAGTAAAATACCCATTGCCGTCCCATTAGACGTCTGTTGACTTTCCTAATTAAGACAAACATGTTTCTGTAAAACTAGCTCCTTGAAGTGCATTGGAAAAAAATAAAAAAATAAAACAACAACCCAAAAAAATAATAAAAAATAATTTTCCATGTGTACGGCCTGTGTACATCACCGTGAGCCAAAGGCCAACCCAGGTGGTCCCTACAAACTATTTTTACAGGGCATAATTTTAGATCCTTTCCACACGGTAAAATGAATTTAATTTCCGTTATTCAATTAAATATTTGGTAATAATTGAAGTCACACGTTATATGGAGGACTCGAAATGAAATCTATTAGGCACATATGTTTAGGCAAATATGTATTCTTAAATATAGAATTTTTATTGTGGTTTTTTTATTGACAGAACTTGTAAGAAAGACGAGAATGTGTTGCTTTAACAGTATAATCTACTTGGCTTGCTTGATTTCTGTGAAAACAATGTTTCCAGTTTCAGTATAACCTTCTTTTTTTGGAGAAACAACCCACATATAATTACAGTATATTTATATGAAAGATGAATATATGCACACACAGGTAGGTGTATATATACACATATTAATATATATATATATGTATATATATATATCTACTTTATAATTAAAAGTTTAGACCATGTTATGCTTTTTTTAAATTAAAAATCTCAGCCCCTGTAAGGTTGATAAAATGATTTCCATTAACTCCTATGCCAACTTTGCTGGGATGTTTTGTCCTTGAAAAAGTATATGGATATGGCGGATGGACAATGACATACTGTTGCCAGCACAGGTGAAGTGTTTTAGACACTAGATGAAGAATTGTTCCTGACAATATTTTCTCCATAATGTGGGGAAAATAATTTTGTAAAATAACGCCACAGCCCTCTAAAATGACACATCTAAAACCAGAAACATTGCTAAATTAGATAAACATAACAGTTTATTGTATATATAAAAGATAAAATAGGTGGATTGCTTATTTAAATTAAATCCCCTTGAGCGGGCTAAGCATCTCTACATTTTTTAAAAAGGGTAATGATAAAGCATCATTAACATATACAAATACAGAAAACATGTAGAAATGACAAAACAGAAGAACAAGTGCTATAAAATGGGTTGTGATTTAGTGGTGTGTTTGGAGAAGTCCTTTTTTCCGTAATGTAAGACAAGAAGAGGTTTTATTGACATATCTACTGCCCAAGACGTTCTGCAGCAGTCACAAGGTTAACTGCAGGAAAGGGACCCCCCACTGTGGGCTTTAGGCATTAGTATCGGAGTCAGACAGGCGTATATAAAATGCCCTCATAATGTCTACTGTTTCACGGGAATTTTCATGTCTGCATTTTTTTTTTTCTTCGTTCGAAATAATTACATTAAATAATTTTCTTTCTCTCTTTCCTAGTTCTTTTATGTATGTGTTTTAATTGTAGGCCTTACCCCTTGTCTGCATTTGCCAATGTTTTCAGCCGATTAGCTGCAATAGTATCTTTTTTTTTTTTCAAGGCTCCAGTATGTCTTCTTGTCTCTGAACTCAAATGACTGTAGTTAGTGATACCATCGTTTGTCATAAAAATAAGTGATATCTACAGGAACAGAAAAAGGTTGAGAGGCTGCTGGACTATCAGAGAGTGATGGTATGTCACGTACAATGAAGCATATGTATAGCGCTGCACATAGACAGCCAGACTTGTCTATTACTTTAAAGGACGACTGTTGGCAAAAAAAAGTTATTTTTAATTGAAAGAGTAGGCATTTGAAATCGAAATGTTTGAAAGAAGATACATAACGTACTTTATTAAGCTTTCTTTGCTCTGTATAACTTTACCAATGTGCAGACATATTGTTTAGAATCTTGGGTCAGATGGGTCAGCTCTCCCTTCATCTCACCCAAGATTCTAAACAACATGTCCGCCCCCCGATAGAGCTAAGAGGCTCCAATAATTTCCTTAATTTGTATTCTTTCATGAAAGCATTTCTATTTAAAATGCTGACGCTTGACGCAATCTTTCAGATTACATCATTACATTTTTGGACGACAGTTGTCCTTTAAATAGAAAGTTTGAATGCGAAGCTAAAAGCAGTGTGGCTAGAAATGAGCTGAGAGTCGGTACAGGGTGAATAGAAATATAAGCGCGAGAAGTCACATGACTGTGGTGGAAATTAGCAGCAAAGGTTGACCGACCCGATTATAATTTAATAAATCTGTTTCATCTTTATCACAATGCGACTTGTGTCTTGATGACATCATCAGTGCATGGAATTCTAGGTGAAGTAAATCTCATTAAGCTAAACATTGCTCACACTGTGAAAGGAGAGAATATCAAACAAATGCTGAGAATTGTGTTAGCCGAATTGCAAGCACCTGCATAAAATGGGAGAAAAGTAGGTTTTCAGTGTGTCTGTTTTGTCTCCTGTTAATGACATCACCTGTGGCCTCATATGCAAATTACACATTTCTCACCGAAAATGCATTCATTTCCAGATCAAACAACAAGATGATGTCATAAGCAGGAGAACGCCACAAACTTATTTAAAATATATTTTTCTCTTATTTTAGGCAGTTGCTTGTAATTTTGTATTTAATGCATAGATCATTTTTCATCGGTTTCAGTGTTCAAGTTGACGGAGCCCCTTTAAGGTGGTCATAGCAAACATTGTGTAAACGCTCTCTTATAGTATATTTATTTAGTCTTTGCATTCTCCATATTTAATAAATCTAGACGTTAATAATCTCCGAGGTGTACTACAATTTCATACTGAATTATGAAGAATTTACTGCACCATTTCTATAGCCCGGGGGTGGGGGGGGGATGGATACAAATGTACTTCTTCACCTAAGACAAAGCTATAAAGTTGTTTCAGACTTTCATGTGGCCTATAGGTGCCAAAGTACATTCGTGTTAAGTCTGAAGGCGTTGTGAAAGCTGATGCTGCTCAATGTGATACAATGTTGAAACGAAAGCGGTTGCCATGGCCGCACTGTATCATCTTAGGCGCATCTCACTTTTCCAAAAAAAGGAGAGTAAAAAAAAAGGAAACAAAACGAAAAAGGTTGCAGGACATATCTAGGGTGTGAGAAGTTTAGCTTCTCTCCAATTTATTGCGGACATCACTACGTGTTTTCAGAAAATAAATATTTTATTTTGATTATAATGTCTACTTATTTACACATTTACCGTATACATGCATTAAAGGGACAGCGCCACATTCAGTATCTGAAAAAAATATTTGTACATAAGCCCTGGTTAATTTACTATAACTTATAAGAAACATTTCTGTCTGCTAATTATGTTTTGCAAATAACGTGTAATGCAATTATGTCTGTTGCTATAGTAACAGTCCTGCCTATCGCTCTAAGCCCCTCCTTATTGGAATGTCACTGAATTTAGAAGCCCCGGTGTAATTATTTGCAATGTAAAACTACAGGAGATCTGTAAATTATTTATAAAGTATAAAATAAGTGCATTTCCCATTAAATATGCGTGTAACATACATAAACTAAGTCAGGTGGTACTGTCCCTTTAAACACTGCTGTGCTGTATCCGTCAAACATCTTTAAGAGGTCACTCATATAAATCATTGGAGCAGATGCTTTCCAGATATGAATGTGAATAATCTTGTTCTTACTGTAGCCAGTGACGTGGATTTCACAGCACTTGGTATAATGTGGATAACGTGTGATAATAAAAGATACGTAAAATAGATAATATTCCTTTACTCGTCCCAGGGGGTCCATGTGGGTGGCTTCAAAGCACAAGTGTTGGGAGCCTGCGTTCATGTCCGGGCGCTGTTGATTTGAGTGCATTTTGCAGTTTATTGTCAGCATCAGGTGTCTGGGATCAGATTCGGCTTTGCATCACATACTCAAATGTCTCGTCCAGTCAGACACAGGTTATGCAAATGCTTCTTGTTTTATTTCAGCCCTTGTCTCCTTCACACCACCCCAACAAACTGTGTATTCCCCCCACCCCACAAATAAAGTATTTACAGTTCTAACTTTTCCAAATAAATGCATCCCATTTACCTAATCGCACTATAAACTGTACCTTGTCAGGATTCCTAATTACCAACTCCCTCTTTCTATTATTTACTGTTATTTCAGTGAGGCAGGTGGAATGCTGTGATCAGGGTTGCATTTTCTGCCTAGACTAATCTTGCCTAGGACTAGGGCGGCAAACTGAAGGAGGATGAGGAGGGTGACGGCAGAGCCTAGTGCCACCACTGTGGTTGGCCTCCCTCACTGCCTTGTGCTGCCTGCATAGACATCGGGGATGCACCAACTAGATCACCGGGGAGCAATATGGTGCAGTGGAAAGGGATGTGGGGGCAATTTGTCTCTGGTAAAAGATATGTGGGTGCAATCTGTTGTAGCAGAACGGTTACTTGAGGAAGGAGAGCAGCTGGCAGAGGTAGGGGTATGGTAGCATTTAAAGTACAGTTATAGGTAAAAAAAAGAACATACATATCACTGAAACATGGCATCAAGTGTAGGCATTGTAAATAGAGATGCTTTAGTGAATACAAATAAAGCACCTAATTGATCCCTATTTTCTCTGTGTAGCTCTATTAGAGGGCAGACATGTTGTTTAGAGTCTTTGCTCTGTGTAGCTCCATTAGAGGGCAGACATGTTGTTTAGAGTCTTTGCTCTGTGTAGCTCTATTAGAGGGCAGACATGTTGTTTAGAATCTTTTCTCTGTGTAGCTCTATTAGAGGGCAGACATGTTGTTTAGAGTCTTTGCTCTGTGTAGCTCCATTAGAGAGCAGACATGATGTTTAGAGTCTTTGCTCTTTATAGCTCTATTAGAGGGCAGACATGTTGTTTAGAGTCTTTGCTCTTTATAGCTCTATTAGAGGGCAGACATGTTGTTTAGAGTATTTGCTCTGTGTAGCTCCATTAGAGGGCAGACATGTTGTTTAGAGTCTTTGCTCTGTATAGCTCTATCAAAGGTCAGACATGTTGTTTAGAGTCTTTGCTCTTTATAGCTCTATCAGAGGGCAGACATGTTGTTTAGAGTCTTTGCTCTGTGTAGATCTATTAGAGGGCAGACATGTTGTTTAGAGTCTTTGCTCTGTGTAGCTCTATTAGAGGGCAGACATGTTGTTTAGAGTCTTTGCTCTGTGTAGCTCTATTAGAGGGCAGACATGTTGTTTAGAGTCTTTGCTCTGTGTAGCTCTATTAGAGGGCAGACATGTTGTTTAGAGTCTTTGCTCTGTGTAGCTCTATTAGAGGGCAGACATGTTGTTTAGAGTCTTTGCTCTTTATAGCTCTATCAGAGGGCAGACATGTTGTTTAGAGTCTTTGCTCTGTGTAGCTCCATTAGAGGGCAGACATGTTGTTTAGAGTCTTTGCTCTGTGTAGCTCTATTAGAGGGCAGACATGTTGTTTAGAGTCTTTGCTCTGTGTAGCTCTATCAGAGGGCAGACATGTTGTTTAGAGTCTTTGCTCTGTGTAGCTCTATCAGAGGGCAGACATGTTGTTTAGAGTCTTTGCTCTGTGTAGCTCCATTAGAGGGCAGACATGTTGTTTAGAGTCTTTGCTCTGTGTAGCTCTATTAGAGGGCAGACATGTTGTTTAGAGTCTTTGCTCTGTGTAGCTCTATTAGAGGGCAGACATGTTGTTTAGAGTCTTTGCTCTGTGTAGCTCCATTAGAGGGCAGACATGTTGTTTAGAGTCTTTGCTCTGTGTAGCTCCATTAGAGGGCAGACATGTGGTTTAGAGTCTTTGCTCTGTGTAGCTCCATTAGAGGGCGGACATGTTGTTTGGAATCTTGGGTCTAATCTTTCTTCATCTGATTTAAAATTCTAACAAACATTACTGCCCCCTGATAGAGCAATAAGCAGCAAAGATGACTCCATAAGGTACTTCATTTGTAAGCTTGCATTAAAGTATTTCATTATTATTTCTTTTTACAAATGCCTTTTTTTTATACTACAGTTAAATGCATTTTGGGATTAAAAAAAAAAAAGTATTATGGTAGTTGCAGTCCAGAGAGCCTCAGTTGGAAACCCTAAGGCCATTGCTACTTTTGTTTCTACCTACATCACGTAATCTTCCTTTGGTTGGAGGTCATTAGAAGTCCTGAAAAAAAACCACCCAATATGCTAAACAAATTTCATCTGTACCAAAACAGTAAACGCACACGAGCTGGCAACGGAAAGGAATTGATATGTTTATTTTAAATCACAACTCTGCCAGGCAGCCCCTCATATTTTGGAGCTCTTATAGGATATTCCCAGAAGGTGATAGGGTCTATCACCGGTCCAATTTATTGCTGACATCCCCCAATATTAAAGAAAATAAATAGGTTGTTTTTATTTGGCAGGAAAAGCCAGTTCAACAAAGAGGAACAAAAAGAATGTTAATAATTGTCACAAATATCAGCTAAAAATACATGTATTTTATTTCCCCCTCACGGCTGTGTTTATATATAAATATGACTGCACTGTTTTTTTTTTTTCCTCTATTGCTATTTTTATGTATCTCTCTTGTTACCTAAGTAACGATGGTCTTTTTTCCGTTGGTTGGTGTTGTTTTAAATGCACTACACGTTACTCAAGCAACGGTTCTTTTTATTTATTTTTTTACCTGTTTATACACCATGCAAACTTGTTAGTAACAGATGCAAGAGAAGTTTTTAAAGTAAATTTCCTGGAGGATTTACTTCCTAACAGAAAGGGGCAGATCCATCAAGTTTAGTTTCTTTACCTTGTGACCAATCTATGGGACATGCCCTTTTTTTAATTTAAAACAAGTTACACTTCTCCTGTACTTTGACATTGAAAATAATTTCTAAATTCAGTGACCTGAATGATGACTGTTGCCATATCAATCCTATCAACAGGAATAACTCTGATAAACTTTATTGACATTTTTAGGATACAAGAAGCATTCGGGGAAATGTGATAGGACAGATATGTTTATTTTTCTTTACATGGTACAGCACTTTTATCTTTTTTTTCCAGACACTTGGAGATGTCGTCTACAAGCATTTTAGACAAAAGAAGTGGGAGCCACATCTCACTTAAATCACATCCTATAGGAGTATCAACCATTTTTGACCTCTATATTAACACATCAGACTAACCCCACCCAAAATGGCAGTCCAGCCTATCTTAGGTCTCGTCAGAGTGGTAAAGCTAGTGTCCCTCTAGGTGCATTGAGCCAGAGACCCATGTCTGGGCCTTTACTAATAACTCATGGAGACAAAAGAAGTGGGACGTTACCGAGAACAGCTTTTTATCATTGTTAAAGAACTACTATACTTATTTTGTTCATGTCTTCATTTTAAAGTTTGAGAAAACGACACAATTTTTTTAATATAGTCTTTAAAAAAATATTTCATACTTTGTAATATAATCCTAAGAATATATTGCTATCTCAGTTGTTCTTACTTATCCATAAAAGCTCTAGTTATGAATGATATATTGATTTATTTATTCACAAATAACACCGACTTCCTTTTGTCTGAACGTATTAATTACGTGCAATTTTGCCCTGTCTCGCAGCGCTATCACTGCACGGCAGTATTTGTAAAAGACGCATTCATCATTCAAAATAATATTCCAGTTTTTTTTTTAAAGTAATAAAGCACTTCCTTTTGTATATCTTTGATCTTTTTTTTTCCCCGGGGGGAGATTAATTTGTAAATATGCTAATGGTTTTGTGTAATATTAAACCTTCCGAAAAAAGAGAAAGCTAGCTTTAGCTCAAATGAACAAAGAAATCTATCTTATTCAACTGAGCTGCATATCGCTTAAAGCTGTAACATACTTTTGACTAAATGTTTTATAAAAAAAAAAATGTCTTAAATCACTAGGAAGTTATAAAACAAACAAAAAAAACATAGTTTAAATTTGGAAGATGCAATTTTTACAAGACAATTGAGTTTGTAAAAGTTATTTGTGTCTATTTTATATAATACTACGTTTTTTCAACATAGAAAACATAAAGCTGTAAAGAACATTTTGTAATTTAGGGTGTTGGACCAAAGAGGCATTACTAAAGCAGATTAGCAAATGATTCAGATTCATTTTGTATCAATGAAACTTGTAATATAATCAGTAGTGAACCACAGACAAGGTCAGAGAGGTGGGACAGCATTTAAGACAGCAGTGCTAGGGGTTTAGTTACCAAAAGGTGAGTTGAGGTGAACATCCATTTTTCAGGGACAAACCTGGTGATCTCCTGCTAGAAGAATATAATTGGCCCTGCTTAACGAATTGTTCAGAAAGTGAGAGTTTCCAAAGATTTAACATTACATTGCCAGATGAGCAGAAGAAACTCACCAGGTTGACTCCTGCACAATTGCTTTACCTTTAACGAGCAGACTCAATAGTCATGAAGGAAAAGCAAAAGACCTGTGCTCTTCTCCGAGACCTCAGTCTGCTGCTCTCCTGTAAATTCCTCTATTGAGTCAATGATATTGATGATATTCATCCTATCCCATAATTTCCAAGCACAATCTCGAATGGGCAGAGCTATCCACAGAGGTCAGGGAGTAAGACTCCGTTGGAGAGGTGTAAGTAGCTCTCACCAGATCTCAAAGAGAAGGGTACAGATGGGGAGAAAGGGGGCTTCCTCTTGCACCACTGCTTACAATTTGTCCCCAGTTAGCACTAAATGTTTACATCATGCAGTATAAGTATAAGCTACTTGTATTACAAAAGAATAAGAGCAACGTAACTTTGCCAGTCAACCGGTAACAAAGTAAATTTGCGAACATTTTTATAACGTAGAAGGAGAATGACTAAAGGTTTGTGATTGTTAACGTAGGAAGTTCCAGGCAAGCTGGTCAATTAAGACTTATGGTTAGAGCAACCCACACTGCACCTGATGATCCTCGATGAATCATTTAAAGACCAGTGAAAATCTCTTCCAAAGTTGCAAAAAAAGAATGCAAGTGACTAATACCTGCTGCTTGTACTTTTAGATTTTGCAAGGTGTTGAGTAAGGTTTTAAAGGCAAATGAGAAGGCATAAGGTAAAATTAATTTTAAAGTAAGTGGCACAAAATGTCTTCCGTCAAACAAACTCGCCACCAGATGTTTCCAAAGAGGTTTATTTTTAATTCAGGGGCAGCGGTGCTAGACCAACAGCAAAAGTCTATTCTTTGAGATGGATAAACGGGATTGTGGAAGTTAATAGTTTGTACCAATGTTGCTTCTGCATTGACCTGAGAAATGTGTTTATTTAACACAGGTTATTAACCTCTGGTTGCGTTCAGCCTTTTAACCAATAAGAGTGCAGGAAATGAGGTCAGAAGATGTCAGGAGCAAGCAGGAAGAACATTTCCTTGATTCTACAGGTGGCTTGATGCCTATGGCCAAAATGGTGCATCTTGGTTCATTTCTGTATCCAAAATAACAAAACCAGCTACTGTGCATTTCATGAATCTTCCTATCGAAGTCTACTTTTTCTTTTTTTAAGGATGTCCATAGTGAAGAGAAAAATAAGGCTTTCTAAATGATTCTATGAATATTTTAAAAATGGCAGCATCTCTAGTGTAAAGAGTCACTAATTGATGTATTTGGAAATAGGGGAATACAGTGAAAATAGCTATTCACACCAGTATTGCTAGTCTTGCAGTATTTCCCAAAATTGATTCCAAATATGGTGAATAAAAATTCCGAAAGACTTTTGTAAGCTGAATGAGAAATGCGTCGGAGGCTTCCCTGGGCTGTTCTTTGGCACATTCATTCAGAGTTGAGCTTCTACGTCAAGGTTAACAGGGAAGTTTCCGAGCATGATGTATCTCGTGGGATAAGTAAGTCATGCAAAGTTGAATCGATATTAAGTCATCAAAACATTTTTTTTGCTTATGGGGGTATTTATACTTGGGTGGTGGGAGAGAGCCTTGAATGGCAAAACTAAGCAATTGATCATGAATGTAAGAATATTCTTTATAAAGTTTACATATAATAATCTAGTAAAGTTGTTTTTAAGGTTTTTTTTCATATTCATCTGTGTCTTAGCTATAGAAGCAAACAAGTTGGTTTGGATCTTGTGAAAACAAATACATGTTACCCCTTGATGTAGTGTCTGAGAAATGGGGGATTGTGACATGTGGATAAACATATAACACATGTTCTTTAGGATTCACCAGAATCACATGTATACTGGGACAAAAGAGATGCAATGAATGATCATCGGTCCCTATGCTTTGCCCATTTTATTGATAACTTAGTTTATTAACAAATGGCTTCCCATGTTTATTCTCTGCTTGTGAAGGCATCAGATTCTCCAGCAATAATAATGATAATCCACTGCGCTCACATCAAATACATTTGTACAAGAATACAATACACCGGTTTCGAAGAGGTTAATCAGCTTTGGCAGGAAGCGATCCTACCTTAAAAGGTAATTGAATATTCTTTCCAAATGATCAAATCATTGATTTTTTTGTTTTAAACTATTGTAGCGCCCCCCTCTCTCCTTTGTCCACTTCCTATACAGCGTTACAAGATCTTGTGGTAGCCGAGGTCCCACATATATACACAAATGACACCATTTGCTCTCAAAGACACTTTTAAATGCTGCACATCCAGCGGGACATGAAGCAGTCTTTGTACTGTGAAAGATGCCTTTAAAATAAAAAAATATAGAAGAAGAAGGAAAAAAATCAGGGCCTTAGTGTGACAGAAAAATATTTCTTCTATAAAGACATTTCTTTGCTCATCAATTCAGGTTCTCAGCCATATAATCTTCCATCTTTACAGTTCTATCTGTATATTGGACCCTACCTCCCTGTTTCCTACATAGCCCTACTTTGTTTGTAGTACTGTAATCATGTCCCTGGCCCAAATCTGTGTGGGTGTGCTGGCTGCCTTACAACAAAATTACGTGGGAACAGAGTTAAGGTTGAATATTTATTAAAACAAGCCATCTGGCGTCTTGCAGTCTGTACATGGCCTCTCTCTCTCCTTTGCAGTCCCTCCTTTGGTTTTTTTTTTTTACACATCTTCTTTTTCTTTCTCCTTCTCTTCTTTTATTTTTTCCTTTCATGTTTTCTTTGTTTTCTAAAGCCTGGTAGAAGGATAGAATATAACAGAGTGCAAGGAGAGAATGTAACAGTGTGTATATAAACATGTGCATACATTTATACATATATACTGTGTTTCATGTCAGCTATGTAGCACTGCACACATCATTTGCAAAGTGTTGAGGACACGGATTGTATGAGAAGCAGGACATTTAACCTCTCGAGTGCCAGAGTTGCATTTATACCTACAAGGAAAGGGGCTATAGTCAGATTTTCTTCCCTTTTATCTGGTTTCTTAGAGGTTATATGTTTATTGGCCATTTTACAGTCTGCTATGTGATTGTGCCTCAAGTTTTTTATTTTATTGTATTCTGTTCTTAAATTTAATTTATTAATTGTATTTATAATTAAAGGTATTGCTCTTAAAGAGTGGGGGGGTTGGGTGTATATTGCACACTTAAAATTTGACACATAATTGTTTTTGTTATGCGTAATTAAAAACTTTATTTTATTGTATTGTTTTCTTAATTTTATTTTCATTTTTGTTTATTTTTAATGAAAGGTATTGCTCTTACAGCATTTGTTTGGGGTTGTGCACAAGCAAAATATAAAACACCATTTTTGCGCTTATTTAAATTCTCTTTCTATCTGTTTGTTTGTCTGTCTGTGTGTGTTTTTTTCGTGGAATGTTGTTATTTTTAATATTACTTAAATATTCCTTAAAGTTAAGTCACTCTTGCCATCTTGCACAGTCGCGCAGACGCCATGGCTGCGCGAGCAGGGGATTTTTGAGCGCAAATTGTAATAATTTGATTGCGAAAAAAAGACGATAATTTTTCCTGCCAGCATGAATGGGTTAACAGGAGAACTCTTGGAAGTAGACAATGGGGGTTATGTAAAAAGATGGGCCACACTAATTGGGATTTTGGGAGTCTGCTGCCACTGCGCCAGAAAGGCACTTCTGGGTTTGTGGTGGTCCTCATGGCGCCATCACGGCTGATGTAAATAAAAAATTCTTTAAAGTGCCTGACTGAAAGGTGGGGCATCACAGCAGGGCATCTGGGAAGGAAGCAGATTGATACCCATTCCGGTTCCCGAATCCCCTCTTCCTTTAGTTTCACTTTTAACCCAAAATATAACCCTTTTGCACTTGGTCATTTCCAGTTCATCATTTTATTAGTTTGATTAGAATCGAAAGTAGAAAAATTCAACTTCAGACGTTATCAGCAAAAGGCCAGTTATAAAGATTGGTTGTTATAAAGATTCCTGTCTGGTTTCAGTGCTGGCCCGCTCACAAAATCATGTTTAGAGGGAACGTTGTCTGTCAAATAAACAAAAAAAAAATAAACAAAAAACAAAGATATAAACAAAAAAAAAACCTTTGAAATCATTATTTTTCTCTTTCACATAGATATCTGGGTTGATTCTTTGTATATTACGCCAATTTATTTATACTTCTGCAACTAACATCTGCATTGTTTTGCAACAATATTAATGCGATTCATTTTATAGATATTGGCTAAAGTCCTGGTGATTTCTCTCCCGATGATATGAATTACACCATAAAGGATTGATTTGATTATTGAGCACACATCGCCAATTTACTGATTGACTAACATCTTTTGTAGAAATGTAAACCATGTACTTTTCTGATCATTGGAGCTGTTTACTAGATCTTATATCCATCCGTACATCACACCATAATGTCATCTTGTTTGTTTCTCCTTTCGACGTATGATTCTTTGTTGCAGGCAGACGTAGAGTAAAATGGCACCAGGTATGGATTCTCCTGTTGTACTGTTCAAAAGGAGGTCATGAAATATTAATTAGCACAGTCTGGCATAACTTGCAACCGTTGGTTTCTCTTTAATCATTGGCTATGTTTTCTTCTTCAAACGGAACTCACTGATAAAGCCACCAGCGGTGAGGTTGGAACCCAACCCACCTGTTGGTGCGGCAGAATTAATTGGTTGGAAACCTTTTTTTCATCTGTACATATTTCTACGAAACACTGCTGCACATTCATTTTCAGATAGGAAGGGCTCTGCACAGAGGTCTTCCCATCTCGACAGCACAGGAGAGAATTTTTAGAAATTTTCTCCGGGGTCCCCATCAGGTTGTCACCCAGCCTGCAGGTCAGTAAAAAAAAGTGCCTTAAGTCTATGGAGGCAACTGCATGGCCGGTGTTTTTTATTTTTTAGAAGAAAAGGTGGCCACCCTAGATCTCTGTGAAGCAGGATAACTAGAAGAATACTCTAAAACAAGACTGTGCCACCGAACCCAGAAAAGTTGGGAGGCATTTCCTAACAAAAAAATGCAAACACCTCCATCTCTCGCATAGTAAACATTCAGTGATCTCTTAATGTGTCAAGATAAAGTAATTGTGAATAAGGCCAGCCTCAAGTGAGGACCTTATCAGGAAAGTAGACTTTCCAACATGCCCCAGCAAAGTTAGATGCCAAGGAGCATGGTTTGGGAGGGGAGTGTCAATTCTACTGTACTTAGCAGTATAACTCTTACTGTATGTGCAAGGATAGCCAGACTGCATTGGGACTGTTCTGTGTAAAGTAGGACTGTTGGAGGTATGGAACATGTGATTGCTCAAGATAGAATACAGACGCATTCTGGGAGTTGTAGTTAATTTAAAAGGAATCCAAAAGCATTCTTGGTGTAGTCAAATCAGCTTTTGGGTGGTTGGTGGAGACTGTAGTTAACATCCATGGAATATACAAGCATTCTAAGAGTTGTGTTTGACTCAACTACAACGCAGATGCATTCTGGGAGTTGTAGTTAATTCAGCGGAATACAAAAGCATTCTGGGAGTTGAAGTTAATTCAGCAGTATACCAAAGCATTCTGGGAGTTGAAGTTAATTCAGCGGTATACCAAAGCATTCTGGGAGTTGAAGTTAATTCAGCGGTATACCAAAGCATTCTGGGAGTTGAAGTTAATTCAGCGGTATACCAAAGCATTCTGGGAGTTGTAGTTAATTCAGCAGTATACCAAAGCATTCTGGGAGTTGAAGTTAATTCAGCGGTATACCAAAGCATTCTGGGAGTTGTAGTTAATTCAGCGGTATACCAAAGCATTCTGGGAGTTGTAGTTAATTCAGCAGTATACCAAAGCATTCTGGGAGTTGAAGTTAATTCAGCAGTATACCAAAGCATTCTGGGAGTTGTAGTTAATTCAGCGGTATACCAAAGCATTCTGGGAGTTGAAGTTAATTCAGCGGTATACCAAAGCATTCTGGGAGTTGTAGTTAATTCAGCAGTATACCAAAGCATTCTGGGAGTTGTAGTTAATTCAGCGGTATACCAAAGCATTCTGGGAGTTGTAGTTAATTCAGCAGTATACCAAAGCATTCTGGGAGTTGTAGTTAATTCAGCGGTATACCAAAGCATTCTGGGAGTTGTAGTTAATTCAGCAGTATACCAAAGCATTCTGGGAGTTGTAGTTAATTCAGCGGTATACCAAAGCATTCTGGGAGTTGTAGTTAATTCAGCAGTATACCAAAGCATTCTGGGAGTTATAGCTGATGCAGTGGGAATGCAGAAGCTTTCAATCTCTGCTTAGGATGTGATGTACGTTCAATACATTGTGTAAATTTGTACTTGTCTTTCAGGTACACGGCTTGCAGTGATTGGTCCACTTTTACATTCGACACGTTAATGGCTTCTATTCAAAGTCAGGGTAATTTATAGTTTAGTAAATTAAAATGATATAGCGCATGCATAAAGAGGGATCCGAGCCATGTATTATTTCATCTTTATGTTGAAAATCATAAAAAATATATGCATATTTGCTCCATGATTAAGCTTGTCTTCAGATCTGCAAATGTTTAAATCACCAGCTCAGCTATTGGCAGGAAAGAGACTTTACAAAGATATTCCGGAGGGGATTTGTCTAGAAGCATTGGCACAAAGCTATGACTGGGCCGTGTACCACAGTATCCTCTCACCGTTACACAACCTGCATTATTAGAGTGGGATGAGGCCTTATCATGTGATTATATGATGTGTAATAAGGGCTATGAATCTGGATGCTCTGAATTCTCAGGATCCGGTGTCAATTGTAACAATGCCGGGTATAATCAAGCACCTATTCCAGAAAGCGCAGTGCACTGGGCTGCACTGTGACTTCACAGTGGTCTGCTCCCTGCTCCTTCACTACTGAGGGTCTGCTCCCTAACTACTGAGGGTCTGCTCCCTAACTACTGAGGGTCTGCTCCCTCACTACTGATGGGGGTGGATGGACAAGTTATACAGCTGGTATATAGAGGAGAAATGAAGGAGAACCATGGAGGAACCACAGATCTGGATTAGAAAGTCTAAAGGACAGGGACCCTGACACAGTCTGTGAAGGTCGGCGGAGAAACATAGAAACATAGAAACATAGAATGTGTCGGCAGATAAGAACCATTCGGTCCATCTAGTCTGCCCAATTTTCTAAGTACTTTTATTAGTCCCCCGTTCCCGGTCTTATAGCTAGGAAAGCCTTGTGTCTATCCCACACATGCTTAAAATCCTTTACTGTGATTACCTCTACCACTTCTGCTGGAAGGCTATTCCATACATCCACTACCCTCTCAGTAAAGGCAGGGCTGTCAACTGGCTGCCCTATACCCTAGCTCAGTGGGCTGCGGCTACTTTCACATCTAAATGCTTATTTTATCTGTCTGTAAATCTCTGTATCTTATCTGTCAGTATATCTGTGTATCAATCTCTGTACCTTATCTGTCAGTATATCTGTCTATCAATCTCTGTACCTTATCTGTCAGTATATCTGTCTATCAATCTCTGTACCTTATCTGTCAGTATATCTGTGTATCAGTCTCTGTACCTTATCTGTCAGTATATCTGTCTATCAGTCTCTGTACCTTATCTGTCAGTATATCTGTCTATCAGTCTCTGTACCTTATCTGTCAGTATATCTGTCTATCAATCTCTGTACCTTATCTGTCAGTATATCTGTCTATCAATCTCTGTACCTTATCTGTCAGTATATCTGTTTATCAATCGCTGTATCTTATCTGTCAGTATATCTGTCTATCAGTCTCTGTACCTTATCTGTCAGTATATCTGTCTATCAATCTCTGTACCTTATCTGACAGTATATCTGTCTATCAATCTCTGTATCTTATCTGTCAGTATATCTGTCTATCAGTCGCTGTACCTTATCTGTCAGTATATCTGTCTATCATTCTCTGTACCTTATCTGTCAGTATATCTGTCTATCAGTCGCTGTACCTTATCTGTCAGTATATCTGTCTATCATTCTCTGTACCTTAAGCAACTTTATTGTTAACTCAAGCTACCTCTGTAATCCAGCACAGTGGATATGTTAGAAGGAGAGAATGACAAGAATTCCAGCCAATTATAGACTGTACAGAGAATCGGGTTGTCTTTGTATCTAATATAAAGCAAATAAAGAAAGGCAGAACTGGGTATCATTTTAACACAACCATATGATTAGTGGAGGATTTGGGGGATTCAGTGAGTTTGTAAAATTCCATTGGGTGGAGAATTTTTTTTATTTCTAAAAAAAAATATCTGGTCATATTATTATTATTAAGTCAGTGTTTGCAGAAGCAGAAAAAGGTTAAATATTTGACAGACCAAAATTATATTGACTTTGAAATTAAAGTTTTAGCTGATTGTTATCCTTAAAAATGTAGCCAGCACTTTGGAATAGACATAGTTCTGCGCAGGATGGAGAGATGAGCAAAGCACAAAAAAGGTAAACAAATGTATCTTTAAAGCAGCATTTCCACTAAGCTGATTATCTGTATATTGCACACGTGTCTAATACACAGGATGTGACATCCATGTATCTTTATTTTAAAACAATCTACTGTTCTTTTGCAGATTTACAAATAATAAAGTTGATTTGTGCATTTCCTTTTTGCATTTACTGCTCATTGGCACCATTTAAAAAGTTTATGTATTTACTGCTCATTGGCCTTATATACAAAGTTGATTCATGCATTTCCTTTATGTATTTACTGCTCACTGGCATCATATAAATCATTTAGATACTTTTACTGGTATTAAGCCTTGCAAATAAAATTACTGCCCATGGCCATCATATTGTATGTGTTTACTGCTCATTGCTTATATTATATATTCCTATTGCTCATTGGCATCATAATTTATCTCCTTTACATATATTTATTATATATATATATATATATATATATATATATATATACTCCTTGGCATCATATATATACTTTATATGCCTGCCAAAGCATGGATCTTTACTCTACTTCTATCCAATCCTGCGGTCCCGGCCGGCCTTCTGCTTGTGCACAGTGTAATCACCTGTGCACAGGCAGCATTGTGTTAAACTGCTTATGCCTTAACTCAAAACAAAAAAATGTGTTCCATACACCCTGTACTTGTACCCGGGAGGTTGAAGCTCAATCTCGCAGGGTTATGGGGTGTCACTTGACCCCACTCTTTTGGCCCCGCCCCTTGCTTCCCAGGACCCCGAACCGTGCAGTGAGAATTGTTCCTTATAATAGGCCCTGGCAAGTTTCTTGTCCTTTCTTCTCCTCTCAGCTTTTTGCAGCTCGTAGAACTTCTGTGAAATCAGCAGGGAGCATACTAATAAATTCGTAATGTTGTTTGGTAGCTCAGCGCAAGGTACCACAGTAATTAAGTGAAATATTTATGATGAATATAAAACAATGCAAATTCATTTGTTCGTCTGAAAGCCACAGTACCCTCTTGTTTATTTGGATTGGTCTCTCCGTGATGTGTGAGCTGCAGCACAGCCAACCGCTAACTCGGAATTGATACATTTGGATATAACGGTACATAATTGTTAATAACAACTCGGACTAACAAAGCTTTTCTCCTATGCATTAACATATCATGGTTGACGGAAAATATTGTTCTATTCACTAAAAGGTGAGTTCCAGGTGAGATGAACCTCCCATCTCACTTACACCACATCGCATTGTCCAGGGTCAAACCTTGTGTGTTTCTCCTGTTAGAAGAGCTAAGCTGGCTCTCAGCAACTCTTTTTATCTTAATTTTTCTTTAACCTGGCTATATCTTCTGCACTTACCTTCCTTGCTCCATCTTGTAGAAAGGTAACCAAACTTTGCAAATACCCTACCTTTTTCCCTTCTTCTCCATTGTTCCTTTCTTTCCTTCCAATTTTTCTCTTCCTTTTCTACCCTTTTCATTCCTGTTGTCTTTAAATGTTTACTATTCTTATTGTTTCAAATGAGTTAGTTCAACAACACTAGTAAATCTATATTGGACTTAATATTGTACTCGGAGTAAGCTACTAACTGAACATGTCTGTGACTCAATAGAAAATAAAGGGAATTGAGATATACATTTCAAAATTAAGGCCAAAGTAGCTGAGTTGAAAAAATTCTCTCATTCACCAGAATCTCTTACATTGGCCTAAAGCAGGGGTGGGGAACCTGTGACCCTTCATATGTTGCAGGACTACATTTCCCATACTCCTCTGTCAGCCTCCTACCTGAAAGAGCATTATGGGAGAAGTAGTTCATCAGCAGCTGGAGAGCCGCAGGTTGCAGACCCCTGGCCTAAAGTTTGAAATTCCTGTCTCAATTCTTTGCAATTCTCTCTTTATTGAGTAGACCATTAAAAAAAATAAAAAAAAAAAAAATAAATATATATATATATATATATATATATATATATATATATGTATATATCCATACATTTGCTAAAAATCTTCCAGTACAATCTGTAACTATTTCTATTTATTCGGTACAAAGGTATTTCCTATCATATTTCCCATTTCACTATTAATGCCTAATATTTGCAATTCACTTGCCCATTCACCACAGTTCACTGTTTAGTGCATAAAACCCACTGACTCCATATCTTTCTGTGTGACTCAAGGTTCAAGATGGGGCCTTGCTTGCTTATCCATGGGAGCAGTGTAACGGTAAGGCTTTGTGTCTGCCAATATCCCATATAATATCCCGAACATAATGTTATTCTGAAGGAGGAGGTCAGTCCTAAGGTGAGGGAATTGAACTTAATGGAAAGAAATCTTTCTGCCCCCCGGAGCGAGAGACTAGAAACCTAGAAATTGTTTTTGGAACAAACACGGAATTTGGATGTCAGTAAATCTGATGGGAAATGCCCCATCGGCCTCTGAGATCTCAGGCTACATGTAATAAAAGAAAAACAGGGGTGCTAATAAAGTCATGAGCCAATGCAACCTTCCAAGGAGGTGTTGACCTACACAGTATGGGACATACTAAGCAATAAGCAGAGACCTCATGGGAAATACCATTAAAAAGGAAGTAAAACAACATACATAGCAGTGGAATTCGTGACTAAACAATTTTGCTTTTGCTAAAGTTTGGTGCAGAAGTAACATAGCGGGTCATAGAATTGTTACATATTGTTATATATTTTTTGCAACCTTTTTACGCACTTCGTAACTGATGTCCAACAGGCACCTATTAAGGCACTGGAAGTAAACTTAATTAGGTTGCAAAAAAATATATACATTCTCCATTAAGAGCAATTATTCCACACATCCATATTTGTTGATCCAGAAAAAGTAAAGTACACTGAGATGGCACTATCAGCTCAAAGGGGGAAATAAAATCCTTCTAGACTCCAAGGCAGTTGGACGCCCCCTGGATGTTTTTTTTTTAAAATTATATTACGTTCTATTGTATCTCATTATGAATTCAACTGCATCAAGGTACCCACGATTATGCTACATGGCACTCAATGTTTTAAAATTGGGCTGATTTATATAACCGTGTATGTCTTCAGGACATATGTTTTTACCTTTAGCGTCTGGAGAGTCGGGGGCCAAAGGCACTTGGAAAATTGTTATTTAAAAATGTTTTTTAATAACGACTCATACAGTCATTATAGCAAGAAGGGGTGGAGTCTATTCCTCCTTCTCTCTGCCTCCTTGCTCTGCCTCAGAGACAGAGCACATGATATTCCAGCTTTCTGACCCCCTGAGATTTCATTTCTCTGACTTACGTAAAAGTCGGAATAATGCCCCTCTATAACCCAAAAGGGTAGGAAATTGGGGCTAATATGTTAATTTTGTTTTATATTAAGGGTGTTGGAGTTGGTCAGGTTGAAGAAGAGGGGTAACATTTTGATCCCCACTATAAAATGCAGACAACTATATATATTACCCAATCATTATAGGCTAGTAAATATCCGCCATGTCTGTACCATTTGTGTCCCCTTTAGCTTGCAGTCTTAGCTCCACAGATTTATTGCATTCTAAAATGGAGCAAGTAAATTACACAGGTAATGAATAGACTCTAAATACTTATATTTAAAGAAAAAAAAAAAAACCCACCCACAAACTCTCTCCCAAAGACGTCCCTGGGCTTAATTCCAGACAATCTGCTTGCTAGAAATTATCGGACAAATATACCGAGTGTACTTTTCAAATATTTTTTTTTTTCTTCCTTATGATAACTGTGGGCCTTGGGCTTTATATTAAACAGAACAAATCAAACTCTCTACCTTCAGCTCTTATAAGTACCGCTGTGCACGGCAAGGAATTTACCAAGATATGCTTCATATTCTTTTATCACTGATTTCGCTACACTGCATGCTGTTACAACACCACCTCAAATTAAAACAAGCCTTTTCTTTGTCAGATGTAATAAGGTGTAGAATAACAATAATAAAAAAAATAAAAATTATATTATGTATTTTTTTTTTTTTTTAAAGAAAAACAAAGAAATCTAATGCCAAAATTAGCAGAGGAAAGAAGTTTACCAGACACGGTGTAATAACAATAAACATTATAATAATAAAAATAGATTTGAGAGCCAGAATAAATTATTTAGCACAGAAACACAGGGGACAGGCACAAATGTTACCCTGCAAATGGTGTTTAAATTGCTAAAAGATAGCAGTAAAGATTGTGCCGGCAGGTTTGTCAGAAAGATGTACAAACGTAATGAACAAGGTTTTACTTGCAGCGTGAATGGCTATTTTTAAAAGTAAACATAACTAGTTTGTCAGAGCAGAGGTTCCAGGGGTCACTGTTTAAAGTGCCAGAATGGATTCAGGAGGGGATATTTCTCCATAGATCTTATACGCTCTTAGCAATGTTGCGCTGTTTAGCCTAGATCAAGAAATCACCGGAACTTTTGCCCGTGTAGGAGAAATCGCCCCACATAAAGCTTGCACATGCTGGGAGCATAATGGAGAGAACATACAGCTCAATTCCCACAGATTAAATCCTGCTATTTTTTCCCCACCTTTATCTTTATACTAATGCTTTCCCAACTTTATACTTTCACAATGAAAGAGTCATTTATCTTGGATGCCTCTGAGAATGATCTGAACCCACACCATGTTTAGAAAGCAAGCAAACGTAACTCTGAACAGGCAAACAGACAGGCAGAATCATGCAGAGATATATACTCATCAGCCATAACATTATGACCACATGCCTAACATCCTGTTGGTCCTCTTTTGATGCCAATACAGCCCTGACCCGTCGAGGCATGGACTCCACTAGACCTCTGAAGGTGTGCTGGGGTATCTGTATCTGTACACCAATACGTTAGCAGCAGATCCTTTAAGTCCTGTAAGTTGCAAGGTGGGGCCTTCATAGATCAGACTTGTTTGTCCAGCACATCCCACAGATGCTCGATTGGACTGAGATCTGGGGAATTTGGAGACAAATTCAACACCTTGAACTCGTTATTGTGTTCCTTCAGCGGCAGTCAGGGATACCCTCAATCCTCATCTTCTGGCCCAGGGAGTGACCCAAAAAAAATATAACGCTAAAAAAACCCGGCCACAGATTGCTAATGAAATACTAGCCTCTAGGCAACTTCTGATTGGCTGACTATGTTAGCCAATCAGTGCCTCCTATAGGTTTTTGAAATAACAGCTCTCCCACTAATCACTAAAGAAAATTCAACCCCCGTCAACAAAATCCAACTCAAACTCTCATCTCAAAACAAAATTAGCTTTTATTTTGCGATACACTAGTTTTTCAGAGTGAGTTTTACAAACTGCCTCTCGCAACTAATATAAACCAGGTCTGGGGGCTTCTCTAAGCTTTGCCAGGTGCTGCCCAGTGGATTGCCCACCCTCATGCTATTGATTTGATTATTATCGGGGATCGAGGGGCCTTTGGGGCAGTCCCAGGACGCCAAGTACATTAATAATGGAGGAGCTAATAACTTGACAGTTGGACTTAGCCCCCAAAAATTGTTTATTCCATTACCCCCTTGAAAGGAATGGGTGATAGTGTTAATCTCTCTCCCCTCCATTTCAGCAGGCTTCACCTCAACTCATTCTTACCAACATGGTTAGTAACATAATGTGACTTTTTTAACAAAAGCAAGTCGATTTAGAAAAAAATGTAATGTAGCAAAATAATCACTTTATATATCATCATCATCATTTCCTATAATCGTTTGTTAAAATGTCACTTGAGACAGGAAAGATCGGACAGAAAAAAAAGGAGCCAAACTACCCCTAACATAGTAATCACCCCTCGGGTATTAGATGGGAACAAGAGATCATTATAGATTTCATGGAGCAAATACTTACGTTTCAACAGGAAACTGAGACGTTACAACAAATGGAATTTAACGTTTAATGGAAAATGGCTTTTACAAGTACAAATTGGAGGTTTAATATGAAAAGCACACAGACAGGAATACCTAATTATCCTGCTCTCTGACGACAAATAATAAATACTATCATTTAATCTTAAAGGAACACTAACACCATTTTTTTGGTATCCTGTTTAAGCATTTTCAGTATAAATTTACGGCATATTCCTTTACAGATCACTGTAACATAGAAACATAAAATGTGTCGGCAGATAAGATCTAGTCCATCCTTCTAGTCTGCCCAATATTCTAAATACTTTTATTAGTCCCTTGTTCCCTATATTAAATCTAGGATAGCCTTATACCTATCCCACGCATGCTTAAACTCCTTCACTGTATTAACCTCTACCACTTCTACTGGAAGACTATTCCATGCATCCACTACCCTCTCAGTAATGTAATACTTTCATTAGTCCCTGGCCTTATCTTATATCTAGGATAGCCTTATACCTATCCCATGCATGCTTAAACTCATTCACTGTATTAACCTCTACCACTCCTACTGGAAGACTATTCCATACATCCACTACCCTCTCAGTAAAGTAATACTTTCATTAGTCCCTGGCCTTATCTTATATCTAGGATAGCCTTATACCTATCCCATGCATGCTTAAACTCCTTCACTGTATTAACCTCTACCACTTCTACTGGAAGGCTATTCCATGCATCCACTACCCTCTCAGTAAAGTAATACTTTCATTAGTCCCTAGCCTTATCTTATATCTAGGATAGCCTTGTACCTATCCCATGCATGCTTAAACTCCTTCACTGTATTAACCTCTACCACTTCTACTGGAAGGCTATTCCATACATCCACTACCCTCTCAGTAAAGTAATACTTTCATTAGTCACTGGCCTTATCTTATATCTAGGATAGCCTTATACCTATCCCACGCATGCTTAAACTCCTTCACTGTATTAACCTCTACCACTTCTACTGGAAGACTATTCCATGCATCCACTATCCTCTCAGTAAAGTAATACTTTCATTAGTCCCTGGCCTTATCTTATATCTAGGATAGCCTTGTGCCTATCCCACGCATGCTTAAACTCCTTCACTGTATTAACCTCTACCACTTCTACTGGAAGACTATTCCATACATCCACTACCCTCTCAGTAAAGTAATACTTTCATTAGTCCCCGGCCTTATCTTATATCTAGGATAGCCTTATACCTATCCCATGCATGCTTAAACTCCTTCACTGTATTAACCTCTACCACTTCTACTGGAAGACTATTCCATGCATCCACTACCCTCTCTGTAATGTAATACTTTCATTAGTCCCTGGTCTTATCTTATATCAAGGATAGCCTTATACCTATCCCATGCATGCTTAAACTCCTTCACTGTATTAACCTCTAGCACTTCTACTGGAAGACTATTCCATACATCCACTACCCTCTCAGTAAAGTAATACTTTCATTAGTCCCTGACCTTATCTTATATCTAGGATAGCCTTATACCTATCCCATGCATGCTTAAACTCCTTCACTGTATTAACCTCTACCACTTCTACTGGAAGACTATTCCATACATCCACTACCCTCTCAGTAAAGTAATACTTTCATTAGTCCCTGACCTTATCTTATATCTAGGATAGCCTTATACCTATCCCATGCATGCTTAAACTCCTTCACTGTATTAACCTCTACCACTTCCATTGGGAGACTATTCCATGCATCCACTACACTCTCAGTTAAGTAATACTTTCATTAGTCCCTGGCCTTATCTTATATCTAGGATAGACTTATACCTATCCAACGCATGCTTAAACTCCTTCACTGTATTAACTTCTACCACTTCTACTGGAAGGCTATTCCATACATCCACTACCCTCTCAGTAAAGTAATACTTCCATTAGTCCCTGGCCCTATCTTTAATCTAGGATAGCATTGTACCTATCCCATGCATGCTTAAACTCCTTCACTGTATTAACCTCCATCACTTCCACTGGAAGGCTATTCCATACATCCACTACCCTCCAGTTTAAGCATTACAAGGGGTAGGCATAAGGCTATCCTAGCTATAAGATAAGGCAAGGGATTAATTAAAGTATTACTTCACTGAGAGGGTAGTGGATGTACGGAATAGTCTTCCAGTAGAAGTGGTAGAGGTTAATACAGTGAAGGAGTTTAAGCATGCATGGGATAGGCATAAGGCTATCCTAGCTATAAGATAAGGCCAGGGACTAATGAAAGTATTACTTTACTGAGAGGGTAGTGGATGCATGGAATAGTCTTCCAGTAGAAGTGGTAGAGGTAACCACAGTGAAGGAGTTTAAGCATGCACGGGGTAGGCATAAGGCTATCCTAGATATAAGATAAGGTCAGGGACTACTGAAAGTATTACATTACTGAGAGGGTAGTTGATGTATGGAATAGTCTTCCAGTAGAAGTGGTAGAGGTTAATACAGTGAAGGAGTTTAAGCATGTGTGGGATAGGTATAAGGTTATCCTAGATATAAGATAAGGTCAGGGACTAATGAAAGTATTACTTTACTGAGAGGGTAGTGGGTGCATGGAATAGTCTTCCAGTAGAAGTGGTAGAGGTTAATACAGTGAAGGAGTTTAAGCATGCGTGGGATAGTTATAAGGCTATCCTAGATATAAGATAAGGCCAGGGTCTAATGAAAGTATTACATTACTGAGAGGGTAGTGGATGTATGGAATAGTCTTCCAGTAGAAGTGGTAGAGGTTAATACAGTGAAGGAGTTTAAGCATGCATGGGATAGGCATAAGGCTATCCTAGCTATAAGATAAGGCCAGCGACTAATGAAAGTATTACTTTACTGAGAGGGTAGTGGATGCATGGAATAGTCTTCCAGTAGAAGTGGTAGATGTAACCACAGTGAAGGAGTTTAAGCATGCACGGGGTAGGCATAAGGCTATCCTAGATATAAGATAAGGTCAGGGACTACTGAAAGTATTACATTACTGAGAGGGTAGTTGATGTATGGAATAGTCTTCCAGTAGAAGTGGTAGAGGTTAATACAGTGAAGGAGTTTAAGCATGTGTGGGATAGGTATAAGGCTATCCTAGATATAAGATAAGGTCAGGGACTAATGAAAGTATTACTTTACTGAGAGGGTAGTGGGTGCATGGAATAGTCTTCCAGTAGAAGTGGTAGAGGTTAATACAGTGAAGAAGTTTAAGCATGCATGGGATAGGCATAAGGCTATCCTAGATATAAGATAAGGCCAGGGACTAATGAAAGTATTACATTACTGAGAGGGTAGTGGATGCATGGAATAGTCTTCCAGTAGAAGTGGTTAGGTTAATACAGTGAAGGAGTTTAAGCATGCATGCGATAGGTATAAGGCTATCCTAGATATAAGATAAGGCCAGGGACTAATGAAAGTATTACATTACTGAGAGGGTAGTGGATGTATGGAATAGTCTTCCAGCAGAAGTGGTAGAGGTTAATACAGTGAAGGAGTTTAAGCATGCCTGGGATAGGTATAAGGCTATCCTAGATATAAGATAAGGCCAGGCACTAATGAAAGTATTACTTCACTGAGAGGGTAGTGGATGTATGGAATAGTCTTCCAGTAGAAGTGGTAGAGGTTAATACAGTGATGGAGTTTAAGCATGCATGGGATAGGTATAAGGCTATCCTAGATATAAGATAAGGCCAGGGACTAATGAAAGTATTACATTACTGAGAGGGTAGTGGATGCATGGAATAGTCTTCCAGTAGAAGTGGTAGAGGTTAATACAGTGAAGGAGTTTAAGCATGCATGGGATAGGTATAAGGCTATCCTAGATATATGATATGGCCAGGGACTAATGAAAGTATGACATTACTGAGAGGGTAGTGGATGCATGGAATAGTCTTCCAGTAGAAGTGGTAGAGGTTAATACAGTGAAGGAGTTTAAGCATGCGTGGGATAGGCACAAGGCTATCCTAGATATAAGATAAGGTCAGAGACTAATGAAAGTATTACATTACTGAGAGGATAGTGGATGTATGGAATAGTCTTCCAGTAGAAGTGGTAGAGGTTAATACAGTGATGGAGTTTAAGCATGCATGGGATAGGTATAAGGCTATCCTAGATATAAGATAAGGCCAGGGACTAATGAAAGTATTACATTACTGAGAGGGTAGTGGATGCATGGAATAGTCTTCCAGTAGAAGTGGTAGAGGTTAATACAGTGAAGGAGTTTAAGCATGCATGGGATAGGTATTAGGCTATCCTAGATATAAGATAAGGTCAGGGACTAATGAAAGTATTACTTTACTGAGAGGGTAGTGGATGCATGGAATAGTCTTCCAGTAGAAGTGGTTAGGTTAATACAGTGAAGGAGTTTAAGCATGCATGCGATAGGTATAAGGCTATCCTAGATATAAGATAAGGCCAGGGACTAATGAAAGTATTACATTACTGAGAGGGTAGTGGATGTATGGAATAGTCTTCCAGCAGAAGTGGTAGAGGTTAATACAGTGAAGGAGTTTAAGCATGCCTGGGATAGGTATAAGGCTATCCTAGATATAAGATAAGGCCAGGCACTAATGAAAGTATTACTTCACTGAGAGGGTAGTGGATGTATGGAATAGTCTTCCAGTAGAAGTGGTAGAGGTTAATACAGTGATGGAGTTTAAGCATGCATGGGATAGGTATAAGGCTATCCTAGATATAAGATAAGGCCAGGGACTAATGAAAGTATTACATTACTGAGAGGGTAGTGGATGCATGGAATAGTCTTCCAGTAGAAGTGGTAGAGGTTAATACAGTGAAGGAGTTTAAGCATGCATGGGATAGGTATAAGGCTATCCTAGATATATGATATGGCCAGGGACTAATGAAAGTATTACATTACTGAGAGGGTAGTGGATGCATGGAATAGTCTTCCAGTAGAAGTGGTAGAGGTTAATACAGTGAAGGAGTTTAAGCATGCCTGGGATAGGTATAAGGCTATGCTAGATATAAGATAAGGTCAGAGACTAATGAAAGTATTACATTACTGAGAGGATAGTGGATGTATGGAATAGTCTTCCAGTAGAAGTGGTAGAGGTTAATACAGTGATGGAGTTTAAGCATGCATGGGATAGGTATAAGGCTATCCTAGATATAAGATAAGGCCAGGGACTAATGAAAGTATGACATTACTGAGAGGGTAGTGGATGCATGGAATAGTCTTCCAGTAGAAGTGGTAGAGGTTAATACAGTGAAGGAGTTTAAGCATGCGTGGGATAGGCACAAGGCTATCCTAGATATAAGATAAGGTCAGAGACTAATGAAAGTATTACATTACTGAGAGGATAGTGGATGTATGGAATAGTCTTCCAGTAGAAGTGGTAGAGGTTAATACAGTGATGGAGTTTAAGCATGCATGGGATAGGTATAACGCTATCCTAGATATAAGATAAGGCCAGGGACTAATGAAAGTATTACATTACTGAGAGGGTAGTGGATGCATGGAATAGTCTTCCAGTAGAAGTGGTAGAGGTTAATACAGTGAAGGAGTTTAAGCATGCATGGGATAGGTATTAGGCTATCCTAGATATAAGATAAGGTCAGGGACTAATGAAAGTATTACTTTACTGAGAGGGTAGTGGATGTATGGAATAGTCTTCCAGTAGAAGTGGTAGAGGTTAATACAGTGAAGGAGTTTAAGCATGCATGGGATAGGTATAATGCTATCCTAGATATAAGATAAGGCCAGGGACTAATGAAAGTATTACTTTACTGAGAGGGTAGTGGATGTATGGAATAGTCTTCCAGTAGAAGTGGTAGAGGTTAATACAGTGAAGGAGTTTAAGCATGCATGGGATAGGTATAAGGCTATCCTAGATATAAGATAAGGTCAGAGACTAATGAAAGTATTACATTACTGAGAGGATAGTGGATGTATGGAATAGTCTTCCAGTAGAAGTGGTAGAGGTTAATACAGTGAAGGAGTTTTAGCATGCGTGGGATAGGTATAAGGCTATCCTAGATATAAGATAAGGCCACGGACTAATGAAAGTATTACATTACTGAGAGGGTAGTGGATGTATGGAATAGTCTTCCAGTAGAAGTGGTAGAGGTTAATACAGTGAAGGAGTTTAAGCATGCATGGGATAGGTATAAGGCTATCCTAGATATAAGATAAGGTCAGGGACTAATGAAAGTATTACTTTAGTGAGAGGGTAGTGGATGCATGGAATAGTCTTCCAGTAGAAGTGGTAGAGGTTAATACAGTGAAGGAGTTTAAGCATGCATGGGAGAGGTATAAGGCTATCCTAGATATAAGATAAGGCCAGGGACTAATGAAAGTATTACTTTACTGAGAGGGTAGTGGGTGCATGGAATAGTCTTCCAGTAGAAGTGGTGGAGGTTAATACAGTGAAGGAGTTTAAGCATGCGTGGGATAGGTATAAGGCTATCCTAGATATAAGATAAGGCCAATGACTAATGAAAGTATTCATATTTCTGTGCAGACTATATGGTCTGAATGTTTCTTATCTGCTGCACCTTCTATGTTTCTATATTTCTATGATAAAAGGTCCTGAAGAAGGAACATAGCAACTTGGTCTTGAAAGTTTGCAATCAAACTCTCAGTTAGCCAAGAAAATGAAATCATTTTAACTCTACTTGTTTGCTATAAATACGCATTTAGCAGATCATTTGCAACACCCATTACAACCCCTTTGAAGGAAAGCATTTGAAACCAGTAGACATCTTTGAAGAATTTGGTTGTTATCTGAAGTCATCTTGTTCCTGGGACATTTTTGACCCTGATCACCTTTTCATTCTTTGTCTATGACTTTTCCCGCAATTAAAGGTTACAGACCCAGACTGGTAATGGTGGGATCAGTCTGGTAAACAAATGCGGCTTCATGTCAGTGGTCTCATTAATGGTTTCTTTCTTCCTTTCCTCCTTCTGTAGTTTTCTAACAGTTTGTTGGGGAGAAAAAGAAGCAAAACTGACAGCAAGTTAAGGTACCAGTTCAGGTCTCTTGCTAAACAAATTTTCTTTCCAGATTTTCGAATTCGCCTTTGTGCGTTCTGTAAGACGATGATAAACGAAGACATTTAATAATTGCTCGTCGCTGTTGCTGTAAATTCAGACGCTGGGAAAAGGGGTGACACGGATTATTCAATGATATTTTGGATATTATTTTTCCACGTTTAAACAAATGTCAGTAAGAGGCATGATTTAGTTTTCCCAGGTTTCAGATGATTATATATGGAATACAATGACTTTAATCCATTTCCTTTTTCAGGTATATAACTCACTTTGATGTGCAAGCGTGAGATTATTAGCAAGTGCTCTCTAAAACTACACAGGTAATAAATTATCTCCGTCAAGTATCTATGTTTTGTATTATTACTATTTTTTTGTTTGTTTTTAACTAACAGTCATTATGTTAAAGATACTTTTTTTTCATATCTAAATCTTTTATTCCTAGTAGTATAGAAGTAATTGATTCATGGTGCCAAGTGTAGCATGCAATTTATAATAAATCCTTATTTAGAGTAAATGCTCAAGGTTTACGCCAATACTTTTTCCCCACTCATTTCTCCTGATTTTTTATGACCTCCCTCAATGAACCTTCTCAATCATAGTCTCTGAACTGATACCATTATGTTCCTTCTATTAACTTGAAAGTTAACTTGAGTTATTACTAGACATATGCAAAACTAAAATTTTCATTTAGTTTTCGTCCATTTGGACGAAAATGTTATTTATTTCGTCTAAAACGAATTTCGTTCATTACTGCATTCGTTTCGGACGAAATTCGTTCATTATTTTCGTTTCGTTTAGTTGTATTCGTTCGTTTTATAGAATACGTGTAATACTATTAGCTTTCTTAAACCGAACGAGAGCCCCATTCATAAGAAATTCTTATGAATGGGGCTCTCGTTCGGTTCAAAGAAAGGCAATAGTAATTCTTGTATTCTATAAGCCGAAAGTCTATAAACCGAATGTTCGGTTTATAGACTTTCGGGTTATGGAATACATGTAATCCTATTGCTATTCTATAAACCGAACTTTCGGTTTATAGAATGCCAATAGACTTACATGCATTCCAGAAACCGAAAGTCGTTCGGTTTATGGAATGTAAGTGTACTATGCTATTGTATTCTATAAACCGACTCTATTTCGGCTTATAGAATGCAATAGTACTACGAATGGACGAATGAACGAATGATTTTCGTTTATTAACCATTCGTTCATTCGGCTTTCGTTAGCTTAGCGTTTTCGTTATTCGTTTTTCGGACGAATGGAAGAAAATGCTATTTTCGGACGAAAATGCATTCGTCCGAAAACAAATGCACATGTCTAGTTATTACTATAACTCACCCCATTATCTGAAGAATTACGAAAATACAGAGTACACCTGGTGGGAAGAAACCTGCACATGATCCAGATTGATGCATTTTCACACTGCAAGTACAGTTATCATCTGAGACACTTTGATTGTTGCTTTTTTATTCCTTTCCACGCTTCAACCAAATGCACAGGTCGGCCCGACTTAAGCAAGTAAACTTTAAATTAATTCATCTTGTGCTGTTTGGACTTAAAGTGACTGTCTAGTGTCCAAAATGCATCTTCCAAGTATTAATGCATATTACTATGCTTTCAAAGCACATTGCATTGTTAAAAATATAAAATACTTACAGCTAGATGAAATTGGGAAATGACAGCAGTTTGCAAGAAACAAGGACTGCCTACACTAGATGAGTAAAAGTCATTACCTTTTTTTTTGCTGCAGGAACCAATGAGAATAATGCCATTAAAATGAATGGACTATCCTGTCTCTCTAGGGATGTCATCAGACAATGTGTTGCACTATTAAGAGATCCTACTGTGTACGAGCAAGGTCACTCAGAGGCCACACAATAGACTAAATTTGAGGAGCACAGCAAGTGACTAAATGAAACAAAACTTTATATCCTCAGTGTCCATATAATCAGTGCTGCCGCACCTGCAGTAATCGTGGAGAGTAATCACTGGGGGAGGGCTTGAGTCAAATATTAAAAATGTGATTTATACAGAATGCCTGCATCCGATCACACTGGGAAAAAGCATTATATAGGCAGCAATCTTCATCTTGCACCAAAGTGAGATTGGGGACTAGACTGTCCCTTTAATGAACAAATAAAAGCTATATTTTACTTTCTTTACTGGGTCAGTCTCTTGCCCTGATTGAGAAAGTATAATTATTTATGTTTATACTGTTTGTGAGGGAAATAATATAAACATAAGGGGAGGCAACCTTCGGCACTCCAGATGTTGTGGACTACATCTCCCATTACAGCCGTAATTCTAGCAAAGGGTCAAGGGGAATATAGTCCCCAACATCTGGAGTGCCGAAGGTTGCCTACCCCTGGACTACAGTTCCGTGCCTTGATGGTTTTACATCTAATTATTTGGTATGTTTGGTGGCTTTGGGAGAAAAGTGCCAGCAACTCTCTTGTTTGGATATTTATCAGCTGCAAATAGCTAAAACCATCTTGATTATTGTGTCCTGCAAGACCATGTGTGCACACAACAGACCCAGACACCTGATTGTCACCATAAAAAAGCTCTGCAATCTATCGTATATATATGTATATATATATATGTATATATATATATATATATATATATATATATATATATATATATATCTGCCACCTTCTCACTGTCGAAGCATGAAGAAATAACTCCATCAGTCTTCTTCACTGATAACATTTTCTCCATCCAGACCTCACATGCCAACAGGGTGACCAGTTGGCCATCATACATCCAGACATTTGGTGCTCAATGGCCTCACCGTGTGAAGAACATTTAACAATTCAGAGATAAAAGAGATTCCAGCAAAATCATAAATCTTACGTCCTACTTCTTGTGACCGAATTCACATTAACACAAGTTGATCAAGTTCTCACCAAAACAGTGAAATGTTCACCCCATCCCAGTATCTTTCAAGACCTACCAAACACCTCTCACTAAAAGCTTTTATTCGAACCAGAGTCCGTGACAAATACCAGATCAGTCTCCATCCTCCTTTGTCTGGGGATGTTCATGAAAACATTTTTTAGAAACCCAACAGGAGTTTCTCGAACGATAACATCTTTAAATCTTTTCCGTCAGTTTTTAGGAATCACTGATCGAGTTTGTGTCCGAAATACTCTTCCAGTGCCAAGAGAGATGGGCAGTTATTCCAACCTCTCTCAAATTGCTTTGTGCCATATTACTTTTCCAATTCTATAATGAGGTGCACCATTCATGTAGCACAAATGTCTCTCTTCTGATGCTAAATAGGCAACACATTCCATGTCATGAAAGGGACTTGGAAGACCATTAGAAGTGACTTGAAACTTTCTTACGAGGTTCAGAGGCTTACAATTTGTCAGTAGTTTAGTTTTGGCACTGGTTGGGTCACTTTATTGTCAAGAACAAAACCCTTCTCCAAAAAAAGGGAGACATCTGTGTGCTTGCAGACAACTCATACATGGAGAATCTGATTAAAGCGTCCATGCTTAGCAGAGCATTGGGTTGCCACCCCGGTCAGTATTTTTCGAGCAGGCCAGTGAAAAAAACTCTCTTGAGGCCAATGTTAAAAAGGGACTTAACCTTCCATTTAAGCTTTTAATCCAAAATAAATGTTCCAATGTAGAACTGTTTAGAAGGGATTCCCAAATATTTTAGAATACTCCTCGAAACAGGTTGCCATGTCGAGGAACTGTCTGTCAGTGGCGCCAGCAGCTGATTGGTGCACGTTGGCTGTGATGGCCAAGACACCTCCAACAGGGGGGGACAAATCTCCAGCCGATCACTTCCTCCCCATCACTGGGAGACATTAGATCAACAAGGTTGTTACAAGGCAGAAGTGGCCTTCTAAGGCTGGAAAAGGTGACAACCCTAGCAGAGCTAAACATGCCCTGCTTTCTTTTGATAGACTAAAACCTTTTCTAATCTCACATGTCCATAAGAGAAGCTGTTGTGGACTGGCCCTTGTCTACACTAGTAAAACGAAAAAACTCCTATCTACACTTTGCATTCAGCTGTACATATACCTATTCCACCACAAACAACTTATGCTATACATCGCTTCAGCACTCTCTCAAGGCAGCCTCACAGTTTTATAGCAAACAACATGCCAAAGATGCAAAATCCTTGCCAGTTCTATGAGAAATGACACCAATTAAGGCTTAAATTGCTTGTTTTCTCACAAGGTACATATTTTCATAGCTTTGAAATCAAATAATTGCCGCTTTTATATTAAATACAATAAAACAAAAAAGGATAGTAGTTTAGAGGAACAGCTACAAGCATTTTAATATAATTTTCTCACCATTTAAAGTCACAAAATATGAAGAAAAAAAAACAAAAAAAAACAAAGAGATTCAAGTATGCAAAGTTCCGAGGAGATAAAGAAACTTCATCGGATTATTACATCATTCATCTCTCATGTCAAGTAACTGGATATGATTTAATTGTTTGATTAAATGCCAAAAACAACACATTGCTCTTGTCTAACTGATTGCATAGTTTATCCCCTTTAAACAACAACAAAAAAATAAATAAAAATTAACTTGATAATACGATGCCATTAAATAACATTTCTTTCGTCTTCAAAAAGAGCCTTTATTTGATTTTCTCTTTCTTTATTATTTGTTTTGGTTGGCATTTCTTTTCTTTTTTTTTTTTAAAAAGTAATACGTCAACAATAAATATTTTTACTATGAATAGAGTTGTTAACTTTTCTTAAAAAAAAAAAAAAAAAATGGCAGCCATGCCATTGCCTTAAATTAGGTCTTAAGCCGATCTTTTACTGGCCTGAGTAGCAGCACTAATTACGAATAGAGAGAAAACAGATTTTAAACAAAGGATCTCCATTGTGTCTCCTGTTTATGACATCACCTTGAAAGGAACTGCTTTCAATGGAACATGTGTAATTTGCATATCAAGCCACAAGCTGATGTCATAAGTAGGAGACTCCACAGACATCCACAGTGGAGTTTAAATCATATATGGTCTCTTGACTTTTGCATTTGCATGTAATTCTGCTAACTCAAGGTACGGACCACTGTTACGCTTTACCTTCACAGTACAAGCAGTGTTTGGGTGATATAGTCGCTGTAATATGGAGTACCAGTATTTGTTAGACCTTGGCAGCAATCTCCATATTGGCTTAGTTAGTACCGGTGCATCTGTAATACAGACCTTATCTTTTCACTAAGCCATGGGATCAGACAGCACAATCATCTGTGAGTTATTGCTCACTGTAATGTAAGGCAGTTAATGTAGATCCTGGAGATAAAAGTAGAGCAGGTTATAGAGTATTATTTCGCCCAATAAATTATTCTGAAAAAATAAATAGCTTCCTTTAATGGATAATAAACCTTTTTTTTTTAAATGATGGGATTTAGATTATATGTATATATGCCAGACAGAGACAAGATGTATGGAAAAGTATGATTCAATACAATGCCCAACATTGAATGTCTAAGGAAATACAAATCTAATAATGTGTGTCATTTTATTTCTGCCTGTAAAATTCAACATGCGTGTCATTTATGTCATCTGTAATATTCAACATGGGTGTCATTTATGTCATCTGTAATATTTAACCTGGGTGTCCTTTTCGTTTCTGTCTGTAATATTTAACCTTTGTGTCATTTCTGTTTCTGCCTGTAATGTGTAATATGTGTGCTTTTAATTTCTTCTCATAATATTTAACCTGTGTGTCCTTTTTGTTTCTGTCTGTAATATTTAACCTGTGTGTCCTTTTTGTTTCTGTCTGTAATATTTAACCTGTGTGTCCTTTTTGTTTCTGTCTGTAATATTTAACCTGTGTGTTCTTTTTGTTTCTGCCTGTAATATGTAACTATGCAACCTTTCTGTCCTTTTTGTTTCTGTCTGTAATATTTAACCAGTGAATCTTTTTTATTTCTGTCTGTAATATTTAACCAGTGCATCGTTTTTGTTTCTGTCTGTAATAAATAACCTTTATGTCCTTTTTGTTTCTGTCTGTAATATTTAACCTTTGTGCCATTTCTGCTTCTGCCTGTAATGTGTGTGTTTTTTATTTCTTCCCGTAATATTTAACCTGTGTGTTCATTTTGTTTCTGTCTGTAATATTTAACCTTTATGTCCTTTTTGTTTCTGTCTGTAATATTTAACCAGTGCATCCTTTTTGTGTCTGTCTGTAATATTTAACCTATATATACTTTTTGTGTCTGTCTGTAATATTTAACCTGTGTCCTTTTTGTGTCTGTCTGTAATATTTAACCTGTATATACCTTTTGTGTCTGTCTGTAATATTTAGCCTGTGTCCTTTTTATTTCTGACTGTAATGTTTAACCTGTATATCCTTTTTATTTCTGTCTGTAATATTTAACCAGTGCATCCTTTTTTATTTCTGCCTTTAATATTTAACCTGCATATCCTTTTTTTTTCTGGGGAGGATTTTGTCTGTTTCTATTTGGAATAACTGCCCATCTGTCTTGCCATCGGAAGTTAAGGACCAATTAAAAAGTGATACGTGAAAGATAAAAAATGAATCAGATTTCACATCATGGCTGAAATGTGATTGGCTTTCTAGGCCAAACAGAACACAGCGATATTTCTGACCAGGGTCGCAGACCAGAATATTCTGAGATAAGAATAAATTAATGGCAGCCCCCATCTGCTATAAAATGCAATAAACGTTTTTAAAAAAATGTACTTTATCTTCTCTGATGGTGTTTGTTTACATAAGTCCAACTTTAGTTAACTGCTATGGGAGGAGTTCCTTTATATTTGGTCCTTCAAAAATGACTCAAAGACTATGGGGATGGCCGAGACTTCCATTTTGTTTTAGTGCATTTGACTGATTTTGGTGTCGGAAGACATCAATGTGGAATTGGCTATAATTTCGTAACGTTCCACTGGTCTAGCCGAATACGTACGCAACTCAAGGCTGCATTTTGGTGCTGAAAATCGGAGCTACCTGAGTCAACTCTTAGGTCGATGTAACTGAAGAGAGCTAATGAGGTGAAGCCTTGCCATTGCAATATGTTTCTCTAGCTATCTCATCCGGTAGCATTACACTCATATATTGCCACCACTCCATGCCCCTGTTCAACTTGTGAAATGTCAGTGGCATTACTTGCCATGGTAAATCGCATCACCGACAACTGAGGACCCCTCGGGTTACATTGGTAGCGTTAGCTCTTGTCGTTGTGTGAGTTTCACATGGGAATCTATTCTCCTTCCTCAAGAATAAATATTTCTCACAGAAAACAAACCACAAACTCAGTAGAATCTTCTAAACACATAGTTATGTGAGAATTCCCTTCAGCTGTAGAGTGTTTTATGCACTAAATTAGTGACCGTTATTTCTCGAACTTGAGTTACATCGCTTTATATGATCTCCCATTAAATAAAATCCCTTCTCGGCATTAGAGTAAGTAACAGATTTACGAGTGACTTTAAATGATAGAGACCTGGAACTCTTGTAAGACACAGTTGCATTTTATAAGTACAAACATTATATTTATTTAGCCATGTATTGTGGCGACAGAGGCAAAGGGAATTAAATGCCTCATCCTACAAAACTCAATATGTAGCTGTTACAAATGTTACAATGAATTTGGTATCTTTTACGACCATACTACAGTAGCTAATTGTTTGCCCCATAAACCCAACTTGACCCTAGATATGAAAGCACGTACATTATCCGACCAATGGAGCATAGACGGAAAACAGTGTTATCCTATCGGCTCGAAATGAACATTGCCATCTAGTAAACTAAAAAGCATATAGATCTTGAGTGACGTCCGCATGAATTATTAATTGTATTTCTATTTTCTTTAATTCATCCATGCTGTTATATCCAATGTAAAGAGATATGTTTTGGTAGTTCTTGAAGGGATTTTTACATTAAAAACATGGGAAGTAGGGTTATCCTTTAGATGTGGTGGGGTCTAAAATGTCTGCCAAGTGAAATTAGTCTTAAAGATAAAATAATCCTTAAGTACAACTAAACTCGGACTTCTGTAAACAAACACCATCAGAGAAGATAAAGTACATTAAAAAAAACAAAAACTTTTATTGCATTTTATAGCAGATGGGGGCTGCCATTAATTTATTCTTATCTCAGAATATTCTGGTCTGCGACCCTGGTCAGAAATATCGCTGTGTTCTGTTTGGCCTAGAAAGCCAATCACATTTCAGCCATGATGTGAAATCGGATTCATTTTTTATCTTTCACGTATCATTTTTTAATTGGTCCTTAACTTCCGATGGCAAGAAAGATGGGCAGTTATACTTGCTGTGTGCCATATTACTTTTCCTATTCTATAATGGGGTGTACCATTCATGAATATAGAGCTTTTTCAATAGACTTTTTTCCAATAGTCTTCCAGTAGAAGTGGTAGAGGTTAATACAGTGAAGGAGTTTAAGCATCCATGGGATAGGTATAAGGCTATCCTAGATATAAGATAAGGCCAGGGACTAATGAAAGTATTACATTACTGAGAGGGTAGTGGATGTATGGAATAGTCTTCCAGTAGAAGTGGTAGAGGTTAATCCAGTGAAGGAGTTTAAGCATGCGTGGGATAGGTATAAGCCTATACTAGATATACGATAAGGATAGGGACTAAATCTGATTTAAAAAATGGTTAATAAGGGAAATAAACAAACAATTTTTCTAAATATATTTAAAAAAAAAGCCTAATATGTCTGTTGGTTTGCACATTTTTTACGAATGTTGGAACTGGCAGAAAAATGCAGCATACATCATTATTTATTGAATATAGAAAGGAGGCCAAAGGAAGAGCTAAATGAATAGCAATTCTCTATTTCTCTCCCCCCCCCCCCAAAAAAAATGGCAAAATTAGATTATTCCCTTTCTAAATACTTCCCCATCATCTCACTTTTCCAATTAGTATGAAATGAGGTTAGCCGAGGTACCGCTGACATAATCGACATATTTTTGGAACAATGAGGCTCGTGTTAATCCACAACGAGGGTAACGTGTCTTGAGTTTGGAAACTGAACATCAAATGATTGTATTTGCACCAGTTTCCCTTAAATATAGTTTGCACTCATTTGAATAGGGCAATGGCCTCAGGCGCTCTGTGAAGAAAGCCTGTTTGTGCCTCAGAGGATGACAGTAAGCTCCTTTGATTAATTGCTGAGACAGAAGCTATGTTAACATGTATTTTGTAGTCTGAGGATATCTGAGCTGTGTAGTCACTGTCTTATGTTTAAAGATTCTATTTCTTTGTAACTTTTTTTTATACTGATTATGTTTTTTGAGCAGTGGGTGATATAACTATTTCCAAACACATGGCAAACAAAATAAACAATACATTGGGAGATAACATGGTGAATGTCTAAAGTCATTTCTGTACACCTCATTTTTTACATTGTAACTGATTTAAGGACAGCTGTAGGCAAAATGTCATTATTCTTAAGCCTTGTTTGCCTCACGTAGCTGTGTCTGGGGGGCGGACATGTTGTTCGGAGTCTTGGGTCAAATTTGCCTTTCTCTGACTCAAGATTCTAAACAAAATGTCCTGATAGAGATACACAGATCAAAGATGGCACAATAAAGCCACTGATCTGTGTTATTTCATTAAATAATTCCCATTCTCCCCAAGTGTCTATGTTTTGGGCCTAAATTTATATTTTCCTCTTTCCCCCCTGTGACGTCCTTCTTTTCTTGGAGCTGAACAGAGATTGTAAGACAGTGTCACAATATTAGTACTCATATTAAAATGTGTGTCTACTGTTTGCATGTTACTTTTTTGTAAAGTTCTTCAATATTATCCTAAACGACATGAATAGCTACTAATAGCCTTATACCATTAAAGGTATTGCTCCACCCACAAACACACTTATTTATCCACTCCATTAAAAACAAAACTGTCCCTCTTTGGGCATTTGAAATGTTTGGAGGTATGCATACATATTTGCCCAATAAGTTTACCCATAAGTCATTTTTTGGGAACATGTATATGCCAATTTCTTAAGTTAGCTTTTTAAAAAATTGGCTGCCCTTGGCTAACAATAAATGCAAATATTCTTTATTATAAATGTATAAAACTGAAATGTTTAAATAATTCACCCTAGGAGATGCTTATTTAATTTTAACAGTGCTTTTAGCAAACATGTTTTGGCATTGTTATAAATGGCTTTAACTTTGTGATTTTTTTTTCTAGATTATATTTTCCATTTGAATTGAGATTATAGTAAAACAGCTTGTATTTTATCTGGTCGTCAAGAAATCCCAAATAACGTTACTTTTTTCATAGTAGCTTCAAGTTTGTCTCACAAAGATAATTAGTATATATAGCAATCTATTTACAAAATATGACAAGTTTTCAGACATTTCGTTCAACGTTTTTGCCGAGTATGGCAAAAAAACCCAAAAAACGGAAATTGACCCGTTTTGGGCAATTAGTTAAAATGGGAAAAGGTGGAGCCAATTACAGAAAGAAAGACATGTGTAGACTTCATGTGACCCTTTTTTCACATATTTTTATTGGGTAAAGAACATACATTCCAAAACCATTCGCCTAATTTTCAGTTTCCCCAATGCATTTCACTGTTCGCCTGGCAGGTAGAGTAATAAACAGCAGCTGAGGCTTCAGATGTTGCCTATCGCTTTACCACTTTCCTACCACATTTAGGAAAATGTAGTCGATTATGCTTTCGTACACATTATTTTTATTCTAGCCATTCCGAATATGCTCATAATCCTGAATTAAAATAAATTCTGATTTAGCATCCCGTATGTTTCTTTATTTGATTAAATATAGCAATGTGCACATTAAGTTTTGTTTGCTTTACACATTTAGCAATGTTTCTATTGTTGCATGGCTAATTAATTGTTTTTATGTAAAAAAAAAAAAAAAAATCAAACTACACTGTATTAAATTCTTGGTCTATTTTTATATAAACAAAGAAATAAAGTGACAACAGAAACATTCTGCTCTTCCCGGCGCTTCCATTTCTCACCAGAGCAGAATATTTTTGGAGACAATTGAGGAAACATAATGCTTTTGAAAGGCAAGATATTTTATAATCTGTTGAGGACTGGTTCACATCACAGAAATATACATAGTACGTCGATGAAATGATACACATGGGTTAAAATACATTGTTAAAATGCGTATAAATTGTTGAAGTACGTACAATACTTACAACAAGTAATAATCATACAAAAAAGTTGTATGGTGTCCTTTAGAAATGTAACTAAATTAACTATTTAAATAAATAAATGGGGTATTCCATTTTCAGAATCAGGGCATACTTGATTCCTTGGTATGACCGTGGGTTCCAAACCAGTCCTCAAGGCCCACCCAACAGTCCAGGAATTAGGGATTACCCTGTTTTGTGCAAGGTGTTTAAAAAAAAAAAAAAACCCTATTAGCATGCAGCAAAAAACATAATGAAACATGGGTCTATTTACTAAAATTCTAGAACAGCTTTCAGCACTCGAGTTTGACTTACAAAAAAAAAAAAAAGATTGAGTCTACCCCATTGAAAGTAACGGGAGGAGAAATGATTGAAGCTATTTTTGAGACTAAATTAGGGTACTAATTTGACTTCCAAAGTCGACCTCCTCGAGCTATTCTCAAATTTTAGTGTATAAACACCCAAGTGTGTCAGGAAATCTTCTGAAAATAGGCTAGTTCCTTATCTAGGCGCAGTGTGCCAACAGTAAAAACCTGGAAATGGAGTCTGTACTATTCCATTTCTTATTCCTGATGTTACCTCAGTGCAGCGTTCCAGAAGTTCATTGAATCACCCAGGTCATCCGGCTTCTGTCTAGATTGGGATACACGGTCCTCCCATTGAAGTTATATGTGCCTTGCTAAAGCCTAGCAGATCTGACTGCAGATTCATGTATTGAACAGGCTGCTGTGCAATGTATTTAAATTTGATGTAAGCATGGTTATTGTTTGGGATATTTAGATTTTTGCTTTTTTGAAACACTTTAGATGTTTCCCCCCCCCCCCCCCCTTAGAGGTTTCACACGTGACATTTGTGAGTAAATTAAAGACACTTATAATGTAGATATTACATTTTGGAATAGACACATGCATTTTTTATAATTTTTGAAGTATAGCATTGAGTCCATTTTTCAAGTTGTAGTGGTCTTCTAAAGATTTCTTCCTGCTAAAGTGATCTATGATCACGTCAAATCATTTAATGTCTATGCCATAAATAGTAGACTAGGTTACGTACACATGAAAAAGTATGAGATAATGTCATTGTGAAATATGTTAGCAGACAGAACAAATTCATGCGAAATCCCCCCCAAAAAACCCAACCTTTTTGGTTTTCACAGCAAGTCTTCCATTCAGCAAAATTTATATCGGAGTAGACATTCCTGTAACATTTTATTTATATATTATATTTTATTAGAATTACACAATATAATGCATTAATAATAGCTTGTACTCAGAATAGATTATTCCCACTGCCAACTAAATATTTAATTTAGCAAAATTTACTACCTGGTTTGCTAGGGTCAAAAAACAGCTGGGCCAAACGTACAGCACGATTAATACCTGTTCAATAATAATCTTAAAGAGATGAAGAACGATCTATCCGTTGTGTTAGCAGAATTGAACTGTATACATTTAGAAAAAAATGTGTTTAAAATGTGTCTCCTGTTTATGACATCAAATGTGGCCCGATATGCTAATGAACTACTTTTCAAGGGGAAATGCGTAATTTGCATATTAAACCACCGGCGATGTCATAAACAGGAGATACATTTTAACCCCATTTTTCTGCAAACACAATGTATACATTGTTTTTGATATTTTTTTTTAAATATTTGCATCATTTTTTTCAGATAGCTGAAGAGAATAAAATGTTACATTTTTATTCTATTGTTTTATTCTGTACTTTTTATTTTTTTTTACAACTTTATATATTTGCTACTGCTAGACTCCGTCGTAGTAAATACCAATACATTTCCAGCTGCTTAATCTTAAAATCTTACTCCGAGCCAAAGTATTATATAGTTTTTTTTTTTTTTTTGTGTGCGCTTCTTAGAAATGGAGACATTTTGTCTCATATAAAAAAAAAAAAAAAAAAATTATACTGTGTCCCATTCACAGACCACATCAGAGGTATTCTAAGAATAGAACAGATCAAATATATTTTATGGAGATATAATGAGAAAGGGATGTGTTCACAAAACTCGCTCTGAACAATGGTATGCAGGCTTACTTTAGGGCTCTTAACAATTTTCTCATGTGAAATAAACAATCCTTGCTTTAATGGACGTTCAATCCTCACCAGGAATTTTGTATGTTAGAAAAACAAGAAGTAAGGAAGTTGACCATTATGTAAAAAAAAAAAAAAAAAAAAAAAGAAGAAAAAAAAAAGAAAATAAAAACTATAAAACACAACATCATCTGAAAGAATTTTGGAGGCAATTGTGAATCTGCTAATTGGCTATAAAAGTATGCATATCACTAGCTGACATCTCAGAAGTAAAATGAAAACACAGGGAATGGTTCACATAAATCGTCAACATGGATAATTGCGATAGTGTAGTAAGTTCAGAAACTCTAGTGTCAGTGTTTTGCGCACTACAAAAATCTCCACAGTACAGTGTTAAAAAGTGATACAAAGAGAAAGAAACAACACAGATCAGCCATAACATTATGTCCTGCTGTGTAATATTGTGTAGTTCCCTTTTTGAGGCCAAAACAGCCTTGACCCGTCGAGGCATGGACTCCACTAGACCTCTGAAGGTGTGCTGTGGTATCTGGCACCAAGACATTAGCAGCAGATCCTTTAAGTCCTGTAAGTTGGGAGGTGGGGCCTCTATAGATCGGACTTGTTTGTCCAGCACATCCCACAAATGCTCGATTGAATTCAGATCTGGGGAATTTAGAGGCCAAGTCAACACCTTGAATTCGTTGTTGTGTTCCTCAAACCATTCCTGAACCATTTTTGCTTTGAGGCCAATGCCTCAATCAAGGAATACCGTTTCCATGAAAGGTTGTACATGTCTGTAACAATGCTTAGGTAGGTGCTACATGTCAAGGTAACATCCACATGAATGACAGGACCCAAGGTTACCCAGCAGAACATTCCCCAAAGAATCACACCGCCTCCGCCGGCTTGCCACCCCTCAGTGGTCATAATGTTATGGCTGATCACTGTATGAACACAATGTATTTGCTTAAAAAGCTGCTACCTCAAAAAAAAAAAAAATGTTGCACTAAAAATGTCAGAAGTACATAAATAATGAAATAAAAAAAAATCCCCATTTGAATGTGATAATTCACCAATCATAAAATAAATGCTTATACTGCACTGAAATAATAAATTTCTGTCTTTCAAAATCAATAACCTCACAGGGAATACAAAAGTCTATATCATATATAGTGAAACGTGGTTTACAAAATGATGTATAATTGTGCCTGCCTTCTAGTGTGAAACACGTTTGCTTGAGCAGAATGTCTGCCAACCATCAGGAACATGAGGAGGCCATTAAAGGAACCAAAAATCCCACCTATAGAGAAGGAGGATCGTTTGTGTACAAAAACATATAGGAAGGAAAAGCTACAAGTGTTTCCAACAGTTTGTATATAGTACATTTAATAATTAGATGGTCCTGTAGATGTCTGTATATTATGGAGGCATGGGTGCCCAGCCATAAGGCTAAGGCTTAGCAACAACTTAGCCATACAGGAGATGAACAGTTATTTAGAATCTTCTTAATCATATTCGGGCTCGCACTGTGTAAGCAAACATCTAGCGCAAGACAGAAGGTATCATTTTAAATAGTATTTTAACACCTTTTAGCTGGACTTAAATGATATAGCAGATCTTTATCTCAATGAATTGCCTCCTGAACAGACTGCCATAAGTCTTGACTAGCCAAGATGATGGCCATCTAAAGCCATCTTCAAACAGTGCTGACCAGAATGTACTGTAAAAGGCAACTTAAGGACAGGAAGAGGATATTCCTCCATCTGATTTGCAATCTCCCTTAACTTAACACTATATAACAGCCTTCTTAGACCTGCTCCCTCCCATCTCCCTAGCAAGTTAACTTGACACTCTGTAACAGCCTTCTCAGACCTGCTCCCTCCCATCTCCCTAGCAAGTTAACTTAACACTATGTAACAGCCTTCTCAGACCTGTTCCCTCCCATCTCCCTAGCAAGTTAACTTAATACTGTGTAACAGCCTTCTCAGACCTGTTCTCTCCCATCTCCCTAGCAAGTTAACTTAACACTCTGTAACAGCCTTCTCAGACCTGTTCCCTCCCATCTCCCTAGCAAGATAACTTAACACTGTGTAACAGCCTTCTCAGACCTGTTCCCTCCCATCTCCCTAGCAAGTTAACTTAACACTATGTAACAGCCTTCTCAGACCTGTTCCCTCCCATCTCCCTAGCAAGTTAACTTAACACTATGTAACAGCCTTCTCAGACCTGCTCCCTCCCATCTCCCTAGCAAGGTAACTTAACACTATGTAACAGCCTTCTCAGACCTGTTCCCTCCCATCTCCCTAGCAAGTTAACTTAACACTCTGTAACAGCCTTCTCAGACCTGTTCCCTCCCATCTCCCTAGCAAGATAACTTAACAATGTGTAACAGCCTTCTCAGACCTGTCCCCTCCCATCTCCCTAGCAAGTTAACTTAACACTATGTAACAGCCTTCTCAGACCTATCCCCTCCCATCTCCCTAGCATGTTAACTTAACACTATGTAACAGCCTTGTCAGACCTGTTCCCTCCCATCTCCCTAGCAAGTTAACGTAACACTGTGTAACAGCCTTCTCAGACCTGTTCCCTCCCATCTCCCTAGCAACTTAACTTAACACTGTGTAACAGCCTTCTCAGACCTGTTCCCTCCCATCTCCCTAGCAAGTTAACTTAACACTATGTAACAGCCTTCTCAGACCTGCTCCCTCCCATCTCCCTAGCAAGCTAACTTAACACTCTGTAACAGCCTTCTCAGACCTGTTCCCTCCCGTCTCCCTAGCAAGTTAACTTAACACTATGTAACAGCCTTCTCAGACCCGTTCCCTCCCATCTCCCTAGCAAGTTAACTTAACACTGTGTAACAGCCTTCTCAGACCTGTTCCCTCCCATCTCCCTAGCAAGCTAACTTAACCCTGTGTAACAGCCTTCTCAGACCTGTTCCCTCACTCACTGCAGGAGATTTAGTCAACTAATACTAAAACAATTCAGATGACTAAAATACGCCTAAACTAAAATGACATTTTAATTAAAAGACTATGACTAAAACTAAATCAAAACTTGCCGTCAAATGTAACACTGATACCATTACATTATCAAGGGCATGTGAAAAAATACCTCTAACTATAAAACATGTAAGACAAAATGTATTGTGTTTTGTACCTACTCCTTTTTCGCTAAATGTTCTTAAATATTCTACAAATAATTCCCATGCAAGGCCATAACCTCCTGCCTGTGAAATTCAAGGGATTAAATATTTTATAAATGAAGTAGTTTGTTCAGTTTGGTAAAAAAAAAAAAAATAGCTTAACAAGGATATCTGTCGTAACATTTTAACTTTGCAGGAAAACAGTGTGGGTAAACTCATTGCACAGATCGGAAGATCTAATATATTCTTTGTAAAGTTAATGATAACATTACATATTTGTTTATTTTGCATAACTGAATAGACTATTCATTTATTAAGGTCATTTTTCTTCATTAACATTGCACTGTTATTCATGAAAAAACATTAATTTTACCACTGAGGCAATCAGGATCATAAATACAGTTTACACTTAATTCTATTTGTTTGCCTTACAGTGAGTGGCTCCCTAATGGTTTAAATGCATATTTACATATAAAATACATTTAGCTATTGGAAAACTATTTACTTGGATTTAAATATTAGCATTTGCTCTTAGAAACATTTAAAGCAAGCCTGTCAACCACAGAATCTATGGGGCAGGTCGAAAGATTTTTACATAGGACATTACCAGATGTGTTATCGTACTTACAGAGGAAGGGACAACAACGGGCGTGGCAATTTATTTGACCATGGTCACACTGTGGGTGTGGCTTAAAGTAAAAACATTGGGTTCTTCCCTTTTATGGAAGAATTTAGAAAGCATTTAGGATTCTAGTATTATATATGTTGTGTTCACTATGGGTACTGAATGAAAAATAGGGAAAATGCAGATTAGGTATACAGCTAATCCTGTATACATAGCCGCCAATTTTTTTCCTATCTTTTAAAACATAAAATGGGCAAGGGATGAATTTATTCCTTCGTTTCGGCCACCAAATATTAGCATTGATGGAGAAGATCAGCTTTTATTACAAATTGAAAAGGCTGCAAATATGAATGAAGTTCTAATCATGGGAGATTTTAATTACCCAGATATAGATTGGAAGTGTGGCACAACTAGTTCAGCTAGGGGCAGCAAGTTTCTGGACCTGCTTAATAACAAATTTATGGCACAATTAGTAGACACCCCAACTAGAATGGATGCCTGTCTGGATTTGGTAATAACAAACAATGAGGAGCTTATCTCAAACATCCAAATAAGAGAACACTTGGGGAATAGTGACCATAATATGGTCTCATTTGAGATTAATGCAAAAAAGCAAATTGGTAAATACGCCACCAAAACACTTAATTTTAGAAGGGCTAACTTTGATGGACTAAGGGCATCGATTGAACATTTAGACTGGGAACGATTGTTTTCTGGACTAAACACAGAAGACAAGTGGAATGCCTTTAAGCACACATTACAAAAGTACACATCCCAATATATACCTTTGGGAAACAAATGCAAAAGACAAAAATCAAAACCAATGTGGCTTACAGGTAACGTGAAACAGGAAGTACAAAACAAGAAAATGGCATTCAAACATTATAAAAACACGGGATCAGCATTATCATTTATAGAGTACAAAGAGGCCAACAAAGCCTGCAAAAAGGCAATTAAAATGGCTAAATTGGAAAATGAGAAAAGGGTTGCCAAGGAGAGTAAAACTAACCCCAAAATGTTTTATAAATATATAAATGGAAAAAAGCTAAAGAGGGAAAATGTTGGGCCCTTGTTATCCCAAATGGGAAATTTGGTAAGTGAGGACAGAGAGAAAGCAGACATTTTAAATACTTTTTTTTCTTCTGTTTATACTAAGGAAGAGCAGATGGACGAGCCCCTGCTACAGGAAGTTATGGGACATTCGCCGCAAACATGGGATTGGCTGACACAGGAAAAAGTGCTTAAGCAATTACACTCTGTTAAGATAGACAAGGCCCCAGGACCAGATGGTATACACCCAAGGGTACTTAGAGAGTTAAGCATATTTCTGACCAGGCCACTATTCATGATCTTTAGGGATTCATTCAGTTCAGGTACAGTGCCAACAGACTGGCGAAAGGCGGATGTCATTCCAATATTTAAAAAGGGATCAAAATCTCTGCCAGGTAATTATAGGCCAGTGAGCTTGACATCTGTAGTGGGGAAACTATTTGAAGGATTGCTAAAGGTATACACTCAAGAATACATCTTGAACCAGAATATAATTAGTAAAAGTCAACATGGTTTTGTGAAAGACAGGTCTTGTCAAACAAACTTAATAACATTCTATGAAGAAGTCAGTAAAAATATAGATCTAGGTGTGGCAGTTGATGTTATCTATTTGGATTTTGCGAAAGCATTTGATACAGTTCCACACAAAAGGTTACTCTACAAATTGAGATAAATAGGTTTGGGGGCAAATGTGTGTATGTGGATTGAAAATTGGCTAAAAGATAGAACACAAAGGGTTGTTGTAAATGGAAAATTCTCACATTGGACAAGGGTATTAAGCGGAGTACCTCAGGGGTCTGTTTTGGGCCCTCTTCTTTTTAATTTGTTTATTAATGATCTGCCACATTGTGCTGAGAGCCATGTCTCCGTGTTTGCGGACGACACTAAATTAGGTAAGGCAATAAAGACTAATCTTGATGTTTTTTCTTTACAGGAAGATTTGGACAGAGTGGGGGACTGGGCAGTAAAGTGGCAAATGAGGTTCAATATAGACAAATGTAAAGTTATGCATTATGGGAAAAATAATAACAAAGCAACATATACGTTAAATGGTTTTTCCCTGGGAAAAACTACTAATGAAAAGGATTTAGGAATAATTATAGACAACAAACTTGGCAACAGTGCCCAATGCCAGTCAGCAGCTGCAAGGGCCAATAAGATATTGGCATGTATAAAACGAGGTATAGATTCACGGGAGGAGGATATCATCTTGCCTCTTTACAAATCAATGGTAAGACCTCACCTTGAATATGCAGTACAGTTCTGGGCACCAGTCCTTAAAAAGGATATTAAGGAACTAGAAAAAGTGCAAAGGAGAGCTACAAAATTAATAAGGGGTTTGGAGGATCTTAGTTATGAAGAGAGACTTAAAAAATTGAATTTATATACGTTAGAAAAAAGGCGTCTCAGAGGGGATATGATAACATTATATAAATATTTGCAGGGCCAATATAAAGAGCTCTCCAGTGACCTGTTCATTAACAGAAAGGTACAAAGAACAAGAGGTCACCCCCTCAGACTGGAAGAGCAAAGATTTCATAGACAGCAAAGGAAGGGATTCTTTACGGTTAGGACAATAAAGTTATGGAACTCACTGCCAAGAGAGGTAGTGCTAGCAACCACAATAGATGCATTTAAAAATGGTTTGGATGTTTTTTTAGCAAAGCAGAACATACAGGGCTATTAATAATAGAATAAGCATTAATAAAAGAGCTTATTGATCCAAGGAGAAATCTGATTGCCTCTTGGAGTCAAGAAGGAATTTTTTCCCCCAGGAGGCAAAATTCGAAATAGCTTCCTTAGGGGTTTTTTGCCTTCTTTTGGATCAAAAGCTGTAATGATAGGTAGAAGGGTTGAACTTGATGGACTTGTGTCTTTTTTCAACCTAAATTACTATGTTACTATGTTACTATGTTACTATGTTTGAAAAAAGTTCTAATAAATCTAACATTTATCTATCACATCCCTGAGTGCATAAACAGGGTAAATATTGTGCTTAATATTAAATGTTTATTTCATAAAATATGTTGTATATAAAAAAAGTTTATTTCAGGCTTTTAAAAGAATAGACTATTGATCCAGAAGGTAGCTGGCCAGAAGACACAAGTACCAAAACGCTATTTTTTTGTTCCGAGCCCCAGTCATATGGTGATCAATAGCCAGAGACACAGTTGCACAGACACGATCAGGGCATTAATAGACCCTGTGGGTCCCTGCCAAAAAAAATCTTAGGCCTCATGACATCATGGAAGTGTGTGCGAACCTGGAATTTTGGGCATGGCACTATTTAGTAAAATGAAGGTGGTCTCATCTGACAAGTGATATCCTGCTGCAAGTCCCTGCAGCAGTGTCTGAGCACAATTCATCGCGTGGAGCCATGAAGAGGTGTTTTTCTCAAGGACATTCTATGCCTTCCCAGCATCTGTTGGGACCAGGAAAATAGGACAGCATAGAATGTCCTAGCATCACAAAGGGGTTAATATCATATTATCTATATATCAGGTTATATTTCAGTCTTTCAAATTCATGTAAAGTGCTGTAACAATATAATAACTAACAATGTACATTTTCAGAGACGAGATAAGTCTCCACATCCATAGAAAGGGTGAGCTAGATTATCATCTCTGTGGTTTGTGGAAGCCCATGACTACCATGGACGTGATCCACTGAAAACATTTCCCTTTTTTATATTCTGCCCCTGTTTTGCGGCTTTATATTAATATGACCATAAAATATGCAACAGTAAATATCCCTTAATACTAAGCCAATACATGGGAGGGATAGTGCAGACACAGCGTCTAAAGTGTATGTTGTATTTAGTCATGATTATTGTCAAACACAATTTGATACTCAGCATGTTACTCTGATTAATAGTAAGGTAATTCCAAAAATTAAATATACTAAGATGTATTATTGTTTGTAAAGTTAATGAGAGTTAAAGAAGTAATGCCAAAAGTAACAATACGTTAGCTTTGTTTTTATGATTAAGGAACTTTTTAAATTATCTTTCTATGATGTTTCGTTCAGAAGATATCACTGTTTAAAAAGGAAAATAATCAAGCACTAGGACAGTTACTTCCTCAGGTATGAGGACATTGTCTGTCATTGTGATTCCACTATTGGTATGCATGCAACAGAGGCTTTCTTGTTTAACAAATCAATAGTGTATACATTCCATTCCCACTTCCATAAATTCCTGAAAACATGTCTCCTAGTGCTAAACAACTGTAATCTTCTAAATAAAACATCAATTGAAGATTATGCAATACAAAATTAAACATGGCCAATGGGGCATATTTATTAACTGTTTTTTTTTTTCAATTTAGCATCATACCTTCACAAGATAAAAATAAATAAATAGTTATTTAGTGTGTTCCACACAGATTTAATATACTAATAAAGTCTATTTCTTAAGCTCTGGTGAGTATACGAGCCTATATATTGGCCACCCAAAGCAATGATACTGTTGGTGCTATCCGACCTGCTCAAAATCTCACATAATTACTAATACAAAACGGACTAATACTTGACTGAAGAGAGCCTCGGACACTTGCACACGGACGTCTCATAGCAGTTAGAGTACTGACAGTTCAGTGTGGCTGTTACAGCGCTGAACTGTCAGCGTCAAATACTAACGCTGTGTAATAAAATAACCCCCTATTACCCTAAAAGTAGCTCTAACCCCCTAACCCCAAGTGGTCACGAATAATTGTCCCATTCCGGACTGAGGAGTCTCATTCCAGATGCACATTCCTGGAGGGTATTAGCAAACATATCACAGTCGGTGAGAATACACCATGTTAAGCCCTACCCTTTATGATCTTACCCTTTCTCCCCTTACCTGCCCTACATATTTATATTTAAACCTTAAAATTAGATATTATTGGTCAATATTTGCAATAGTTCCTGATGGTTTAGGTAATTGTGCAGCCTTTTTTTTTAAATGCTGGTGTAGAAAATACAATGATGAGCCAAGCAGCAACCACCAAAGAAAGCATAGGTAGAAACACAAAGATAAAGACTAGAAGGGGACGGAATCCATTTACATTAAATATGGCTCGCCATCATACCATCCTTTCGTAGCTACATATATTTCATCATATCTACTTTTCAATATAGTAAAAAATATAAAACTAATAAAATTAAGTCATAATGCATTAGTGTGTAGGACAGGCATTGATCTTGCATAAAAGATTAAAAGAAAATACTTTAAGCACTAGGTATTTTTTTGCCCGTTTTCTTTCGTAAGAGATATATTTAGCACTTGAGACGAGAGTGTGACAGCCAGAAAGCTCTGTGAACACTTAAGAACACACCAGGATAGTATTATTAGACATTCGTTTGGAGTGAAACTCCTTTTTTTTCATCCATACTATAAACAAGTTTGTTGGATGTGTAATCCTGCTTGTCAGATTTGCTCACTGTTTGATATTAATCAGTGCAGTTTGATGATACTTAAAGGTACGAGGCACAAATTAACGGCTGAGTAGTTATAAACTAATCGTCTCAGGCAACTAATCTTACCTTAAAAGCAAAACAGCCCTCCACGTCTGTCTCTCTTTAGACTGTGCACTGGCAATGCAGACTACATTATTTTTTTAACTCACAGATTTATTAGGTCTATTAAAAGATATAATTCACAGCAGGGGTCTGTTCACTAAAACTGAACAGAGAAGCAAAAATGCACCCAACTTGGTTGGCCATGTCTTAATTAAATATTCTATCTGTAGGAAATTAACTTTGTTAACTACCCAAGAGCTCTTGGATCCCCTGTTGGCCGCCATAGGGCATGGCTCTCCCCAAACAAAGCATATTTTTGGGTCGTCTTCTAAAGCTATCTTCAAAAAATGCTGGCCAGAAAGTACTACTTGTACAGTAAAGGGCTTAGACAGGAAAAGTTTCAATCAGTGATGGGATGTACTATCTCTAAACAAGGAAAAAAGAGCAATGTCAGATCAGGGCAGACATGTACAAAGATCAGCCATAACATTATTATAAATATACACAATCAGCCATAACATTATTACCACAGACAGGTGGCAAGCCGGCGGAGGCAGTGTGATGCTTTGGGTAATGTTCTGCTGGGAAACCTTCGGTCCTGCCATTCATGTGTATGTTACTCTGACATGTACCACCTACCTAAGCATTGCTGCAGACCATGTACACCCTTTCATGGAAACGGTATTCCCTGATGGCATCGGCCTCTTTCAGCAGGATAATGCTCCCTGCAACAAAGCAAAAATGGCTCAGGAATGGTTTGAGGAACACAACAATGAGTTCAAGGTGTTGACTTGGCCTCCAAATTCCCCAGATCTCAATCCAATCAAGCATCTGTGGGATGTGCTGGACAAACAAGTCTGATCCATGGAGGCCCCACCTCACAACTTACAGGACTTAAAGGATCTGCTGCTAACGTCTTGGTGCCAGATACCCCAGCACACCTTCAGAGTTCTAGTGGAGTCCATGCATCGACGGGTCAGGGCTGTTTTGACATCAAAAGGGGACCGACACAATATTAAGTAGGGGGTAATAATGTTATGGCTGATCGGTGTATATACATTTTAATCAATAGCAAGGCTCCTAATGTGCGTTCTTTGACTCTGTCTAGACCTTAGCAGTTGTGTCCCATTTTCCCATTGGTCCTACTTTAAGCCATTGAGGCCATGTAGAAATTAACATCTAACTAAAAAAAATACTAAACATTGTGTATATGTTCTGTTCCGTAATACTCTGAAAAGAGGTCTAATGGAAGACCACAGCACACCCCCATCATCCTGCTGATTAAAATAAGTTATTAATGCAGTTTACTTGCCAGATCTCCACATATTACATTATAGTGAATACACTACAACGACTTGCTTCAGTTTCTGGTGTGGTCTGGGGAATTCTGACCCAGCAGCTCTGTTCCAATATCTGTCAATGGCTTGGTGGTCTGAGATTGTACATGGCTTTGGGGGGCAGTCTAAAGTAATTGCGATCCTACTGACACTTCAGTTAGAATATACCGTAATAGTGAGGCATGCAATTTTTAATAATTAGAGATTTTATATTCACACCTAAAATGGCAGATGTAAATTCAGGCTTCAGAAATAAACCTTAATTCAATCAAAAATTCTGTGGAGTGACTACTTGAGAAAAACATTATTATAGGGGTCAATTGTCACCTGATTTGTCCTGCTTTTGTATGTATGTGCACCTAGAGGCAAATCAAAAAAATATCTGGATAAGGAAATATCTTTGTGCCGAATTAATTCACTCCAGCGAGATTTGGCCTCTACCAACATTCTAGACCCCTGAATCTAGATTTATCCCTCCCACAGGAAAATGCTACTCGCCAAGAAGAATTCTACTAAACCAGAAACACGTTTTTTATGACACAGACATCTGAGCACCTGGGAGATGATTAAGACCTTTAAAGCCTTTAAAATCATTTCACCTGAGACATAATCCAATTTGTATCTAGCACTCTTTAGGTGAAAGGCCAGTCCTATCGAAAAATGCAAAAAGGCAACATTGACATGTAATAAAAATGATGTATTACAAGACAGGGGATTGATCATTTCAGAATTTAAAAAACGTCGACCTTTTAATTGAAATCCCTAGGAGAGGATAATATTTTCTTTAGTAATTTTACTTTCAGTGAGTAGCCTCACCTATGGAAGTTAGAAGTATACTGATACAAGAAATATTTTTGACATTTCTTTTGCTAAAAAGTTCAGCTAGACATTGGTGTGGCGTGTTTTTTCAAGCTTTTTCCTAAATGAGTTTGTGTTCATTCTTTGGGAATTCCTCCCACAAACAAATAAATAAAATAATGCCCATGACCCTTTTGTGGCCACACCTAACCTTTAATATGGGACATGTTACTTAAGGAAGTGTGATTTTGTATTTTTTGGTGTTTTGGTATGTCTTAATATAAACAAGAAATGGGAAACCTTTGGCACTCCAAATGTTGTGGACTATATTCCCCTTGATTCATTACCAACATTACAGCTGTAAGAGCACTGTGGGGGATGTAGTGCACAACATCTGGAGTGCCGAAGTTTGACTATCCCTAGTATTACCAATAAATATTAGATAGGGAAATGATTCAACTCAAAAGTATTAAGGAATTCATTTTGTAAAAAGACATATGAGCAATGGTGCAAACAACATTTTAGGGCACATAATCTGTTCCAGACCCCCTCCAATAATTTGACTCCTTAATCTTACCTACCTGTCCGTGATGGATGTAAAAAGGCTCCTTCCCTAGTGTCTAGAGATAGAAGTACATACGAGTCCTTTCACATCTCCATGGTGTAGATCTCTTCCAGTCCTCCTGCAATACATTTCAAGTGTGATTAAGAGAGGGTGCATTACCAAAAGAGGCATGAGCCCAGTGGAGTCCAAGTTCAGTATATTGTACCATTCACTGGTAATCCCACCATTGGTATCCTGTGTTCTTTTTTGAAAATAGACCACTTTTGGCCACCAGGAAGACTCAGACGTCGGGTTTCTCAACCACTGAATGGAAACCTTGATTGGCATTGTTGACAAATGGCACTGCAGACTTATATTTTATAAGGTTCTTGGAGACTGTAAATTATACAAAAAAGATGATCAATTTAGAGTTTTATCTTCCAAAAAAAATAAATAACCAAGCTGGGCATATTCTCACTTTAATATCCGCCTCTACACAGCGTATGCTCCTCTCTAAACATATGTTGTGTAAAATATTAAGGTGTGAGCATATATATAAATAGTTCTTTTTCAGCATTTGTGTTTTCATTTAACCATTAAATATATCATGTTTCCTTCATATGTTATACATTTGAAGTATTGATCAACCTGACCAATGAACACTAAATGGACAGGCTTCTCTTAGCTATGTTTAAAGCCAAGTATGTCTGTCAACACTCCTTTTCTTATTTTATGTCACATAGTACATGGGTTGTCAATGTAGTTATCACTTAAGCGTAGTGATGTTACCCAAGGACGAGGACAAGCCATCCATCCTAGTTTTGTTGATGGAAGGCTTGAATTAATGCCATATTTACTGCTGTGGAAGCCAATCAAATTCTTTAGAAAACTATTTCATAATCAAACATGTAAGTAACATAATTGGATTAATTAAATTAAATAGCCAAAACTTGCAAAAAAAAAAAAAACAAAACAAGTTAAAATTATTCTTGTATCTTCCATACTGACTTGTTGAACAGACAGGCATTTTATGTATACTTACACAATCTCTGATAGAATGCACAGGGAACAAATGTTAGTCTAGAATGTACATCAGAATGAACCTCTGTTCTAGAATGTGCAGGAAATCATCTCTATGGTTAAATGTAAAAGGAAGAATCTTTAGCATAGAATGCACAGGGTACAAAGTTCTGAGAGAAAAAGCTCCCCAGCCTCTATTGTATGAGTAAAGCACTTATTACAATAGCACACATATAGCAGAAATATGTTACACATATTGCACCCTTAGCCTATAATGCTCTTGTTTAGGTATCTTGTGCAGGTTGTATAGACCCATACATTCATTTACTATCATGCAAGTTAGTGATTCACACTCACATCACACGTTGCTGGATGTGCTGCTTCCATTTTGAATTCTCGACATCTTGACACATAAACTGCCAGTCTTGACAAAGAAAAATAAATAAATAAATAACTGGACCAGCTTCTAGAGAGTAGAACGCCAAGACATAATCCTTGGAAAAAGATATGCTTGCACTTTCCATTTTAATTTCCAAAATAAACATCATCTGTATTAATGAGAAACCATGATGCATTTACTCCACATAGATATGAGTAAATATGGAACCTGCGACTGGCCAAGTATGGCATCCAAGTGACCTTTACTCCAATAACTGTCAGTCGTCAGACGCAAAATGTCTAAACCAGATCTTACTAAGTAATGGAGGTCCAATTTTTAACATAACACATCACCAGTAAAATGTGGTCTCATTAATTTCTGTTAATAGATTTTCCCTACTTTCTCTTATAATAAAAATAATCAGGTATATAACCAGATAATAAGTTACACTGGGATGTTCTCTAGTACATTAGAGAATGTAACTATTTATAAACAGATCCTTCCACAATAAAAAGGTACAAAGCTCCGTCTGAGCTGGTTAACAGGTCTAAATCATAAACCTATGATTAAGAGCTGGTTAAAAGCTTGAAATGCGTAGGGAATTTGGTACGCTTTCTTGCCTTTTGGTACGCTTTCTTGCCTCTGCCCCCAATTTTTTGTCCATCTGGGGCAGAGCTTTAAATTAAGCCAACTAAATGACAATAAAAAAAGCATTACCAATTGCAAAATGTCATCTTCGTCCCCCTCGCCTATCCATTGGCTTGCTCTACTTTCAGACACTGTAACTGTTAATGTATAAAACATCTGACTACGTGTGTGACATCGCGAATGAAGATGTTTGCCGATAGCATATATTTTATTAATGTTTTTGTTTTTTGGGAAAAATAGCACTTAATGACTACATTGGAATTGCAGGGAACATCTCTGGGATCCAGTTTGTTTTTTCCCCGATGCTATGGGAGATAAACTATTCAATAATTACTGACCTAACATGGGAAAGTATCATGTTTGGGTTCCAGGTGCATAAACATCTGAAACATATTAATATTACAAAATCTGTAACAAAAACACACAGAGGCAGAACAGAAACAAACCTCATGTTTAATTGAAAGATTCCATGAAGTATAGATGGTTTATGCAGAAATTTGTTAATGAAAGGATACAAATAAAGCACCTTATTGTTCTTTAGAATTTTTTCTCTCTATCAGGGGCGGACATGTTGTTTAGAATCTTTGCTCTGTATAGCTCTATCAGGGGCGGACATGTTGTTTAGAATCTTTGCTCTGTACTGCTCTATCAGGTGGTGGACATGTTGTTTAGAATCTTTGCTCTGTATAGCTCTATCAGGGGATGGACATGTTGTTTAGAATCTTTGCTCTGTACTGCTCTATCAGGTGGTGGACATGTTGTTTAGAATCTTTGCTCTGTATAGCTCTATCAGGGGCGGACATGTTGTTTAGAATCTTTGCTCTGTAAAGCTCTATCAGGGGACAGACATTTTGTTTAGAATCTTTGCTCTGTATAGCTCTATCAGGGGGAGGACATGTTGTTTAAAATCGTTAATCTGTATAGCTCTATCAGGGAGTGGACATGTTGTTTAGAATTTTTGCTCTGTATAGCTCTATCAGGGGGTGGACATGTTGTTTAGTATCTTTGCTCTGTATAGCTCTATCAGGGGGCGGACATGTTGTTTGGAAACTTTGCTCTGTATAGCTCTATCAGGGGGAGGACATGTTGTTTAAAATCGTTGCTCTGTATTGCTCTATCAGGGAGTGGACATGCTGTTTAGAATATTTTCTCTGTATAGCTCTATCAGGGGGTGGACATGTTGTTTTGAATTTTGGGTTGGCTGGATTATATCTTCTAAACATATTGTTTGCTCCCTGGTACAAAGCTTTATTTGTATTTGTCTAATAATTCATATATACAGATAAACCACATACACTTGATTCCATTTTTAAATTAAAATAATTAGATTTGTTGCCAATAGTTGTTTTAATGATGTCTGATTAAGTCCTGTATAGAGTAGATAAAATGTAATATTTCTGTGCAATGCAATTGTTATCATCGCATCAGTTCTATCTACATAATGCCACATATTTGTCCAGCGTTTGATCCTTTTTCGTGCAGTGTGAACCCCCCGGGGACCCCAACTGAAGCAGGACCCCCTGTAAACCCCGCATTAACCCCTCCAACGCTGGCGCCAAGTTATTACCCACTACAACAGACCCTCCACCCAGACCCCCCGTGTCCCCGCACTCACCATGCTGATGCGGCAACCCAGATGCCGAGGAGTCCACCGGCAAAGACCCTGCAGTCGGGGCAGACGAGGAAAAAGCAGCACTACCTTGTGAACCTGCAAACAGCAAGTGCTGCGCAACACCTGGGGCATTGCAGGGAGGAACAGCCTGCAGGGAAGAGACAGCGTCATTAGTAGTCCTCCCTCCCCGCCGGGAACCAGCAGGCTCAGCACGAGGACAGACAGGGGCAGAAACAGCAACCGTGGAGCGGGGGGCTGGGGAAAGGCGATCCAGCGCCTCACCCTCATCAGAAAGGCCCGATATGGAGCCCTCAGAGAGGGGCTCAAGGCCGACAGGGACTGGAGGCAAGCGTACAGCCCTCCGATTTGCAACCCGCCTGCCACGCGCCAGCCTTGGCGCCCGGGACCCACTAACCACACCAGATGCCACTAGACCAGACCCAGAAAGGGGGGGAGTAAGGGGGGATGCTGCCAGCCGCGCAGCATCCCTGGAGGCACTAATGGCGCCAGATCTCAGTGCCCTGGCCGGAGTGGAGGTGAGTGGAGCTGGGGACAGCGTCAGCAGGCCACCCTGTGCCCTCCGTGTAGGCCTTTGCGGCCCGCGACGGCCTATCACGAGAGGGAGGCGCCATGCGGCCTAACGGGCCACGTGTAGGCCTTGCAACCAGCGACGGCCCACCACGTGGCAGCAGGGGAACCGGAGCAGACAGTGCTCCGCATGGCAAGACCGCAGGCCTCGCGGGCCGCGAGCGCACGCTGCGGGGAAGGGGGGCAGGGGGCACAGCAACAGAGGTACTCACCGGGCTCGCGTGCGACGAGCGCCGACGACTGCTGCGGTCCCCAGGACTCCTGCTCCGGTGTGCGGTCCTCCGCATGTCTTCAGGGCTCAGGCGGGCGGGGGGGCGCGAGGCACGCCTAACCGACCCGCGATCCACCGCTGGAGTGGGGGCTCCGGCTGGAGCCGCCATCAGTCGCGCCATCTGCTGCTGGAGGTGAGCCCCACCATCCAGCAGCGCTTCTGCTCTGAGGGCAGCCAGGATGTTTTCAACATCCATTGCCCCAGGCCGTTTGGAGTATCTGACACGAGCAGAACATAATCCTGCTGTGTCCGTTTTCTAAAATGGCCGACACAGAGAGGGGGAGGGCTGCCTTTATACCCTGGTCACAGCCCCTCCCCTCCCTCACCACGTGAGCCATTCCAGTCACTCCCCTCCCTCATACAGGGCCCCCTCCCACCTAGCCTTGCTTGTTTCCCGGGGGACTTATTTGTCCAGCGTTTGATCCTTTTTCGTGCAGTGAGAACACAGTACAATTACAATCCCAGGTTAATGTTTTTAAGTAAAGGATTAGCCATGCTTTCAACCTTACAAACTTATCTAAAGCCACTTGCTGGGGTCTATTCAGTAAACAGTGAACTGACAGGAGAACTATAAAAAATAGCTACAAAATAGAGTTGAAAATATTCTCTTTCTCTATCTTTTTGCTTTTTTAAACTGATTTGGGAAATTCCCTCATCAGATCCCCATCGTTTAGTGAACTGACCCCAATTTTTCAGTATGTGACACATGGTATTTTTATAAGTGGGTAATCAAAAAACATTTGCATTCCAAAATGTAATTTATTTATTTTTAAAGAAAAAGTTAGTGGTTATCCAAAAGCAAGAGATTTTAGTTTGAAAACTATAGGGAAGATGTGTCAGGTGATTTCCTGTTGAAACCTTTGAGCCAAACGCCTGTTTTATGTAATGCTGTTATTAGGCACAGAAAGAATTGTTTGAGGGATTCAAGATTTAGAGAACTTTTTTTTTTTTTGTGTGTGTGTGTATGTACCTATGTCCAAGCCTGGTTAGGGAAGGACATTGAACCCTTAAGGGATTTAGTGTGCAGAGATGGCACACTATATTGAATGGAGGGCAGACATAATACTGGAAAGTGATTGGTGGCAAGCATGACACTGGAAAGTGATTGGGACCAGACATTATATTGGAAAGTAACTGGGGGCAGACATGACACTGGAAAGCTATTGGGGCAGATATGACACTGGAAAGTAATCAAGGGACAGAGATGACAGTGTAAAGTGATTGGGGTAGACATGACACTGGAAAGTGATTGGGGTAGACATGACACTGGAAAGTGAATGGGGCAGACATGACACAGGAAAGTGATTGGGACATATATGACACTGGGAAGGGATTGGGGCAGACATGACACTGGAAAGTGATTGGGGTAGACATGACACTGGAAAGTAATTGGGGCAGACATGACACAGGAAAGTGATTGGGACATATATGAAACTGAAAAGTGATTGGGGCAGACATGACACAGGAAAGTGATTGGGACATATATGACACTGGAAAATGATTGGGGCAGACATGGCACTGGAAAGTGATTGGAATAGACTTGACACTGGAAAGTGATTGGGGCAGACATGACACTGTAAAGTGGTTGGGGCAGACATGAGACTGGAAAGTGATTGGAATAGACATGACACTGGAACATGATTGGGGCAGACATGACACTGTAAAGTGATCGGGAGCAGACATGACACTGTAAAGTGATTGGGAGCAGACATGGCAATGGAAAGTGATTGAGTAGCAGATAAGACACCAGAAATTGATTTAGTAGCAGATAAGACACTGGAAAGTGATTGGGGGCAGACATGACACTGGAAAGTGATTTGGTTGGCAGGGATATCACCACTAAGTGCACAAACTTGGAGTCATGGTGGACATTTACTGGCCTTTGCGATGGGCAATTTAATGAAGTTCTGTGGACCTTTAATGACCTTGCCATGGGCACATACCCTATCCCAGTTAGGGACACACTGTAATGAAGAGGAAATTACAGAAGAGCCTGAAGCGACAGATGAGAGTTGGGGGGGATTAGTTTATCCAGGGCTAGGGCAGCACATAACCTTAACACATCCCTGCATTGTACTGCTCTAGCATTTTATGGTGTGATATATTGTCAGTTACAAAATCAGACCAAGCGTGCTCAAACTTTTGACGGGTACCCCGCAAAATGTATAACTATGACACCCAAGTCACTAGCTTACCGAGGGTTCAGTGGCCGACAGACTACGCTCCCAGATTCTTGCCAGGAGTGCTATGATTGAAAATTTGTTTAAGTATCTGAGCTTTGGAGAATTAAACAATTTATGTAAACAGTCTTTGAAAGTCACTTAAGTTATCACCTTGTGAATCTTCTTGGGAGTTTGACTGTAAAAATGTACAGTTCCTTGTTCCAGTGTCATGTAACAGAGGAGGGGGTATGGAGGGGGGGGGGGGGGGTTGAGAAATCATCTTTAAATGAAGACACTAGGCCATGCTTTTATCATAATAGAATTAGCCGTGGGAACTATTAATAGACAGGGTTCAGCTTTATCCCTGTTTTTTAATGTGGGAAAAGTGTGTCCTTTTCCCTTTTGCTAATGTTTGATTTTATCCAGCCCTCCTGCGAGCCTGTTTGAGTATCTTAGGGGGGCTCTGGAGCTCACGGAGGACTTCCTTTCGGATTCTCTCTGTTTTCTTTCGTGAAAATGACATTCTGAAGCTGTTACCCTCTCTGACAGGAAATGGAGGCTTGCCAGAATGATTAGTGTCCAAGGAAGCCCAGTACTTCCAAAGCTGAAGCAGTTCTAACGTTTTGACATGGTGTCAAACAAACTTGAATTATTATTTAATAAATTTGAATAATTCGGGTGCGGTGAAATATATTTCTTGGCAGCATTTTAAAGTATATAAGATAAAATAACACACGTGTGTATATGTAATGCTTGTGTGTGGTGTACTGTAGCGTGTTCATTTTTGTACTAAATGTGTATACATCTGTATAAATAGACATATATATTATAACTCTATTATACATCGGCATTCTTCTCTCTCTCTCTCTCTCTCTCTCTCTCTCTCTCTCTCTCTCTCTCTCTCTCTCTCTCTCTCCCAGTATTGCTCCTGCTCTCCCTCTCTATATCCCTTTCTCTCTGTATATTATAACTCTATTATACATCAGCATTCTTCTCTCTCTCTCTCTCTCCCCCCTATCCCGGCACTTATTCTTCCAACCAATACCTATTTCTTTTAGGGTCACTTTCCCTGTGGTTTAGCAAATTATTCCTTATGGCATTTTAACCAAAAACCTGGGTCTACAGAATAAACAGAGACTTGCGAATTGAGGGGAACTGAGATGGGAGTTGCAAGCTGAGCACTCTTTGCTTGTACAGTTCTATCAGGGGGCAGACATGTTTAGAATCTTGGGTCAGATGAAAGAAGATATGACCCAAGATTCTAAACAACATATCTGCCCCTCAATAGAGCTCTACAGAGCAAAGATTCTAAACAACATATCTGCCCCTCAATAGAGCTCTACAGAGCAAAGATTCTAAACAACATATCTGCCCCTCAATAGAGCTCTACAGAGCAAAGATTCTAAACAACATATCTGCCCCCGGATAGAGCTATAAAAGCAAAGATTCTAAACAACATATCTGCCCCTCGATAGAGCTATAAAAGCAAAGAGAGCTCAAAAAGAGCTCAATAAGGTACTTTATTTGTATTCATTCAATTAAACATACCTTCATTTTTTTGCTGACAGTTGTCCTTTACACATTTTCCTCAGTATTTTCAAAGCAAAACATTTCACCTAAAAAGGGGAATAAAGATCCATTATTTTTCAAATCGTTTCAAAGCTGTTACTATTAATGTACGGATGCCGATTGTTGGACCATTAGGGACTTCAGGTCTGCCTTAGTTGTTACCTCAAATTACACATGGTTTTCTATAGACAATTAAATAAAGACCACCAGCATGTTATTACCCAGGGGGGCAAAACTCAAACCAAGGTGTCTAGAGGAGAAAGCTGGAGATCACAAGGCTTTTTTTGTCTCAGGCAATCTCAGCAGAATGGGCAAAATTAGACGAGGGGGGGAAAAAAACCACCACGGAGAGTTTATTTTTAAACAGCTTATTCTGTTAGAGAAATCTGCCATCTTTCATCAAAGTATATATTTTTCTATTTGTTTTTCTATGACACTCTTTAGCGTTTTCCAACTGGATAAAGTCAGTTTCTGTGGCAGCGGATGAAGTGATTGAAAGGACTCTAGAATTGAAGGTATAATCCCTTTAGACTAACTGCTCTGTCGGCATTCTTCCATCAATCCAGAGAATCTGAACTGTATCCATTATAAGCGCGCTCACCAGGTATATGAAATGGATAAATAAACTCTGAAAATATGTGACAAAAAAAATTAGGTGGAAGATAAAAGAGTAGGAATGAGTAGAAGGAATAAAAATAATGTGAAACCTTGAAACATGGAGTACGGAGGAAGACTCAAACACAGGAAATATAGCATGCATCACTACTTTATCTAGTTAAATTAGGCAAAGACGTTAGAGTTTAATCTCCTTAGCTATGCATTAGCTTGCAATTATGCTAACTGCCGTGTTTACAGTATTTAGGTGACAAGGTCCCTTTAACTTTCGTAAGAAAACAAATCCAGACAGGATTGAACTTTGAGAATGCCTCATAGTATATGGTCTTTCGAACTTGGTACATGTTAACTAGCTATGTCTTTTACCTCTTTATCTGATCCTCTACACCAAGGGTCTAGGACTGTTCCTTGTGGCCAATTCACCTTAGCAGTTACAGCCCCCTAATCCTAATACCAAGAGTAAAAGTAACATTACAACTAACTCCAAAACCTAATATTAACTCTAAAACTAACCCTAATACTAATTCTAGTAACACCCCAGTAAAGGAAACCTAAGTAAACCCCCCAAACTGTAAAACAACCCTTAATCCTAATACCAAGTGTAAAAGTAACCATGAAACTAACCCCAAAATCTAATCCTAGTAACCGCTAATAGTAACCCTAGTACCCACCCTAGTAAAGTAACCTCCAAACCATAAAACAAACCCCTAATCCTAATACCAAATGTAAAAATAACCTTAAAATTAACCCCAAAACCTAATACTAACCCTAGTAATTCTAGTAACTATAAAACAAACCCCTAATCCTAATACCAAATGAAACATAACCTTAAAACTAACCCCAAACCTAATACTAATCCTAGTAATTCTAGTAACTATAAAACAAACCCCTAATCCTAATACCAAATGAAACATAACCTTAAAACTTACCCCAAACCTAATACTAATCCTCATAACCCTATATAATAATCCGAGTAACCCCTAATACTAACCCTAGTAATTCTAGTAACTATAAAACAAACCCCTAATCCTAATACCAACTTTAACATTTATGTTAAAACTAAACCTGAAACCTAATGTTAACTCTGTTCCTAACCCAGTATTACTAACCCTAGACATCCCCAATATTAACCCAAAAGCTAACTCATTTATCTAATCCTAAGACCCTAATACTAACCCTAAACTTGCCCTAATAGTAACTTGTGCCTCCACGATTTAACGATGCAATGAACTGTCAGAAGTACTTGTAAGTTGCCATGTTTCTCTGCCATTTTGTCTGTTAGCCTCCCAGATACAAAGCCAAGTACTTCAAAGACATGTTTATTTATTTTTTACTAAATATTGTAGATCATGAGGCAGCCCCTTTGTAAGGTGTCACCATGCCTAGCTCTTCATTGAATTAAAAAAAAAAAATGTAAACCTCTAAACTGTACTTGTCTTGTTTTCACCATGGATTTAAAAGGTCTTTACTTAATAAAGAGATAATTGCAAGGAATTGAGTTGGGGAATTTAAACTTTAGGCAAAAAGAGTTGGACAAATTCTCCAATGAACTGAATAGGGTCATTTTTCAAACTCCGCTACTTTGGCCTAGTTGTCCGTCAATTCTCTCTTTATTTAGTAGACCCTTTACTTTCCACTAAGTATATATTTTTTTCACTGTGAAATGACAGCTTCTTTATGCCCAAACTGTGCATATCGTATTTTTTGCCCCTCGTAAGTCTTAAAAAAACAAAAACAAAACTCAAGTCATTAAACTCTGCAACTTCCAAAGCTTGCAAACCCAAGTAAACCAGAAAACAATGCTCTCACTATATATATAATATATATAAAATAGAAAATTACAAACGACAGGTGTGATTTTTAGAAAGTTGTTTCGGGAAAAACAAAAGACACATTCTTCACTTTAAGATAAAATATATTTCGGGTTTTGGACCTCTGTGTTTATGTTTTCATTCAACAGCAAGATTAAGTTTTTTTTAGTTTTTTTTTAGATGAGTAGCATATTTCATAGGGAAACATCCTCCACATCTGGCTATTTTGCTGCTTATACTGATAGTGCTGTAGACAGTCAGCCTAGCAGTAAGTAGTAAAGGAAATGAATTAATGAATTAAATGGACCAGCTTCTTTTAAAGGTACAATGCCTTCTTTACTGTCACATTATCAGCTTTTTCGCTATTTTTAAGAATAGGATAGAACACAAATATAAATATGTAATTAATAGTCAGAATTTATTCAGTAAATAAACTAAGGATTCATCCTTGGAGTTCCTGAATTCCTGTACTGTGTTCACATTTGGTTACCACCATTGGAATGCTAGTCCCGGTATCTACTACACTTTCATTACTCCCACTGACCACATTTTCATTAGTATTCATTGTTTCTGGTCAGATCTATCTATTCAGTGACTGGCAAGCTAAACCTGGGTTAACTTTTTAACCAGTGGCTGTCCAGGCCAAGTCGTGGCTTTAAAGTCGTGTGAAAAGTGTATTAATTAACAGATTTTCTTGTGAACAGCCATCAATGGTACATTCTCCAGGGCCCCTTGGAAACATTGTATGTGTCTCTCAAAAAAAAATGGCCGAGCATACAGCTGTATGCATGGATGCAAACAGTAGGCAAAGTTTAGATAAGATCCATACAGGTCATTTGCACCGTAGCCATTCAGAAAGTATGGTTGAGAAGGGTGATGGAAGCAATGGAAAATATCCTGTAACAGAAAACAAAAGTTAAATTGGTGAGTTTTGCACAAAAATAAAAATGCAAAGGTCTAAGTTTTTTATTTTTTTGTAAAAAAAAGGTTGTAATAAACTGCAATATAGCTTCCTTCCAGGACTTGCTTTAAAGGCATTTATTATGTTTGAGGCACAGATGGTTTTATGTATGAGCTGGTGAATTAAGGGTGTATCTTGTCTGTCAACAGACACTACAATTCATAAACCACTTTTTCAGAGAAGTGAAATTGATCAGACCAGTCAGTCAATGTCAACTCAGGACGATTTGTCATCTGCTAAACTACCGCAATCTGCTGTCGTCTAGAATCCCGTGATATTGAAACGCATCTTGTCAAGCGGACAGCGAGCAGATCGCCTTCTTTTATCCATAATTGGTGAAGTCTCGTCCTGTCTCATTTGTTCATTCCCAAGAACCTTTTTTTTATACTGACACAGACAAAGGAGCAGGACACACTGTCACAAAATATTGAAAGCGTATGCGTTCTTGCAGCGGTTTGAGAGATATGTATCAAAATATTCCTTCAACACGCAAAAGGATGCGTGTTTTGCTACCCATTCTTGCTTGAGGAGATGGCAACTTGACTGTACAGGTTAACTAAATGAAATGTCAAACAAGTAAGTAAAGAGGATTAACAGAATTAAATAGCTACAGATATGTGACGAAGCGTAGAAGAGATAGGGATTGCTGTAGGGTTTAATTCAGTTACACTCCTATACAGAAAAGGAATTTAATACAGGATACAATTAAAATCTTACAATAAGGCCTGCTCCTAAATGAAAGCTTTTCATACATACATGAGTATCCTTCTGTCTTATTTTATTTTATTTTTTTTGTATGTTGCACACATTTTTCTTATATATGAAATGGACTTATTTTGACTTTAAAACAAATGTCAGTTTTTATTTAATTTTGAACGAAAAATAATTTCACTGGGCCCTCTTAATTCAGAGGCATCGCTGAGACGTGGTAGACAGGAGATGGACTGGATTCCTGCTCAGTAGTTTTCATGCCCCCTGTCTGAGAGAGAATTGTCATTAGCTATTACTGTCAAATGAATCTCTTTCTGCCTGCATGTTTCACACCAAGAGAATTACATGCCATTTCTATCCTCATTCTAGGGTAGGGTTTACCACCTTCCTGATGGCCAGTAAAAAATTGCTATGAGGTTAAGTCTAGTGGACGGCATGGTCTGTATTTATTTTAAAGAACCCTATTCTATAGCCACTGAACGTGCACTATAATCTTTGCAAAAAAAGCATTTACGGGGTTATATCGAAAACCCAATTCTGAGGCAAAGTTCTAAACCATGGCAACTAGTGGAATTTTCCTGTTGATTACATCACTTTTCAAATTCTGCCCCAAAATTGACTTACCAATAAACCCCTGTGTCCCTTGTGAATTAGTACCGATAGATATTTTTTTACAAACAGCGTTCTTCCTGTCCGTCATTTTCTCTGTATGGTAAGCTTAAGAACCAGAGATATAAGCAAAGCGTCCACACAAAAGCTACAAGGCTGAGGTCCAAAGAACAAAGTCCAGTGAATGACCACCATGAAAAACGTTGGTGTCTAGTAGGGTTGTTACCTTTTCAGAATAAATACCTGGTGCCATGCTCTTGCCTTTATACATTATTTATTTATAAAGTATCTTACCAGAAAGGTTACACTGAGATTTCTCTCGTTTTCAAGTATGTTCAGGCCTCAAGGCAAGTTTTATTAGTGGAATGCTGGTAAAATACAAGTTGGGTGGCGACCCTAGTGTCCACCCCTTTTACGAATTAGTTACTGTATCCATTGACACATGATTGACATACATATTAAAAAATAATCATTGCTTATGTGCTAATTATATTTATATAATGGGAATTATTATTATAACACAGCACTTGGGTCTATTCCTTTAATATAATCACAGTCGCATCGCCTCTTGTCTATTCCTGGCAGCTTGAATTTCTTCCCTTCTGTAATAAACCGAACTATAAAAATGTGTAAGGTCATCAAACCAGCCGGGGCCTCTATTTATAGACAGCTTATGTAAAGCCACCAATGTAAATTAATACCGTCCACGTGATTTCCAGCATGGCATCACCCGCGTAAAACCTCCAAACAGAATTTAGGTGACTAAACCATACTGAAAGCACAACGCAAAATATACATGGTCAACAAACGTTAGCGAAAAGGTCAAACGTTAATTAAATAATCCATCACCTTAGGAGAGAAAGTGGGTTGTGACTCTGACAACGTGAGGCAGGGATATTAAAAGGTCACTGCGTGAGTTACTATGTACTTCAGTTTGTTTAAGAATCCAGACGATGGGATGTTAGTCTAGATAATATTGCATCGGAGACAAGCTCCGTAGAGAGGAGTATAGAAAAATAGCTTCCATCTAATGTAAATGGACAGAGAGAGAGAGAGGAAGAGATAGACAGATAGAGATAGATGATCTAGATAGACAGACAGAATTAAATAATACAAAAAAAGTACCTTGCTGGGCACTCTTGGCACCACATAGTTGTGTCATGGGGCGTATGTCATTTAGAATTTTGGATTGGATGAAGGAACTAAAGGTTCCAAGGTTCTAAACAACATGTCTGCCCCCTGATGAAGTTCAATGGAGCAAAGAGGGCTCAATAAGTTCCCTTGTTTTTATTCTTCCATTAAAGCATTTCTAATAAAAATTCCTTTGCTTGATGCCATCTTTCAATTTAAAAGAACTTCATTTTGGTCTGATAGTTGTCCTTTAAGTTGAGCTAACTGAGGGTTAAACGGTTAACCAGGGGGAATTTGCGCGGGCCAAGGTATTACTTTGCCCTCAATGGGTTAAAGCTCCAGACCAGAGTTGATTGAGTCAGGTTTATGACTTATCTAATGATCATATTATGTTGGGGGGATTTTTCTGGGTTTTTGCTGTTTCCTCCCCAGAGTATATTCCAGTGTGAGCTATGTAGGTAGAGGGAGATAAACAAACACAAACAAGTTGTTCACAGTAAAGAACATTTGCAGATTCTTATTCTCACTGGGAACAGTTGCAGATGTTCCGGCTGCTCGTCAAGGTGGAGGATGTTCTGGAAAATTGTTTAACTCTTGAGTGACTTCTTCATAATTAAAATGCGGAGTAGGTGCAAAAAATAAAAAAATAAAAAAATCCTGCCCTGGGCCAAATCTAGTCCCATGCCCCTTTAGTACATATTCCATTTTACTCTTCCCTTTTTTAAGCTTTCTGTCTCATCTACTCATAATTTGAACTCTTCTCTCCACACTCTCTCTTCATCTGTCAACACAGCAGTCTTATTCGTCTCCCTCTGTTTATTCTCCACTTCTCTGTCTCCATGTTCCCTCTGTCTTTTATCTTTTTTTTTTTTTTTCTCTTTTTATCCTCTACTGGCTCCTATGCTATTTCTAACACAAGTTAGGGTGGGGATAAAGGTGATGGGAAAATCCCACCACTTACAATAAATGTGGTAGATAAGGCATCATTATACATAAATCTACAAGATTAAGATTTGTGTTTAATAATACCTCTGCTACCCCTTTAATTTTAAGTGTGTATGAGTGCTTCTCATAGTGTCCCAAGCCTAGAGAACAAAGTCAATAACACACCCCAAGCTGAATAGTTGCATTGCCAACCAATGGAACCAATGGAACCAATGGTTGTTTGGGCCCATGGTCATGGGCTATGTTTAAAGGCGGATTATACAGTGGGCATTTACCCCAAGGGGTCCATTAATAAAGTGATAATTGATTATTTGCTAATGCCTACCCAGAATCACTTGCAGTGCTGGTAGTGCTGTATGTTTAAAATTTCTGTGGGAAAAGCACACCTTCTGGTTTGTCTGGTGTGTGTAGATTTGTGTTTTATAATAATACTTTTGCTATCCCCTCTGCCATTTCTAGTTTTTTTCTGTTTTCGGTAAGCTTACGACCAGGGCTCTCTACCTCATGTCCCAGTCTGTTCTAGTTTGTCTAACTTAGTATGTAGTTCCCTTCTATGCTCTGTACCTAGCGCTGCGTAAATTGTTGGTGCTATATAAATAAATGTTAATCTAATGTAATGTAATTCTCTCTCTTAGGGAGAATCTATTCAGTGTTGAGGACAATTCACTGTGGCAGTTAGAGCAGCTGTTTAGGTGCTGAAGTGTCGGCATCAGTTGCTAACCCGCCAATAAAGTAACACCCTAACCCTTATTGGTCTATTCACTAGAATAGCTTGAGGAGGTCAACTTTGCAGGTCGACTTTCATTTTCAGACTAAGTCAAATTCGGCACCCAAAAAAAAACTCAGGTTCAAATCTTCCCCTGTGAAAGTAATGGGAAGTGTAATGATTGTAGCCATTTTTGTCAAACTCAGGTGCCGAATTTAACTTAGTCTCAAAAATAGCTTTGATAATTTTGGCTCCCATTACTTTTAATGGTAAAGATTCAAACCTGGGTGCCAAATTTGATCTCCAAAGTTGACCTCCTCGAGCTATTCTTGAATTTTAAGGAGTAGAGCCATAAAAATAACCCCAAACCCTAATACTAACTCTAAAACTGACCCTAATACTAACCCCTAGCCAGTATACCCTAAAACTAATCGTCAACGATGCTCCCAACAGCGATGAACTGCCAAGAGTTCTAAGTCACGGAATGATGCAGGCCGATCCGATCCGTTCAATCCTCAGGATTGCGGATATGATTCATGGCAAGGTCGTTGAAGCCCTTCATCCTTTGGAGGAGGGTAGAATGAATATCATTATCCTGTGAAATGGTAACATCACCTGGAATGCACTTGATAAAGAGAGAATATCTCACTATATTGCTCCTGATTAAATACTTTGCTATTATTATGGATTTTTTTTAATACTTTCAAAACGTGAGATGAAAAATACAATATTTAAGGAACATTCTATGCCCAAAGCACTGTTTATTTATTTTATTTTTTTAAAATGTCTTAATGTTTTAGAGAGCTGCCTAGATGGGTTGGGGGCAAGGAGGTGGACACTCAAATTAATTATCTAACACAAAAGAAGCTACAGGGGGTTTTAACAACAAAGGACGTTGGCCCTTTGGAGACCTTACGATGACTGCCAAACTGGACAACAACATCAGAGAGGAACAGGATTGAGATAATTAATTTAAAAAACACACACAGAACAAAGTCTCGTTACTGGATTACACAGAACCAAACTTTGAGTGAGTCAATTTATAACTCTACTAGATTTTTTTTTTTTTTTTTATCAAGGCCTTGGATAAATTCCTGGTGATCATAATGTTCAGATAAATAGGTCTACCAATCACACAGATGTAACTGGAATGATGGTCTTTGGCAGGAGGATTAATGTTTATCCTATTGCACAGACAAGAAACGCGCATTGTTCTGTGTCTGGCAGCATGGAAATATATTGGTGGACACGAGGAGGGAGTGTTTGTTATAATTGTCATGTTATCAAGGTATAGGACAAGTAATAGACAGCAATACACAAAGCGCACATCACTCTTCAAAATCTGTTTGAAATATATTAAGGGAGAGCAGGACAATTTACAAGTTTATGGCAAATCCAGTTATCCTTCCAGATCTCATTTGAACTCTGTGAAGATACCAGTGACACTGACGCACATTGACTCCATTACATAAGCTATCCATTGAAAGCACATGATGCCTAGTAGTTTTTGCACTAGCGTTACAAAGTGATACATTCTTTTCTGGACCTTCTGCATCATAGGAAGACGACAAACAATGTTTGAGATTGAGGAAAGATCTTGTGAGGTCAGTCTAGAGAGGAGACCAAGGGTGTGTCTACATGTTCATGGTGGACATTTACTGGTGGTCAATTTATTGATGTTCTATGAAACCTTCACAGACTTTGCCATGGACACTGTGCCAATCCCTGCTTGAGACTGCCATGGGGCTTCCATGAGTTCACTCCTTTTGTGATCTTAAAGGTTTACCTCCAGGTGATAAGAGTGGGTTTGAGTCTGAACACTCCAAACCAACTCTGTCCTATATTATGGATTCTTTACTCATTTTGCGCACCTATCTTACTCTCTGAGGCTGATCCTGCCAATTTGATTCAGGTCCAATGATCACTTACCATTTAAACCTCTGTCTACGATCGATCAACCAGTCAATGTTGGAACTTCTTCTAGTGCAGTTATTGGCTACTAACCCAAGTTATAACAATATTATAGAAGAATATTCAGCATCATTCATTGAGTGAAGAACCTTAGAAATAAAAGTTAGCACTATGTTCATTTTCACAAGATTTTTTCAAACCAGAAAGCACTTTTCCACCTTTCAGAAACTTCCCATGCTCCCCTGTATAATGTACTATGCCAGTGTGCACAGGGGGAACCACTTAACTAATCAAGAAGGGGAACCCCTACAAACTACCCCAAATAGTTAATTTATTACCACCTCCCCTGAACACGCATACATTTACATTCACCAGGACAGCATCTAAAAGCTTTAGGCATCCCTCAAACAAAATGATCCCTTTGACCTTTTCTGTACAGCTGTATGCTTGGAGTCATTTAGATGCAGACAGAAGGCGGAGTTAAGATAATATCTATTCATTTTAATGTTGAGAAAACAATAACCGATCGGTAAGTGCGATTGAGAGAGATGAATCTTAGAGTAGAAATAACAGTGTAAAACATATTTTTCCTTGGAGTAGACCTTTAATAAAGCAACCTTTTGAGAGAAAATTGATGAGAAATAGTTTTTTGTTTGAGCTTTTGAAGTTGAATGCAACACATTGGTATTTATTCCTTGTTGGCAATAACTCGCTTGTATCATGGTACAAGGGCTGTCATTAAAGCTACAAATGTAGAAGGATTATTGTCAAATGAAAATGATTTTTATATGATGTCATACAATTAAGAGGAAGATTTACTGGATCCTACCAATGACTGCTAACTACAGTTGCACACAGCAGTGAGAAGCAGAGGTATTAGCATATATAGATTCATACTGTTAAAATACTTAAGCATGATTGCCAATTTTAGCAGTTTGCAAGAGAAAAGATATATTACGCAAAATGATATTCCACAGGAAAAAAAAAAAAATCTCATGCCATTTCTTCATTAGATAATGTATATTTATTGCAAAAATATATATCAAAGTCTACTATTCCATTAAACTTTTGACTGTTTTTTACCTATAAAATTTGATATTGTTGTGACAGCTGTATCCCACAAATTATTGCTACTGTACAGATGCTCCGCTTAAGATTTACACGGGCTCTTCATGGGTTTAAAATTATGTGCATATTTATTTGGGATTTTACAACTCATGTCCTTTATTTTAATGATAAAAGGTGAGCAAAAGAGCAAAATAATAAAATGTTTATTTTTTTTCTGCCCATAAAGTTTTGCAGTATAAAAAAAAAAAAAAAAAAAGTTCATTACTTTTAATCTTCTGTGTATCCTGGGGATTGAATGTTGAAGCCTGGATGTGAAGATGCATTAGGTTTGTGTATTTCTTAAAGGAAAACATAAGGTAAAAATAGGAGGTTTTTTTTAGGGGGGTTGTGGGTCACCACCAAAGGGAACAGATGCAAGTCTAACATGTTCCGATCTCTCCAGCCTAATATAAGGGAACACTACAAAAACTAACCAAACTGGGCAGAAATTCACAGAAACGGATCCCACCTGCCTATGCAACACATGGACCCTCCATAGAGAGTGAATTTGCGACCCTGTGGGCATATTTCTCAGGTTCTCAAACAGAGGAGAACACCTACATGGTGGATCATTCTTCCGAGCTTTCAGAGATGCTCTCCCCTTCACCATCTCCTCCACAAACATCAGAAATGTAAAAGCTAAAGCGCTGCCTAATGAATATGTCTAATAAAAAGGACTGATAAGCTCAAGGATGAAGTCCAACAACCCACATGTAAAACGACCAATTTCTTGACGCACATTGAAGACCTAGATAACCGACGTAATAATTCCATTTGTAAGACATGATTTTAACTTGCTCATATACTTGTGTATTAACATTTCTAGGGGGGGGGGGGGGGGCAGGCGGGCGAATGCCTCCCAGGGAGCTCTCTCATTGGATAGGGGCTGCAATCCGTTTCACTATTAAATGCCCCAGTTGGTTATACTTTCTCTATTTCACTCCAATTGTCTTGTCTTCATATCAGTCGCTGTACCTTATATGTCATAATATCTGTCTTGCATGTCTATGTGTGTCTATATCATGGGATCAAGGACAAATACATTATTTTTTTCTCTCCCTCCCCTTGTTAGAGACTATTGGATTTGTGCAAAACTCTTATGACTTATGCTTTATTATAGGAATATATGAAGTTAGGTTACAGCTGCTGATCTAAAAGAAGTCATCCCTAATTAAGAGGAAATTACTATGTATTTTGTGGTACACTTTGGTGACAACATTTTAGGTCTTTTGGGACATTTTCCTCCATCACTGCGTGTCTGTGAAGGTTTCACCTGCCTTTGGGATAATCCATTGTCATAAGATGGAGACCACCAGAGACACACTTAATGCATACTTTTCTCTTATGTTACGCGTTAGCTGTGAGTCCCTTTAAATTGTAAGTTGTGATTGGTAAAAGATCAATCTCTCAAATATGTTTTCAAATTAAACCCACATTATTCTTTTAGTCAAAAAAAAAAAAAAATGAAAATTACTATAAAATATATTAGGCCATTTATACCTGTTGGTTCCAGTTAAATTGTTTCACAAAGCATTTAATTCCGACCATTTTCCAAGGTATGAATGAGTTCAGACTGCAGAGTAAAATCCTAATCGAAGTGTTAAAAATCTAACATCAAAAGACAAAAATGAAGTTTGACGGCAGCACAGGGAGAATATTATCGCTAGACATGTGATAGTACTACTATTTTTGTATCTGTTTTAGATACAGTAGCCAAAATATGCCATTGAGCAATTAAATATTTTTACAATTCAGTATCTGGCTGAAGGCCCAGACGTGAATATCACCCATTGCCACAGTCAGTGGTATCGTGGAGACTGTGCTTTATTTGTCTCACAGCAGTATTAAACGTATCATGTTCTCTGATTATATCACACTGGGCATGAAGGAAGATTTGCCATCAAATGTGCATATGTATTTTACTATCATTTATCCATTTCCTACGGGATCGGTGAAAGTTCCTGTCTAAAAAGTCCAAACTTCTGCCCTTCTCACGAGTCCAGTGTCTAAAGAAATATTTTTCAATGAGTGCTGTATCGTTTTAAAATAATCCCTGAGACGGGAGGAACTGCCAGACAGTTTGCTTTTCCTCCTTTTCGAATGCCACTGAATTTAAAGGGCTCGGTGAAATTATTTTCAATGTTATACAGGGGAACTGTAAATTGTTTGAAAGTAAAAAATAAGTGCGGGTTCAAAAGAAGAAAGAGTTAAAGTATACTGTCCCTTTAAGGGCTCATGGCTTAATATTACAGTTAACCTGTCTTACATGGAAGTCGCCATCCACTTGACATTTATTAGGATTTAAAATATGTCCACTAAGACAGATTTCTTTTCGCTTCATTTTAAATAGCAAGCATTTTTTTTCATTGACTCAAATTTTGGTTTTATTTTTTAAGGTGAAATTTTTGTTCCTTTCACTCTATTCTCTTCTCACCCCTTCTTTACGCTCTCTGCCTCTCTCTCTCAACTTGTGTTTCTCTCTGTCTCACTCTCTGTTTCTTTCTTTCCCCATATCTACAATGATCAGCCATAACATTAGGACCACCTGCCTAATATTGTGTCGATCCCCTTTTGTAGCCAAAAAAGCCCTGACCCGTCGAGGCATGGACTCCACTAGACCTCTGAAGGTGTGCTTGGGTATCTGATACCAGGACGTTAGCAGCAGATCCTTTAAGTCCTGTAAGTTGCGAGGTGGGGTCTCCATGGATCAGACTTGTTTGTCCAGCACATCCCACAGATGCTCGATTGGATTGAGATCTGGGGAATTTGGAGGCCAAGTCAACACCTTGAACTCGTTGTTGTGTTCCTCAAACCATTCCTGAGCCATATTTGCTTTGTGGAAGGGCGCATTATCCGGGTGTACATGGTCTGTAACAATGCTTAGGTAGGTGGTACGTGTCAAAGTAACATCCACATGAATGGCAGGACCCAAGGTTTCCCAGCAGAACAGTGCCCAAAGCATCACACTGCCCCCGCCGGCTTGTCACCTGTCAGTCCAAAGAATCACACTGCCCCCTCCGACTTGTCACCTGTCAGTCCAAAGCATCACACTGCCTCCGCCGGCCTGCCACCTGTCAGTCCAAAGCATCACACTGCCTCCGCCGGCCTGCCACCTGTCAGCGATCATAATGTTATGGCTGATCCGTGTATTTGTTGTAGCAAATTTTAGTACATACCAATGCATTGCTTTTTTCTGTAGCTACTTCTTTACTGTTTGTTTAAAAACAAAAAAATTCTGCTCTCAGCATTTTTACTTCACCACAATTACCGTCATTCGAGTTTTCATGATCAACACTTTAGTCGTATGCTAATAAAACAAGAAGACAACCAACAAAGTTCTCAATATGTATCCTAATAAATATAAATCAGAAGGTAAAACAACATGACATTTGTACACTGGTTAGGCTGCGTGTGTTTAGACTTGATGAATAGACTGGCTCTGTGGTATTTGATAGAACAATAAAACGTTAAAGGGGCCTTGTGGATTTGAAATAGGTGACTGGTGTGTATCGCCTTTGTTTATGTAAATTAAAATCCCACAATCATAATGGGAGCATAGTAATGCCTCTCCTGCTATCATAATTCAAATGGATCATTGTTTGAAAGGATACACACAAGCGAAAGATCTATAAAAGAAAATGACACCGAATTTTTCTGTAATTGTTGTTTTGGAAAATACGAAATTATAATTATAAAATAATTGCAATAAATCATAACTTATATCTCAACTAATTACAAAGAAAAGGGGAAAGTACTGCGCACACATACCCAGGATTACATTAGTTTCCCATTATTCTCACGAAATTCTAAAAATGGTTATTGAAGCTAACATGTTCAAAAGTGGCCCTTACAGTGAGCAAATTAGCGAAGTCAAGTTTAAAATATACTAAGTTTATAAAATATGCTAAACATATTGGATTTGTGCGCATGTGAGATAGAGGAATTACTCATTTATTGAAAGCCGCTATTCAATTCTGTGACCAAACAAACTACCAGGTGAGGTTAGAATACAGCCTCCAATTCATCTTTACAGGAAGAGCAAGTCAATAATTTAGCTGGATAATAGTCACATTGATAATGGTCATATTTATAGTACCATATTTGCTCGATTATAAGACGACCCTGATTATAAGACGACCCCCAAACTTTTTATATTCCTTTAGGAAAAAAACTAAAAGCCTGAATATAAGACTACCCTATAGGAAAAAAGTTCAACTTGTATATATTCACATGTAAATTGCTTTTTTAATAAAAAATAATGATATAAAAAAATGCATTTCTTGTTTTTATTTCCTTTTATGTGCAATGCTGCCTCTCTCTTTCCCTTGCCCCCAGCTTTGTCTCTCTCCCCCCCTTAGTGTTGTCTCTCTCTCTCCCTCCCTTTGACTCCCCCCTCGCCTCTGTCTCTTCCACCCCTTGTTTCTCTCTTCCCCCCTCCCCTTTTTTCTCTCTGCCCCCCCTCCCCTTGTTACTCTGTGCCCCCCCTCCCTCACTTTGTCTCTCTCTTCCCCCCTCCCTCCCCTTGTCTCTGTCTCTTCCCCTCTCCCCTTGTTTCTTTCTGCCCCCCTCCCTCCCCTTGTTGCTCTGCCCCCCTCCCCCTGTCTCTCTGCCCCCCTCCCTCCCCTGTCTCTCTGCTCCCTCCCTCCCCCTCACTTGTATTTCGCTCCCTGGTGGCTAGTGGGGGCAGCCGGGGGATGTCTGCACGATACGTGCAGACATCCTCTATGCTGCCCGACACCTCCGTCTATTATGACGGACAGCCGGTCCGTGCATACATCCCCCAGCTGCCTGATTCTCCCTGGTGGCTAGCGGGGCAGCGGAGGATGTCTGCGCGATGAGCGCAAACCTCCCCTGCTGCCGCCCGGCACAACCGCCAGGACTTTTATGACGAAGCCGGAAGGACCCGGCTTCATCATAGAAGTCCCGGCGGTCGTGCCGGGCGGCAGCAGGGGGAGTCTGCGCGCATCGCGCAGACATTCCTCTGCTGTTAGAGAGGGGGATCCAGGGCCCCTGCTGCTCTTATAAGACAACCTCGATTATAAGCCTATGCTTTACATCAACTAAATCCAATCGGCCCATCTTTGGATGACGTAGATGTCTAGAAGGAGATGTACTTTTTTTTTTGTTTCTCTATGAAACTATATATTTGTGAAATAATAATCCATGTAAGACTTGTGTAAAAGATGGCAGGATGAAAGGCAACATGGTTTGTCTTTACACATTAGGTATTTAGTTCTTTCCTGTATGAACAGTTCCTGTGGATGAAACCCAGGTGCCGAAATTGACTTCATCTCAAAATGAAAGTCAACCTCCAAAGTCGACCTCCTGGAGCTATTCTCCAACTTCAGTGAATCGACCCAATGTAATTTTACCTGTGCAAGCCATCAAACAATCAGCTATGACCTTTTTGGTTTTGGAATTTGTAGCATTGAAATGCTATTTTGCTGATATGATAAACGGATAAAATGCGTGGATCTTCTGGTTCATGTGGTCAAAATACATGTTACGTGGGTGCTTACAGACACACCACTTTTTCTGTCTGAACCAGTCTCGATCATCTGTTGAGCTCCCAGGCTCAGTTGGCTGAGGTGTTTAGAGACCATTCCTACAGTCGATGGTATCGGTATCTGCGAGACTGCATTGTAATAGGGAAGATCAGAGTAGGGAAGCCTTGAACTATATTATAGTCTTTAATAGAATAGAGTTAGGAACAATCAGCAGAATGTCCCAATGAGTTATGTAGAGGATGATACCACAAATATACTGATTAACAGGCCACTGTCCTACAGCAGATAATAGAGCAGGATATGTAGTCCTTATAGGAAAATAGCTAGAGATGAAGAAAATGCAAGAATATTGTGCGGAGGAGCTTGCACTTATCTGAGCCCATGAGATATCTAAAGAATAGTGTGTGGAGGAGCTTGCACTCATCCGAGCCAGGAGATATCTAAACAATAGTGTGTGGAGGAGCTTGCACTCATCCGAGCACAGGAGATATCTAAAGAATAGTGTGTGGAGGAGCTTGCACTCATCCGAGCCAGGAGATATCTAAACAATAGTGTGTGGAGGAGCTTGCACTCATCCGAGCACAGGAGATATCTAAAGAATAATGTGTGGAGGAGCTTGCACTCATCCGAGCACAGGAGATATCTAAAGAGTTCAGATACATACAGACTACACTTAATGAAAGAGTACATTTAATTAATGTGTTAATTGAAGGTCATCACTGTAAAACAGGACACTGAATGACTTCCATAAAGACAATGGGTAAGGTGACATAATGACAGGGGTTTGCAGGATGGGATACAATCTTAACCTAGGGGAAACACAATGAATGGGACAAAAGGTTTGGCCCTCCCTGGGTACACATCCTGGCTCACATCCTGAGTGAGCCTGTGTTTGAAGTCAAGCTGAAAACAGGGTTGTGCTGGTGCCCTCAACGTTCGTAAAAGGATAATCGGGAATAATCAGAGGTAATGTAATTAAAACCAAGCAGTCAGAGAGACAAGCAGAATCCAAAATACAAGAATCAGAAAATCACACGAGTAGCAACCGGGATCCACAAACTTAAAGCGCCACCCACCGAGCATCATTGGTCTGCTTATCTGCTCACTAGTGAGTGGATAGGGTATCCACCGTAGAGTTAAATACTCCTATCAGCATTAAAACATGACAGCACAGACGGGATGATCTATGTGATCACTGGATCTCATCTACTTCGAATGCTGCCCAGGTACCTGGCAATGATTGCTCTACTGGCTGCATCTCAGTGATCTGAGATCTCGTTACTTTGGAAAATCTTCATTAAAGGGCAATTAAACTTTTCCGCATCTGTTCCTAATATGAAAAATCTTTTTTTTTTTTTTTTTTGTGCTCTGGTTCTATAGTTCTCTACAACTGGAATCCAAATCCCTTAAAGCAGTGGAATAACTCCATATTCAACTACTTGAGTTTTTTTTTTTTTTTCAAAACAAGCTTTTTTTTTTATATTAGTTTTAAGCACAACGACTTGGATTTAATCAGGCCATTTTAAGGCACTTTTATTTAAATCTGCTAAAGAAACCTTATAATATCATCATTTATTTAAAGCACTTTCCCTTTTCCACCATGCTATAAGTGATACTGCTATAGTACATTTCAGTAATATCATTCAATTTTGTCAGAACAAAGTCCATGAATTATAGATCGTTTCATGTATTTTGCAATGAATGTGGACGTTACTTTGTAAAATCGCTGTGTGAATATTAAAACAAGCTTTTTGTTCTTTTCCTAATTGAAAAGGGAATATCATATCAGTGCGTGGAAGGTTAGATTATCTACAGTATGTAAAATGTAGGTTAGAATGATTAATAGTTATGCCAGCCCTAAGTTAGGACTAAGAGTCATTTCGGAAAAGAATATTCTTGGTTTATGTCTATTAAACTATTCCACAGTTCAGTCTAGTATTGCACATTACTAGAGTTGAGCGGACACCTGGATGTTCGGGTTCGAGAGGTTCTGCCGAACTTCGGAAAAAAGTCCGGGTCCGTGCTCGAACTTGACCCCGAACTTCACCCCGAACCCGAACCCCATTGAAGTCAATGGGGACACGGACTTTTGGCCACTAAAATGCCTCTAAAAATGTCCTGGAAAGGGCTAGAGGGCTACAAAAGGAATTAAAACGTGGGTAAGAGTAGGACAAGTGCCCTGCAAACAAATATGGATAGGGAAATAACTTAAAAAAACACAAAAAACAAACTACAAATATACAAATTAAAATACTGTACTATTTAGCACCCAAAACTATTCGAATTTTTCAAAGTGCGCTGTAAGCACAGTATTTGACAGTTCTATTTGACTCTCAGATATGAAGTGCACCGCAAGACAAAAATTTACTATTTAGCACCCAAAACTAATAGAATTTCTCAAAGTGTGCTGTAAGCACAGTATTTGACGGTTCTATTTGACTCTCAGATGGAATACATGTAATGCTATTGGTATTCTATAAACCGAGCTAGAGTCCCCATTCATAAGAATTTCTTATGAATGGGGACTCTATTTCGGTTTATGGAGAGCAATAGCATTACATGTATTCCATCAACCGAAAGTCTATAAACCGAAAGACATTCGGTTTATAGACTTTCGTTTTATAGAATACATTTAATGCTATTGCTATTCTATAAAAAGAAAGTCTATAAACAGAATGTCTTTCGGTTTATAGACTTTCGGCTTATGGAATACATGTAATACTACTGGCTTTCTATAAACCGAACTAAAGTCCCCATTCATAAGAAATTCTTCGGCTCGGTTTATGGAAAGCCAATAGCATTACATGTATTCCATAAGCCAAAAGTCTATAAACCGAACGACATTCTGTTTATGGACTTTCGGTTTATAGAATACATGTAATTCTATGCTAATCTATAAACCGAAAGTCTATAAACCGAACATCGTTCGGTTTATAGACTTTCGGCTTATAGAATACATATTCTATTGAACATTATTTTTTGAACATTATTTTTTTTAATAAAAATCAATTGAAGCATCAATAAAGTGCATTGACCATAAAAATGTTTGCATAAATCATGTTTTAAACATTATTTAAATATATGTGTTGTGAAAATGTTTCATATATTCACAGATATCAGGTTTGGAGCTTTTACTGATCCTCTCACTCACCGTTCCAGAATTTGGCTGGAGTGTGGGAGGAAAGAAAGCAGTGAAAATGTCTCAAAAAAACAATAATCAAAGTGTCCCATACCGTTTTTTGCAAGAAACCTTACATTTTTACATGTTCCCATGCAGAATGTAAAATACATACGTTTTTACAATAAAAAAGTTGCCACCAAAAGGTCACACACTCTAATGTTTCGTTGGACTGCCTTTAGCTTTGATTACGGCACGCCTTCGCTGTGGCATTGTTTCCAGTATTTCATTGATTTTTCACCAAGATCTTGTAAAGCAAAGCCCTCTCCAGCACATCCCAAAGATTCTCAATGGGGTTACGATCTGGACTCTGTGATGGCCAATCCATGTGTGAAAATGGTGTCTCATGATCCCTGAACCACTCTTTCACAATTTGAGCCCAATGAATCCTGGCATTGTCATCTTGGGGTATTCCCGTGACTTCAGGGAAGAAAGAATCCATTGATGGAAAAACCTGGTCAATCAGTATAGTCAGGTAGTCAGTTCTTTGGGCACATAATGTTGCTGAACCTAGACCTGACCAACGGCAGCAACCCCAGACTTTTTTCTTGGCCAGTCAGTGTATATTTATATAATTGAAAGCAATGAATTACCACTATTTTATATGCATTCCATTAACAGGCCTGGACTAATATAAAAATATTAGGTGTCCCCTTCCATTTTATAAATTAAAAAAAGTTAAAGGCCATTGTGGGTGGGGCAAAGGGAAACATGGGTGGAGCTTAGGCAAGCATGGATCGTGTCTACACCAAACAGCGCAGAATAGGATAGAAATATCCGAGAACATTTTTATTAATGAAAATTACACATTTGTACATAGGGTCTAGTCACTAAACAGTGACCTGTGTGGGAGCAGGCAAAAATGTCCCCAAGATTAATTTTTCCATCATTGCTAGTGTGTTTTTTAAAACCTGTTTGTCATTCTTCTAATGAACAGACAACGTATATGTTTATCCCCCATGGGATGTAAATATGCATAAAGTGAAATGAAGAGCAATATAGGTATTTTTTTCTTCTTTGAATGGATATTATGCAGACATTAAGGAAAATAAAAGTCAGGCCTAACTGGAGGAAGACTGGGGATTTCTGCACAGGCAGAATTTCTAGTGGCTAGCCCTGAAGTTAATAATAAGCATAAAAGTTGCACTAATGGGGAACTGTTTAAACAAAAAAACACACAAAAAACATTATTTTGTTGAATTGAAAAAGCTGTTAAAACTATTGGCACATAACAAATGAAAAGCAGATTTGCAGACTATGAGGAAGAAGGAGCATCATAAACCCAAAGCCAAATAACAAAGGTGTCCACGAAAAATTAACCCATGTTTCAGGTCAGACACTGTGTTAGAGATTGTTTCCCCTGTACTGTTAATATTGCTGCTCTTTGCAAAGTAGCAAAGTAGCAAAGTAGCAAAGTACAGCCTCTTTATTTTAAAGGAGCTGTGAGTACAAATCTTATTTTGGTTGTTCAGCTGGGTTTATTTTGTTTTTCTCTCCCTCAAATGTGTTTACGACTTCATCAGGCGTATGTTAAGTCGCTCTATGGTTTATGTACAGATAACGTCGAAATGCAAGAAACAAATAAACAACAAATTGAATTATTAGAGGTTGAAAAAAAAAAAAACCTAAGATAATATTTTTGGGGGTTCATTTGCCATCTGTAGAATCTGTTCAATCCTCAGGATTACAGATTCCGATTCTGGCGGGGTCAAGACAGCCCTTCATCCATTCGAGGTTGATGAAACGGGTACCTTGAACTTGGGTAATGGTAATATCAATTGATGGTGGACAACAGTAACATCATCAGAACAGAGCAAAAATTCTAAACAACATGTGCGCCACCTAATAGAGCTATACAGAGCAAAAATTCGAAACAACATGTCCACCCCCTGATAGAGCTATACAGAGCAAAGATTCTAAACAACATGTCTGCACCCTGATAGAGCTATACAGAGCAAAGATTCTAAACAACATGTCTGCACCCTGATAGAGCTATACAGAGCATAAAGGGCTCAATAAGGTGCTTTATTTGTATTCTGTCATCAAAGCGATTCTATTTATAATACAATCACTGTTTAAATCGTTCAAATAAATCTTTTTTGCTGAGAGTTGTCCTTTAAAGTAAAACATCTGTAATTTAAGTCCAGTGGTCAGCAGGGCTGGAGCTGATTCTCTCTGCAGTTCATCGTTGTCTAACTTGTTGACGTGCTGCTCCACATGCATGAACCTATGCTATGTATGTGATACTATGTATTGATGTGATACTATGATACTATGTATTGATGTAAAACTGTGACACTATGTATTGATGTGATACTGTGATACTATGTATCGATGTGATACTGTGATACTATGTATTGGTGTGATACTAGGTATGTGATACCATGTATTGAAGTGATACTGTGATACTATGTATTGATGTGATATTGTGATACTATGTATTGGTGTGATACTAGGTATGTGATACTATGTATTGATGTGATACTGTGATATTATGTATTGATGTGATACTGTGATACTATGTATTGATGTGATACTATGTATTGATATTATTTCTTGATGTGGTACTGTGATACTATGTATTGATGTAATACCATGAATTTATAATATGTATTGAAACTATGTACTAATGTGATGTTGTGATACTGTGTATTAATGTGATACTATGTATTGATGTATTGATATTATTTCTTGATGTGGTTCTGTGATACTGTGTATTGATGTGATACTATGTATTCAGGGCAGGTGCAAGGATTTTTGCCCCCTAGGCAAAATAAAAATTGCCCCCCCCCCCCACACACACACATTATCAGCCACTAGAGGTGCTTCCGTGATTCTCACTGTGAACATTACAGTGGGAGGACGCGGAACATCCAAAAAAAAAAACATTCGCTGCTGATCGGAGGATCGGGGAGGAAAGTTCCCAGCTTTGGCGCTAGAGAAAGGTAAATGGCTGAAGGGGTCACCAGAAGTGACGTTTCTGGTGTCTATGATGGAAAGCTGGGTCCGCATCCGATGGATGTGGACTCACGGCTGCTGCCCGAGAGTGACTGTCTCCATGTGAGACAGTTATACGGGTAGTGGGGGCCCACGGGGCAGCTGCCTTGGGCCCCAAGAATGAATGGGCCCTGGGCAGCTGTCCGGTTTGGCTGCACTTTTTTTTGTGTGTGCAGGGGTCGCAGGGCGGCCGGGTCCCCTGGAGTGACGGGCCCGGCCGCAGCTGTGACCCCTGTACTAATGGTAGGATCGCCACTGGTTGTGATATTATGTATTAATGTGAGGCTGTGATACTAAGTATTGATGTGATACTTTGTATTGATATTATTTCTTGATGTGGTACTGTGATACTATGTATTGATTTGATACTATGTATTGATGTGATACTATGTATTGATACTATATTAATGTGATGCTGTGATACTATGTATTGATGTGATACTATGTATTGATACTATATATTAATGTGATGCTGTGATACTATGTATTGATGTGATACTATGTATTGATACTATGTATTAATGTGATGCTGTGATACTATGTATTGATGTGATACTATGTATTGATATTATTTATTGATGTGATATTGTAATACTGTGTATTGATGTGATACAGCAGAAGCTGTGGGTTTTTAAGGTAAAAAAAGAGCCATGCAGAGTCTGTGGGCATAATGCGGATCTGTAAGAATCCAGCAAAACAACAGTATCCATTTCATCTCATTATCTTTCCATAATATAGTGTGTTCACAAACGTTTTGCACACTAAACAGAACAAACATTATTACATCATACAAAGAACAGCTTTCTACCCCCACTTGGACTGACATTCTGCCATTGAACTCCATCAGGTGCCAGAGAGGGGTGGAACTTTTTGCAAAACATACACCACCGGAATTAAAACGGTTAAGTTCTAACACCTTATTCAGAATACTTGCATTAGACATTGGAAAACCTATCATGACCTTGAGGTTATGACTCACTCCCAAAGAACACCAGCAACTTGGAGCCAGCAGTATAGTGGTTAACATTCACTGCTCTTCCAACAACACACACATTTTAATTTTCTTACTGGGAAGTCATAATTTCCACTTTGGAATAAATCCATCCAGGCAAGGTAGGTCAAAATGAAGAAACAGACAGATGATTAAGAAATGTGGGTTGGTTTCTACCCTCAACCAAACGTAGGTGATTTACTGCTACAACCTATAGAACGAGGCACACGGCATTCTAATCAAATGTGATGCCTCGAGCTAAAGGTTTGTATCTTTTTTATTTTCTCCTTCTAGTAATTAATTTGAAGCCCAATTCATATTGTATTTAGAATGTCTTTGAACAATGTCATCCAACAAGCACCAAAAAATTACGTTTTTCCCGATTTTCACCGTCTATCTATGAAGAACTGTCTGGGTCTGGTGTGATTTCCTATTGTGTCTGTTACCGATCTATATCCTGAATGTTTATCATGTAGGTGAGCCAAATTCATGTATTGTTAGTGAAGTGTTCTCTCCGCTGAGACTTGGCAAATGTAACTTGCACTTACCTAATTACATAACTATGATAATCTACATCTGGCCCCTCTCCAGATACTTTCCGAATAATTGATGCTACACAACGTCGTGTATAATAGATAACAAATTGTTTTATTTATTACATATCAATCTAAGAGCACAAATCAATAGAGGGAAAGAAAAGAAACCTAGGCAAGCTTTGATAAAATATCATTTTATACATTGTATACTGGTTTGGTGTTAAAAGGATAATGGGCTATATTGAATGATATGGGTTATCACTTCTTCCTGGCTTGTAACGCGAAAAACCTCTAAAGCAGTTTATGGTATTCAATGTCCCGCTATAAATTAATTCAGGTCATTGATTAGAGTCTAATAATTTTTCATTTGATCTCTATATATTTGAGTATATATGTTGCAGAATTTTGCTGCCATTTTATGTCTCATTGAAGGTGTGGTGTGGTATCAGTAACAGTTTTGCTTTCCTATTTATCGTTCCAATATCGTGAATTTCTTGAACAGGCATGGCTTGTTGCTGGTCACAGAAGAAGGACCCTGATTGGACAGAAATCTGACGGTTGCACCTGGATCATTTGTCTCAAGGTGTGGGTAAAAGATGTCAGACAATAAGTGTGTGTCTTATTTTAAGTCAACAAAGAACTCTCTTACTTGCCGTTTGGGCATTTGTGGACAGGGACGAAGATTTTGGTCTTAACAAAGTGTTCAGTTCAGTTCTTATTTAATCCAGAGTTTCCTGCAACCCTCTCACAAGATGCTTAGCTCTTTTACATTGAGCACCAATTATCTACATTCCCTCTAGTGGTTTGACTTCTAGACCCTCAATAAAACCTATTCAGCAGGTCCTCGAGTCCTTGTTTCTCAGAGCCCCACACAACACAGGACATCAACAAGTATTCTTTATCTTCACTTCAATGTCTTTTCTGACTATGCGAGTGCTTGACCCATAAACAAAAGGGGCATTGACCTAGGGCCAGAAGATGTCTTCTGGTATGACCTCTAAGTCATGAATCATCTTGAAGAACAACAATGACTGCTGTCAGAACCTTGACTTTATCCTGCCCCAGACGCCACCCTTTGTCTCTCACATTAAATCATGGTAAATAGCTCACTAGAAAGCCTCAAAGAGCATTTTACACATCATACACATATATACTACAACCCTTTACTAGCAGGTGTGTCGACTAATGTTTACACGTGTTACTCGTCGTACATGAACCAATACAACTTTTTCTAACATGTTGTGGGTGCCCATCCAAATCACAGGAAAGGCTGCCTGATGGATTGGAACGTTAATGCATAGTTTATAGTTACCTTGTGTCTTGAGTTCAATGTTGGCGAAGACATTGATACAAAGGACGACAGGAAGACGTGTTGCTGTCACAGTGTTGCTGGAAGTTATAGAGTTAACCTAGCCACACCAGGCAAAACTTCTTCCTGATTTTTAAGACCCCTGACATATAGATGAGCAAATAGCTGTAAGAGCCAGGGTGTCCCTGGGAGGTCATCATATTTTCCATTATAGCTGCTCCAAAACATGCATCCCGCTCATTGGGATAATGGACTGCCACAGTGCTGTCCCCGTGTGCATTCATTCCTGTGGGTCTAGTGAATATCCAATGTTTTTAGTCAATATAAAAGCCTGTGTTGTCCTACCTCTGACCACTTAGATAACACTGCAGCACACATAGAGACCTTAGATATCCCCAGGGGCCATTTGTAGTGTTGCATTAGAATATGTGGAGTGATTTCACAGATACTCTAATCCAAGCAGACTGTCCTTTTTATCGCTGTGTAAGTCAGCTCTGAACTGCTGTACTCACTAGAAAAATAGGCTACCGTCTTTTAACTTCAATTAGTGATGGACAAATACTACAAGGTTTTCCAGGTCCCAAGGACCCAAGCAATGCCTCTAACCTTCTGAACTTAACCTCCCCCCATGGTTTATAAGATTGTAGGGACTTGTCATCAGGGTCCACAATTCTCTTTTACATCCATTATATCATCTTTATCTGGAACTACCATCAAACATTTTCTTAAACCGTATCATAGAGCAATTTAACAGCTGATCCATTTTCAATTTGTTCATTTTTTTTAAAACTTTTTTAAGAATGGACACAAGTTTTAAAACAGGACAGAGGGCACATTGCATCACTCTCTCCTTGTGCACAGATAAATGATTCTCTCTTGGAGGGTACTGGTGAGACGTTCTTACTAGTAGACCTCTTTAATTTGCTCCAATGCCTACTTCCCGGGGGCCCCAGTCCTAGGACATGGGATTTAGGGGTCTTCAACAGACCACTGATTTATTTCACATTACATTCTACACTAAGCTGGGGTAAGTCCCAGTGGACAGGGGCTTACCTGTGTTTTTACAGTTTTAATGTCATATTGTTTTTACATTTTTTTTAATTTCATCACGTCTCCTGTGTTTCTTTTCCTGGGTTACTCTGCCACTGTCGTGGACAACAAACTTTATTTTTTTCACTTGTGTTTCTAATATAGAAGGATAAGTGGAAAGTTTGGTGTGCCTAATATGAGGATAACATGGCATGCGCTTATGGTACCAGGAAATCAACTGACTGTCAGCTGGGAAGCAGGCAGACTGGTCAGGTTGGCAACTATCTCTCTCTGTTGATGTAAAAGAGACACTCATTTTCATAGGGCATTAACAGAGTGGACCTTATCTACAGAGTGGACCTTATCTACAGAGTGGACCTTATCTAGATACCCTCTGGTGATCCTCTATGAAAACTAAATCATATGTAATATGATATCAATTATTCTACTGACCTTAACATACAGACACCTATCACCAACTACAACCCATAGCTGTTGTAGTAAATAAAACATTTAAAGAACTATTTGGGAAATAAATAAATACGGCCCTGGCCACTTTAACAAAGTTTTGCATTTTTTTATACATTTTTCAATTTGTTTGGCATCTCCAATTTGAACAAGCTCTGACATAAATAAATCCAACTATTGTGGTTTATTTATTTATTTTTTAGTAAATTCTTTTTTTTTAATTTTAAATTATATTTAAAAAAATAACAATGAATAATATAGAAAAAAATACAAAATAAATGAATACAGTGTCATCCAAACATACTGCAACATGTAATTAAAATCCCCGTCAAGAAGGTGACCTATAGTTTAATAAAAAGGAACAATGCACATTCTTCAGTGCTATGTTATTCATACCGCCATATTATAGTCTTAGCGGAAAGAGTTTTTCTTTCTTTACGGACATTACGTTTAATCATAACATGATTAAAAATTTAACAGAAAAAAAAAAAATTGTGTGCTTTCTGCTCCTAATTTTTAAGGTACATGAACTCCAGTATAAATTAACTATCTTAAAAAATGTTCTTTAAATAAATTACTGAGTAATAACATTCTACATGACAATATTTACCAAGCGTCAAATTCCCATCAGGTGTGAAATGATGTTCCACGTGACTGGACTACTTGAGTTCAAGTGTTTGTTTTATTGCTTGACTGAGCTTCTAATATTCGTATCTGTTGATTCGGATCTGTCGTGTTTAAGAGGTTGAAACACAATCGACAATTTAAAATATGAATGACTTCCCTTTTTTTTTTTTTTGTCCTTTTTAACGCCAGCAAAAAAACAAACAAAAAAAATTAAAAATAAAAGTATTAACACATTTTTGAAATTATTTTTGTCAGAGTTGGGATTAGACTTAAATTGATGGCCAGGAATAGCAATGATGAAAAAAAAATGTTTTTTTTTTTGCAAAGCATGTCCATGACGAAACTAGAGAATAATCTTTTGAGCAATTGAATATATTTGCTGTGCGAGGAAGAATCAGACAAGAAAAAAAAAATTTCTCAAGTGAAAAAGAGCAAAACAATTTAATGACAGGAAGTGACTTCTAGAGCAGGATTGATCACTGGAGAGGGTTTGTCAAAGACACTCAGGTGATGCCTGTGGAGACATTTATTGTCTGCAACTTTTTCACACATTTTCTTTATTTTTTTTTCAATAAGGCTTTTGTTTCACTGACACTGGTAAACACTGCCGCATTTATTCTGTAGTATTGAAGTGACAGTTCTTTGGGGAGCGCCAAGAGAGAGAAAAAAAAATAAAAAAAGATCTGAAGTGAATTGAGACTCTGATCTAACGCTTTGTTCTTGGTTAGTTAGATTTGCACTAATGATGCATTTCAAATTCATGAGAAGTTTTGTCAATATTTATTATTGTTCTATGTAGAGAGGTTGGGAAGCAAGTAATTTGTAAAAAAAAAAATATTTATTTTTCCCAAAAAAAAGAAAGAAATTACCTTGGGACTGCAAATCTCTTTGTAATTTATTTTCCGTAAAACTGTGTTTAATTTTTTGCTGTGCGTACAGGATAAAAAAAAAAAATCATTATATGTTTATGTATCCATTTTGATTCAGATAATTAAAGATCTTTGGAATTGTAAATTTATATAGGGAGTGACAAGTAAAGTCTTTCTCTTTTGAAATTTAAAGAGAGCATGTTACTTTGAATCTCACCCACATAATTAATGTTAATAATGTTGTTTTATTTCCCTGTTAGCTTTTTTTCTGTATGTCTCATAGATATGAAATGCCGTTATTTTTACTTTAGAACAAGTTACGGGTTCTTCTGCGGTTTTACATTGAAAATAATTTTACCAGGGATTCTAAATTCAGTGACATTCGAATAGGGAGGGGCTTGGAGAGAGAGGCAGGACTGTTGCTATAGCAACTGTTACACAGCTATATGCAATTTTAAGACAGATCTTTTTTTTTTTTTTACTTTAGAAAGTAAAGGAACTCTGTCAAGAGGTAACATCTAGCTAGCATTGTACAGGCAGGCTGCTAAAAAAATTTTTAGAAGCTTTAGGCCAATGTCACGCCTGGTATTTTTTTTTTAAAGAAAAGATATGAACCATATATCGGTCACATAATCATTGTTTTTTCTGCTAATGCAGAGGATTTAAAAAAATGATCAAAATTGATCTATACATTGCAGAATTTCTTAAATTATATATTTTAAATGGGTCTCCTGTTTATGACATAATTTTGTGGCTTGATATGCAAATGACACAGTTCACATTGATAGAAGTTAATTTGCATACCATACCCAGTAGTGTATCTTCCACAAGGCAAACAAGGCACTCGCCTAGGGCGGCACTTTGCCGGAGGCACACTTCTGGTGCTTTAAATATTTTCGCTCCCTCCCCCACTGTTCAGCAAGCTTTAGCTCCTTCCAATTAATCGGGGTGATGGGGGCATGTAATGGACATGGTGGGGGTATGTAATGAGGATGATTGTGGCATGTAATGGGGGTGATGGGGCATTTAGTGTGTATGCAATGTGGGTGATGGGGGCATGTAATGGGGTGATGGCGCATGTCGTGGGTGTGCAATGTAAGTGATGGGGCATGTCATATGTGTGCAACGTGGGGGTGGGGGGGGTCAACACATATTTGTTCTCTTACATTATGCATTTGCTGGCAATTCTGCTAACGCATATATAACGCATTGTTTTTGTTTTATTCTCTATATTGTTTATGTTGAAGGTAACTGCCAGTGCTAAAACAAATACAAAGTCATGGCACTGCAGTGATTCACTCACAAGATCTTTACATCTCTGGAAATAAAAAGAAATAAAAAAAAGAAAAGGAAGAGAAGAGAAAAAAAAAAAGGATTATTTAAGTACTTCCATATAAAAAAAAAAGCTAAAACAAAAGAAGGGGAGTGATATCAAACAATTGCAGATGTCGAGCATTTATATTCTTTCAGAATAAAGTCTGTTAAGTCATCCCAGATTTTGGACTTGTTTGATCTTTTACAGAATACTTTACCGCTGTACAGACTGTGCATTATTTCTTAAAGCCAAAGCAGTTGTATGCATTTAGCATGTTTACTTATATATGAGGACCAACAACGCCGGTGTTCTAAGCCACCAGGGAATATTTAATAACAAATTAGAAATGTAATTACCAACGCCCTAGATAGGTTTGTGACCCAGACAGTATTTTACCGGCCGGCCAGTTAAAAATGTAGGCCAATGTTAAAGGCCATCTAAACTTGATTTTTCACTTGTTCTTCTAATATATACCTTTTTTTTTTTTAACTTTTTCTCTAATATAGAAGTGAAAAATGAGTCACCCCTAGTGTGAGGATAAACTGGCAGGTACTGTTGATAGTACATGGCAGTTTATCTTCTGACCGCCAGCTGCCATGCTTCCGTGAGAAGGAGGCAGCCTGGTCAGGTCAGTGGCTGACTCTCTCTGCTAGCAGAGAGAACCTCGTTTTTGCATCGGAACTTTAACTAGATAAAAAAAAAAAAAAAACGGGACTGTCCTGGAAAATCCAGGAGTCCTGGCAACTATGCATATCCACCGATGGAGCATTTCAATTTGAAAATAATCTTGTCCCACAAACCTTTCCTAATGTAGCCGTTTCATGTAAGGCTATAGCCTTGTGCGCTTCCAGGGCATGCAAGGGATTATGGGAAAAATAAATATTGTTGAATAGGATGACACATGAGGTTAGTTTGGGATAGTTTCAATGTGTGAATATTTGCGGGCAGTGAGACATGTCATGCAAACAATAAAATATAGCTTTCCGAGGAAAGCAACATACTGTAGCTAACCCGCCAATTTAATTCAAGGCATATTAATGACCATTTATAGGCTGTATATCCATCCGAATACAATGTGGGTCCTGGAGTTATGTGAGCGCAAATCCAATTAACAATGGGAACTATTGCAAAAGAATCGCATCGTAAACCATGTATTTAAAAGTCCTGTGGCAGCTGGATGCAGGAGATATTTACAATCCAGCCAGCGGCAAGATTGGTGTGATTGTATGTTAAATATCTTTACATTATACCTTTACATTTGTATAGTGGACCTGTCACCGATGAGAACTCGACATTAATCTGTAAAGGGTAGAACATTGTATGAGCATTCTTTAACCCCTTGAGGTCAACGCCTCTGAGTAACCCGTAACCCCTGTGAGATAGCCAATGGGCTCTATCACAGGGGGCATATGATCACTCTGATTGGTTATCACAGTGATCATGTGACTCCGAAGCGATTTGCCTTGACTTGAGGCTCAGTCTACATCCAGGAGCCGACGGGTGCTTGGAGGTAAAGGACATACACAAGGCAGCCTTTAGGGGGTGATAGGGGATACACTTGTAACAGGGACAAGGGAACAAAGAAACCTAAAAAAATCTCCCCTCACCAGCCTCTCTGTGGAGAGCAAGCAGCATGATGTCTTTGCTCTCTCCAAGCGCACAGACATCCTCCGATGCTGACTCTTGTGCTCCCCGCGCTTGTTCTGAGGTCAGAGCGTTGAGGGCCATGTGACCTACGCTCAGCCTTCAGACCATGTGGGCAGTGCACAGACACCATACTGCCTTCCACTTGAGACCAGGGATGCAAAGTCGACGTTGGCTCGGTTAAGACCTGAGTGTGCAATGTGGGTGATGGAGCATGTCCTGGGTGTGCATTTCCATACCATTTTGCTAACACAATGTAAAGACCATTTTTAATATTTTTTATTCTCTACATTCACAGTATAAACAGTGTTTAGGTGACAGAGCCGCTGTAAAGTGTATCATGTGTTTTAAACACTTCCCAGAATGCACCAGACCTCTGTTTCCTTATAATCTGTAAATACTGTATCTGTGATATGTATAGACCAACTCACGCTCTGTCCCAAGTTATAGCAGGAATGCACTGATTTTCTACGGTAATTAGTATTTTTTTTAATACCTTTTCAATATTTTGCTTCATATTGTCTGTGAACTAATCACTAAAAACACAAGTGAACGGCAAACAAAAAAACAGGCATTAATAATCTGACATGGAACCCGCTGGCCCTTCTTTCCAAGTCAGATATTAATGCCAGATTTTTGTGGATCATTTGGCAGTATAATTTGAGTAAATAGCGCTCATTGCTATCCTACACTACAAAAGAAAAAAGGTAAAAAAAATAAAAAAAAATTATAGTGATTATGCTTTAAAATGAGCACACAATGTACTGAGGAATTTAGTGCATTTGTTAATTCTTTCTTTCATTTTCTTTTTGGGCGAGAGAAATACTGTGTGATTTGTTATTATATACAACTTAACTGCATCTTTCTTTCTTTCTTATTTTTTTTTTTTAATCTAAGTCTAAATGCTTTGCATTGATGCATAATCATTTTGACTTAGGAAGACTTTGATCTTACAATTTCAGAGCAACAATGGCTTCATCTACCAGGTTTTTAAATAGGTACAATAGATAATAATACCCCGTAATAATCTCTCTACTTGAAGAAAGGCATTTTTCCATTTCTTCCCAAAAAAAAAAAAATACATCTTTAGGCAAAACAACTTTCAAAGTTCTCATTGAAAAAAAAAAAAAAAATCCTCTTCATCCACCTTGAATCCTGAACAATGGAAAAAAGGAATGAACACTGAAAAAAACCTACAGCTCAGCTTCATACATAGTAATAGAATATATATATAATATACATATATATATATATATATATATATATATATATGAATAGATTGCACATTTTTTAATGTTATTTGCATTACATGTAGAGTCTTCTTCAGGAATGGTACTCCAACACATCCCCTCTCCATAGCGATCACAAGTCCCTACAAGTGATATGACCCATATACGGCTTTCCTTCTTCTTTAGAGTGTTTCTTGGGGTAGATCACCTCCTCCCATGCCCCCCAACTGTCCTTGTTTGTGCTGAACAGTCTCAATTTTGAGAATCTGTTCACAGTCCCTCTGAGTTCTACCTCTTAACTGCTTTTTTAGTACAGAGGTAGAGCTCGGTGGGACAGTGGAATTCATGATTGCAATCCCATAGTCCTGATCTCTATCTCCAGGTGTCTACGACTTTGGGGAATGAACACTGCCGATGCACAGCAATGTGCTCATGTGCCGTAGCACTGACAGTCGACCCCCCCCCCCCCCCAATCTCCATTGTCCCGGTGTCCCAATTTGCTAGGGGGAGATTTTGGAAGGCATGCCTCTTTCAAGAGTTACTTCACCTTCTTGGTTACTTTTTTTTTTTTAAGAAGGTAGTAGTCTCTGAAGCAATTCACGGGTTGATGACTGCCTGGAATAAACCTGATATAGACGGGGGCCTAACCTATTATTTTCATGAAGTGAATGCAGTGAGAGGTCTCCAGTTCACCCTAGGTGTAGAGGGTAAGGCAGTATTCCTTGCACAAGGCTTAACTATCGGTTGTTTAATTAGCTAATTATGATGCTGTACAATAGACTAGAAAGAAAAAAAAAAAAAAACACATCCCAGCATTACCTTCTCACTGCACAAACCATGTAATCTAATATGACAAAGTCCTTACCCTTGAGACTGATCAAGCCCTTAATTGTAGGTTCCACTGAAGGTCTTCTGCAAAGGCTTCTTGACCCAAAACAAACCCAGTAACAACATAGAGGAGCTTTAAATCAAACAGAGGCCTAGATCCTTGACCTGATGAAGCTCACAGATTGTGTAGGCTACAAAGCACATTATGTTTTCATGGTCCTGGCTGTGACTGGCTACCAGACGCCCGAAGGTCTGACCTACCACGGCTTGGTGGCCTTGGTCGATGAGATGAATGTAAATTAGTCACATGAAGGATCCTCATAGAGAAAAAGAGAAAGAGAGGAAGAAGGTGAAACATTAAGAGGCAACTGAAAAGATAGAAAAGAAAAAAAACATAATTTCTAACAGGTCGACACTAAAACCCAAACATTCCATGAAATAGAACATTATCCAGTAATCACCCACAGTGTACTAAACTGGAGCCATGGTGCTTGAACATACTGAGTCACCACCTCAAAAACCCACACACTTATACTTCCCATTTCATTATCACCTTATTAACAGTTACTTTAATTAAAAAAAATGCCAGGGAAACATTCTATTTGTCGCATTTGACTGCAAAGGGCTAAAAATAATCTTGCTCATATAACTGTCCGTGTGCAAATAGTTCTGACCATAATTTGCAGGTCTGCACTACTTTATCTGATTCCAAAAACACATATTAGACTTGTTTTAACTACTAGCTGAAAAGGCAAATACAGGATTATAGACATACATATATAAAAAAGCAAAACTGGAGCAAAGTTCTAAAAGTGGAGCAATCACCATGGAAACCAATGGAATGCTTATACCTATTTCTCCACTATTAGTATTCTACATTGTTTATTCAAAACAGAGCTTTAAAGGGGCAGCTAAAAAAAAAAAAATATATATATATATATGTATGTATTATATTAGACATGTGCAAAACTAAAATTTTCATTTAGTTTTCTTCCATTCGGACGAAAATGTTATTTGTTCATTACTGCATTCGTTTCATACGAAATTCGTTCATTATTTTTGTTTTGTTTTATCCGTTCGTACGAATCAATTGACCTACACATTCCATAAACCGAAAGTCTATAAACCGAAAGACATATTGGTTTATAGGCTTTCGGTTTATGGAATGTATGTAATGCTATTGGCTTTCTATAAACCGACTCTATATCGGTTTATAGAAAGCCAATAGGATTAGATGCATTCCATAAAGCGAAAGCCTATAAGCCGAATGTCTTTCGGTTTATAGACTTTCGGTTTATGGAATCCATGTAATGCTATTGCTATTCTATAAACTGAAATAGAGTCGCCATTCATACGAATTGACCTACCGAATTGACCGAAATAGAGTCGGTTTTTAGAATACCAATAGCATTACATGTATTAAATAAACCGAAAGTCGTTCATTATGTCGGTTTATGGAATGTATGTAATGCTATTGGTATTCTAAAAACCGACTCTATTTCGGTCAATTCGGTAGGTCAATTCGTATGAATGAGGACTCTATTTCGGTTTATAGAATGCCAATAGCACGAATGGACGAATGGATGAATGATTTTCGTTTATTAATCATTCGTTCATTCAGCTTTCGTTAGTTTAGCATTTTCGTTATTTGTTTTTTGGACGAATGGACGAAAATGCTATTTTCGGATGAAAATGCATTCGTCCGAAAACGAATGCACATGTCTAGTATATTTATATATATATATATATATATGTGTGTGTGTGTGTATTTATGCCCATATTTTTACTTTAAAGCAATTAAAGTAAACTCTTCTGTAGTTTACCATTGAAAATAAATTCAGTGCCAACCAATGAGGAGGGGACTATAGAGACAGGAACTCTTTAAAATTTTGTATTCCATTTTCAAAGGATAGGAAGTTTTTAGGAACTACCTGCGGTGCTTATCTACAATGTTTTTTTCAAACAATGTAACTAGAACTGACCCTTTAATCCACAATGGCAGCTTAAAAAATGGGATACTTTATTATTGTAAACATTATACTGTATACATTATTATGTCATATACATTATATATATTGTCTACCTTGCTTCATCATTTCATCCTCTGGATGTATACCAATACTCAAAAAAAGAGGTAATTGAAGGGCATTAAGAAGTGAATTTCAAACTTAAGGCCAAAGTAGCTTTGCCGTTCGGCCGCACTGGAGACTTTTTCATGCCGTATAACACATATAAATCTGTTAGAACTCTCTATAATGAAGTTTAGACACATTTCTGTTTTTTTTTTTGCTATTCGTTTGATTTGATCGTTTTAAAAGAAACAGCCATGGTGAAAGATGCCTTGTGCCTGTCGTCTTAAATATCAACATTGCTTTGGTTGAAATTCAGACGGCTACTGTTTTATAAAATAGAGATTAATTTGAGGACCAGCTGGGAAGCATATGAATGGAATCTCTGTCAAACTAACATGCACTGCATTCATCCGGAAAATATTTGTCTGAACTTTATCAACACATTAACACAGATAATGTTTCTAATTGGATGGGAAGAATTTGTGTGCTTTGTCAAGTAAAAAAAAGAAATGCTTGTCATATGTCCAGGTTTTTCCTTTAAAAAAACTACATTAACAAAGTGTTAAAAAAAAAAAAATAGTTTGCCATGCCCCCTGCCATCCTAACATGTTTTTATATAGTTAGCCATGTTTTTTTTTCCCCTTCTTTCAGGAAATGAAGTTTGGAAACTAAAATAAGCACTACATCTATTCTTTTTTTTTTTTTTTTTTTAAAGAAGAACATTTTGGAGGGAGCTTCAATAAAAGGCGTTTTTTTTAATCTCCATAATCTAAACAGTGTATATGCTGTGAATAGAGAGAACAAATATTAATAATGAGTTACACATTGTGTCAGCAGAATTGCAAGCAAGTGGATACATTAAGAGGCAAATGCATTTTAAATTTGTCTGTGGTGTCTTCCATTTAAAACATTACCTTGTGGCTTGGTCAAGGTGATATGATATACTCTATACGAACCATTGGATCTTTGAAAAAAAAAAATCTCTTAATGTCGACAATGTCTACAATTGCTTGCAATGTATAAATCATGTTTAATTATGTATTTTTTTTTATACTTTCACAGTATAAACATAGTTTAAGTGGTTAAATAGTGCTTTAAACTTACAAAGTGTTTAAAGTCATGTTGTGTAAAATCTTTGCTCTCCATAGCTCTATCAGGGGGCGGACATGTTGTTTATAATCTTTGCTCTGTTTAGCTCTATCAGGGGAAGACATGTTGTTTAGAATCTTTGCTCTGTATAGCTCTATCAGGCACAGACATGTTGTTTAGAATCTTTGCTCTGTATAGCTCTGTCAGGGGGTGGACATGTTGTTCAGAATCTTTGCTCTGTATAGCTCTATCAGGGGCAGACATGTGGTTTAGAATCTTTGCTCTGTATAGCTCTATCAGGGGGCGGACATGTTGTTTAGAATCTTTGCTCTGTATAGCTCTATCAGGGGGTGGACATGTTGTTCAGAATCTTTGCTCTGTATAGCTCTATCAGGGGGTGGACATTTTGTTTAGAATCTTTGCTCTGTATAGCTCGATCAGGGGGGTGAACATGGTGTTTAGAATATTTGCTCTGTATAGCTCTATCATGGGGCAGACATGTTGTTTAGAATCTTTGCTCTGTATAGCTCTATCAGGGGGTGGACATTTTGTTTAGAATCTTTGCTCTGTATAGCTCGATCAGGGGGGTGAACATGGTGTTTAGAATATTTGCTCTGTATAGCTCTATCAGGGGGCAGACATGTTTTTTAGAATCTTGTTTCAGAAAGGTCAGATGAAGGTACAGATGACCAGTCTCATCCAAGATTATAACATTCCCGCCCTTAACAGTTAACAAGGCTCAATAGGGTACTTTGTTTGTATTCTTTCATGAAAGTATGTACATGAAGCAAACTTTCAATTAAACAGAACATTTGTCGACGATTATCCTATAAATGGTTCACTTCTCATTACCACTTAAAATAAGATGAGGATGACACCCATGTCTCCCTTTCAATATTATAGCTTGGATGTGACTGTGTAAATCTGACACACATATAACTACAGAGGGTACAATGGAGAGCCTGAAGCCAGCACTCCGAGGAGACCTTAAAGGTTGAAAGAAATTATGTTTTCTATGCTCACAAGAAACAAAAGCTTACTCATGTAAAATCATGAGGCCACATTAGTGATAGTCACATGGTGAGCTCACTCTTTCATTTCCTTTTCTTGTAATTCCAGTAAAGGTTTCCACGTGAGTTATCTGGTTATCTGAGTAACAGGATCAATTGACTTTAACATTAAAACAAAATACAGAAATCAACCTCAACACTACAGGTACAATAAATGCAACTAAGCATCTTTAATTGAGGTGTGCTCTGTACAGACTCCTGTGCAATAGATGTATGCACACACTGCAAGTATAGTTATCATTCACCTGGTATTATTATATGTCTGCTCTGTACAGACTCCTGTGCAATATATGTATGCACACATTGCAAATATAGTTATCATTCACCTGGTATTATTATATGTCTGCTCTGTACAGACTCCTGTGTAATATATGTATGCACACACTGCAAGTATAGTTATCATTCACCTGGTATTATTATATGTCTGCTCTGTACAGGCTCCTGTGCAATATATGTATGCACACACTGCAAGTATAGTTATCATTCACCCGGTATTATTATATGTCTGCTCTGTACAGGCTCCTGTGTAATATATGTATGCACACACTGCAAGTATAGTTATCATTCACCTGGTATTATTATATGTCTGCTCTGTACAGGCTCCTGTGTAATATATGTATGCACACACTGCAAGTATAGTTATCATTCACCTGGTATTATTATATGTCTGCTCTGTACAGACTCCTGTGTAATATATGTATGCACACACTGTAAGTATAGTTATCATTCACCTGGTATTATTATATGTTTGCTCTGTACAGTCTCCTGTGTAATATATGTATGCACACACTGCAAGTATAGCTATCATTCACCTGGTATTATTATATGTGTGCTCTGTGCAGGCTCCTGTGTAATATATGTATGCACACATTACACGTATAGTTATCATTCACCTGGTATTATTATATGTCTGCTCTGTACAGCCTCCTGTGTAATATATGTATGCACACTTTGCAAGTATAGTTATCATTCACCTAGTATTATTATATATGTGCTCTGTGCAGGCTCCTGTGTAATACATGTATGCACACACTGCAAGTATAGTTATCATTCACCTGGTATTATTATATGTCTGCTCTGTACAGACTCCTGTGCAATATATGTATGCACACACTGCAAGTATAGCTATCATTCACCTGGTATTATTATATGTCTGCTCTGTACAGCCTCCTGTGTAATATATGTATGCACACACTGCAAGTATAGTTATCATTCACCTAGTATTATTATATGTGTGCTCTGTGCAGGCTCCTGTGTAATATATGTATGCACACATAGTATAGTATAGTTTTCATTCGCCTGGTGTTATTATATGTGTGCTCTGTACAGACTCCTGTGCAATATATGTATGCACACATTGCAAGTATAGTTATCATTCACCTGGTATTATTATATGTCTGCTCTGTACAGACTCCTGTGCAATATATGTATGCACACACTGCAAGTATAGCTATCATTCACCTGGTATTATTATATGTCTGCTCTGTACAGCCTCCTGTGTAATATATGTATGCACACACTGCAAGTATAGTTATCATTCACCTAGTATTATTATATGTGTGCTCTGTGCAGGCTCCTGTGTAATATATGTATGCACACACTGCAAGTATAGTTATCATTCACCTGGTATTATTATATGTCTGCTCTGTACAGACTCCTGTGCAATATATGTATGCACACACTGCAAGTATAGTTATCATTCACCTGGTATTATTATATGTCTGCTCTGTACAGACTCCTGTGCAATATATGTATGCACACATTGCAAGTATAGCTATCATTCACCTGGTATTATTATATGTCTGCTCTGTACAGACTCCTGTGTAATATATGTATGCACACATTGCAAGTATAGTTATCATTCAGCTGGTATTATTATATGTTTGCTCTGTACAGACTCCTGTGTAATATATGTATACACACACTGCAAGTATAGTTATCATTCACCTGGTATTATTATATATCTGCTCTGTACAGACTCCTGTGTAATATATGTATACACACACTGCAAGTATAGTTATCATTCACCTGGTATTATTATATGTTTGCTCTGTACAGTCTCCTGTGTAATATATGTATACACACATTGCAAGTATAGTTATCATTCACCTGGTATTATTAATATGTCTGCTCTGTACAGACTCCTGTGCAATATATGTATGCACACACTGCAAGTATAGCTATCATTCACCTGGTATTATTATATGTCTGCTCTGTACAGGCTCCTGTGTAATATATGTATGCACACATTGCAAGTATAGTTATCATTCACCTGGTATTATTATATGTCTGCTCTGTACAGACTCCTGTGTAATATATGTATGCACACACTGCAAGTATAGCTATCATTCACCTGGTATTATTATATGTCTGCTCTGTACAGGCTCCTGTGTAATATATGTATGCACACATTGCAAGTATAGTTATCATTCACCTGGTATTATTATATATGTGTGCTCTGTACAGACTCCTGTGTAATATATGTAAGCACACACTGCAAGTATAGTTATCATTCACCTGGTATTATTATATGTCTGCTCTGTACAGACTCCTGTGTAATATATGTATGCACACACTGCAAGTATAGCTATCATTCACCTGGTATTATTATATGTCTGCTCTGTACAGACTCCTGTGTAATATATGTATGCACACACTGCAAGTATAGCTATCATTCACCTGGTATTATTATATGTGTGCTCTGTACAGGCTCCTGGGTAATATATGTATGCACACATTGCAAGTATAGCTATCATTCACCTGGTATTATTATATGTCTGCTCTGTACAGACTCCTGTGTAATATATGTATGCACACATTGCAAGTATAGTTATCATTCACCTGGTATTATTATATGTGTGCTCTGTACAGGCTCCTGTGTAATATATGTATACACACACTGCAAGTATAGTTATCATTCACCTGGTATTATTATATGTCTGCTCTGTACAGGCTCCTGGGTAATATATGTAAGCACACACTGCAAGTATAGTTATCATTCACCTGGTATTATTATATGTCTGCTCTGTACAGACTCCTGTGTAATAAATGTATGCACACATTGCAAGTATAGCTATCATTCACCTGGTATTATTATATGTGTGCTCTGTACAGGCTCCTGTGTAATATATGTATACACACACTGCAAGTATAGTTATCATTCACCTGGTATTATTATATGTCTGCTCTGCACAGGCTCCTGGGTAATATATGTATGCACACATTGCAAGTATAGTTATCATTCACCTGGTATTATTATATGTGTGCTCTGTACAGGCTCCTGTGTAATATATGTATACACACACTGCAAGTATAGTTATCATTCACCTGGTATTATTATATGTCTGCTCTGTACAGGCTCCTGGGTAATATATGTATGCACACACTGCAAGTATAGTTATCATTCACCTGGTATTATTATATGTCTGCTCTGTACAGACTCCTGTGTAATATATGTATGCACACATTGCAAGTATAGTTATCATTCACCTAGTATTATTATATGTCTGCTCTGTACAGTCTCCTGTGTAATATATGTATGCACTCACTGCAAGTATAGTTATCATTCACCTGGTATTATTATATGTCTGCTCTGTACAGACTCCTGTGTAATAAATTTATGCACACATTGCAAGTATAGCTATCATTCACCTGGTCTTATTATATGTGTGCTCTGTACAGGCTCCTGTGTAATATATGTATACACACACTGCAAGTATAGTTATCATTCACCTAGTATTATTATATGTCTGCTCTGTACAGACTCCTATGTAATATATGTATGCACACACTGCAAGTATAGTTATCATTCGCCTGGTGTTATTATATGTGTGCTCTGTACAGACTCCTGTGCAATATATGTATGCACACATTGCAAGTATAGTTATCATTCACCTGGTATTATTATATGTCTGCTCTGTACAGACTCCTGTGCAATATATGTATGCACACATTGCAAGTATAGTTATCATTCACCTGGTATTATTATATGTCTGCTCTGTACAGACTCCTGTGCAATATATGTATGCACACACTGCAAGTATAGCTATCATTCACCTGGTATTATTATATGTCTGCTCTGTACAGCCTCCTGTGTAATATATGTATGCACACACTGCAAGTATAGTTATCATTCACCTAGTATTATTATATGTGTGCTCTGTGCAGGCTCCTGTGTAATATATGTATGCACACACTGCAAGTATAGTTATCATTCACCTGGTATTATTATATGTCTGCTCTGTACAGACTCCTGTGCAATATATGTATACACACACTGCAAGTATAGTTATCATTCACCTGGTATTATTATATGTCTGCTCTGCACAGGCTCCTGGGTAATATATGTATGCACACATTGCAAGTATAGTTATCATTCACCTTGTATTATTATATGTGTGCTCTGTACAGGCTCCTGTGTAATATATGTATACACACACTGCAAGTATAGTTATCATTCACCTGGTATTATTATATGTCTGCTCTGTACAGGCTCCTGGGTAATATATGTATGCACACACTGCAAGTATAGTTATCATTCACCTGGTATTATTATATGTCTGCTCTGTACAGACTCCTGTGTAATATATGTATGCACACATTGCAAGTATAGTTATCATTCACCTAGTATTATTATATGTCTGCTCTGTACAGTCTCCTGTGTAATATATGTATGCACTCACTGCAAGTATAGTTATCATTCACCTGGTATTATTATATGTCTGCTCTGTACAGACTCCTGTGTAATAAATTTATGCACACATTGCAAGTATAGCTATCATTCACCTGGTCTTATTATATGTGTGCTCTGTACAGGCTCCTGTGTAATATATGTATACACACACTGCAAGTATAGTTATCATTCACCTAGTATTATTATATGTCTGCTCTGTACAGACTCCTATGTAATATATGTATGCACACACTGCAAGTATAGTTATCATTCGCCTGGTGTTATTATATGTGTGCTCTGTACAGACTCCTGTGCAATATATGTATGCACACATTGCAAGTATAGTTATCATTCACCTGGTATTATTATATGTCTGCTCTGTACAGACTCCTGTGCAATATATGTATGCACACATTGCAAGTATAGTTATCATTCACCTGGTATTATTATATGTCTGCTCTGTACAGACTCCTGTGCAATATATGTATGCACACACTGCAAGTATAGCTATCATTCACCTGGTATTATTATATGTCTGCTCTGTACAGCCTCCTGTGTAATATATGTATGCACACACTGCAAGTATAGTTATCATTCACCTAGTATTATTATATGTGTGCTCTGTGCAGGCTCCTGTGTAATATATGTATGCACACACTGCAAGTATAGTTATCATTCACCTGGTATTATTATATGTCTGCTCTGTACAGACTCCTGTGCAATATATGTATGCACACACTGCAAGTATAGTTATCATTCACCTGGTATTATTATATGTCTGCTCTGTACAGACTCCTGTGCAATATATGTATGCACACATTGCAAGTATAGCTATCATTCACCTGGTATTATTATATGTCTGCTCTGTACAGACTCCTGTGTAATATATGTATGCACAAATTGCAAGTATAGTTATCATTCAGCTGGTATTATTATATGTTTGCTCTGTACAGACTCCTGTGTAATATATGTATACACACAATGCAAGTATAGTTATCATTCACCTGGTATTATTATATGTCTGCTCTGTACAGACTCCTGTGTAATATATGTATACACACACTGCAAGTATAGCTATCATTCACCTGGTATTATTATATGTCTGCTCTGTACAGGCTCCTGTGTAATATATGTATGCACACATTGCAAGTATTGTTATCATTCACCTGGTATTATTATATGTCTGCTCTGTACAGGCTCCTGTGCAATATATGTATGCACACACTGCAAGTATAGCTATCATTCACCTGGTATTATTATATGTCTGCTCTGTACAGGCTCCTGTGTAATATATGTATGCACACATTGCAAGTATAGCTATCATTCACCTGGTATTATTATATGTCTGCTCTGTACAGGCTCCTGTGTAATATATGTATGCACACATTGCAAGTATAGCTATCATTCACCTGGTATTATTATATGTCTGCTCTGTACAGACTCCTGTGTAATATATGTAAGCACACACTGCAAGTATAGTTATCATTCACCTGGTATTATTATATGTCTGCTCTGTACAGACTCCTGTGTAATATATGTATGCACACACTGCAAGTATAGCTATCATTCACCTGGTATTATTATATGTCTGCTCTGTACAGACTCCTGTGTAATATATGTATGCACACACTGCAAGTATAGCTATCATTCACCTGGTATTATTATATGTCTGCTCTGTACAGGCTCCTGTGTAATATATGTATGCACACATTGCAAGTATAGTTATCATTCACCTGGTATTATTATATGTCTGCTCTGTACAGGCTCCTGTGCAATATATGTATGCACACACTGCAAGTATAGTTATCATTCACCTGGTATTATTATATGTCTGCTCTGTACAGGCTCCTGTGCAATATATGTATGCACACACTGCAAGTATAGCTATCATTCACCTGGTATTATTATATGTCTGCTCTGTACAGGCTCCTGTGTAATATATGTATGCACACATTGCAAGTATAGCTATCATTCACCTGGTATTATTATATGTCTGCTCTGTACAGGCTCCTGTGTAATATATGTATGCACACATTGCAAGTATAGCTATCATTCACCTGGTATTATTATATGTCTGCTCTGTACAGACTCCTGTGTAATATATGTAAGCACACACTGCAAGTATAGTTATCATTCACCTGGTATTATTATATGTCTGCTCTGTACAGACTCCTGTGTAATATATGTATGCACACACTGCAAGTATAGCTATCATTCACCTGGTATTATTATATGTCTGCTCTGTACAGACTCCTGTGTAATATATGTATGCACACACTGCAAGTATAGCTATCATTCACCTGGTATTATTATATGTGTGCTCTGTACAGGCTCCTGGATAATATATGTATGCACACATTGCAAGTATAGCTATCATTCACCTGGTATTATTATATGTCTGCTCTGTACAGACTCCTGTGTAATATATGTATGCACACATTGCAAGTATAGCTATCATTCACCTAGTATTATTATATGTGTGCTCTGTGCAGGCTCCTGTGTAATATATGTATGCACACACTGCAAGTATAGTTATCATTCACCTGGTATTATTATATGTCTGCTCTGTACAGACTCCTGTGCAATATATGTATGCACACACTGCAAGTATAGTTATCATTCACCTGGTATTATTATATGTCTGCTCTGTACAGACTCCTGTGCAATATATGTATGCACACATTGCAAGTATAGCTATCATTCACCTGGTATTATTATATGTCTGCTCTGTACAGACTCCTGTGTAATATATGTATGCACAAATTGCAAGTATAGTTATCATTCAGCTGGTATTATTATATGTTTGCTCTGTACAGACTCCTGTGTAATATATGTATACACACAATGCAAGTATAGTTATCATTCACCTGGTATTATTATATGTCTGCTCTGTACAGACTCCTGTGTAATATATGTATACACACACTGCAAGTATAGTTATCATTCACCTGGTATTATTATATGTTTGCTCTGTACAGGCTCCTGTGTAATATATGTATACACACATTGCAAGTATAGTTATCATTCACCTGGTATTATTAATATGTCTGCTCTGTACAGACTCCTGTGCAATATATGTATGCACACACTGCAAGTATAGCTATCATTCACCTGGTATTATTATATGTCTGCTCTGTACAGGCTCCTGTGTAATATATGTATGCACACATTGCAAGTATAGTTATCATTCACCTGGTATTATTATATGTCTGCTCTGTACAGACTCCTGTGTAATATATGTATGCACACACTGCAAGTATAGTTATCATTCACCTGGTATTATTATATGTCTGCTCTGTACAGACTCCTGTGTAATATATGTATGCACACACTGCAAGTATAGTTATCATTCACCTGGTATTATTATATGTTTGCTCTGTACAGGCTCCTGTGTAATATATGTATACACACATTGCAAGTATAGTTATCATTCACCTGGTATTATTAATATGTCTGCTCTGTACAGACTCCTGTGCAATATATGTATGCACACACTGCAAGTATAGCTATCATTCACCTGGTATTATTATATGTCTGCTCTGTACAGGCTCCTGTGTAATATATGTATGCACACATTGCAAGTATTGTTATCATTCACCTGGTATTATTATATGTCTGCTCTGTACAGGCTCCTGTGCAATATATGTATGCACACACTGCAAGTATAGTTATCATTCACCTGGTATTATTATATGTCTGCTCTGTACAGACTCCTGTGTAATATATGTATGCACACACTGCAAGTATAGCTATCATTCACCTGGTATTATTATATGTCTGCTCTGTACAGACTCCTGTGTAATATATGTATGCACACACTGCAAGTATAGCTATCATTCACCTGGTATTATTATATGTGTGCTCTGTACAGGCTCCTGGATAATATATGTATGCACACATTGCAAGTATAGCTATCATTCACCTGGTATTATTATATGTCTGCTCTGTACAGACTCCTGTGTAATATATGTATGCACACACTGCAAGTATAGTTATCATTCACCTGGTATTATTATATGTCTGCTCTGTACAGACTCCTGTGTAATATATGTATGCACACACTGCAAGTATAGCTATCATTCACCTGGTATTATTAAATGTGTGCTCTGTACAGACTCCTGTGTAATATATGTAAGCACACACTTCAAGTATAGTTATCATTCACCTGGTATTATTATATGTCTGCTCTGTACAGACTCCTGTGTAATAAATGTATGCACACATTGCAAGTATAGCTATCATTCACCTGGTATTATTATATGTGTGCTCTGTACAGGCTCCTGTGTAATATATGTATACACACACTGCAAGTATAGTTATCATTCACCTGGTATTATTATATGTCTGCTCTGTACAGGCTCCTGGGTAATATATGTATGCACACACTGCAAGTATAGTTATCATTCACCTGGTATTATTATATGTCTGCTCTGTACAGACTCCTGTGTAATATATGTATGCACACATTGCAAGTATAGTTATCATTCACCTAGTATTATTATATGTCTGCTCTGTACAGTCTCCTGTGTAATATATGTATGCACTCACTGCAAGTATAGTTATCATTCACCTGGTATTATTATATGTCTGCTCTGTACAGACTCCTGTGTAATAAATGTATGCACACATTGCAAGTATAGCTATCATTCACCTGGTATTATTATATGTGTGCTCTGTACAGGCTCCTGTGTAATATATGTATACACACACTGCAAGTATAGTTATCATTCACCTAGTATTATTATATGTCTGCTCTGTACAGACACCTATGTAATATATGTATGCACACACTGCAAGTATAGTTATCATTCGCCTGGTGTTATTATATGTGTGCTCTGTACAGACTCCTGTGCAATGTATGTATGCACACATTGCAAGTATAGTTATCATTCACCTGGTATTATTATATGTCTGCTCTGTACAGACTCCTGTGCAATATATGTATGCACACATTGCAAGTATAGTTATCATTCACCTGGTATTATTATATGTCTGCTCTGTACAGACTCCTGTGCAATATATGTATGCACACACTGCAAGTATAGCTATCATTCACCTGGTATTATTATATGTCTGCTCTGTACAGCCTCCTGTGTAATATATGTATGCACACACTGCAAGTATAGTTATCATTCACCTAGTATTATTATATGTGTGCTCTGTGCAGGCTCCTGTGTAATATATGTATGCACACACTGCAAGTATTGTTATCATTCACCTGGTATTATTATATGTCTGCTCTGTACAGACTCCTGTGCAATATATGTATGCACACACTGCAAGTATAGTTATCATTCACCTGGTATTATTATATGTCTGCTCTGTACAGACTCCTGTGCAATATATGTATGCACACATTGCAAGTATAGCTATCATTCACCTGGTATTATTATATGTCTGCTCTGTACAGACTCCTGTGTAATATATGTATGCACACATTGCAAGTATAGTTATCATTCAGCTGGTATTATTATATGTTTGCTCTGTACAGACTCCTGTGTAATATATGTATACACACACTGCAAGTATAGTTCTCATTCACCTGGTATTATTATATGTCTGCTCTGTACAGACTCCTGTGTAATATATGTATACACACACTGCAAGTATAGTTATCATTCACCTGGTATTATTATATGTTTGCTCTGTACAGGCTCCTGTGTAATATATGTATACACACATTGCAAGTATAGTTATCATTCACCTGGTATTATTAATATGTCTGCTCTGTACAGACTCCTGTGCAATATATGTATGCACACACTGCAAGTATAGGTATCATTCACCTGGTATTATTATATGTCTGCTCTGTACAGGCTCCTGTGTAATATATGTATGCACACATTGCAAGTATAGTTATCATTCACCTGGTATTATTATATGTCTGCTCTGTACAGACTCCTGTGTAATATATGTATGCACACACTGCAAGTATAGCTATCATTCACCTGGTATTATTATATGTCTGCTCTGTACAGGCTCCTGTGTAATATATGTATGCACACATTGCAAGTATAGTTATCATTCACCTGGTATTATTATATATGTGTGCTCTGTACAGACTCCTGTGTAATATATGTAAGCACACACTGCAAGTATAGTTATCATTCACCTGGTATTATTATATGTCTGCTCTGTACAGACTCCTGTGTAATATATGTATGCACACACTGCAAGTATAGCTATCATTCACCTGGTATTATTATATGTCTGCTCTGTACAGACTCCTGTGTAATATATGTATGCACACACTGCAAGTATAGCTATCATTCACCTGGTATTATTATATGTGTGCTCTGTACAGGCTCCTGGGTAATATATGTATGCACACATTGCAAGTATAGCTATCATTCACCTGGTATTATTATATGTCTGCTCTGTACAGACTCCTGTGTAATATGTATGCACACACTGCAAGTATAGTTATCATTCACCTGGTATTATTATATGTCTGCTCTGTACAGGCTCCTGTGTAATATATGTATACACACACTGCAAGTATAGTTATCATTCACCTGGTATTATTATATGTCTGCTCTGTACAGACTCCTGTGTAATATATGTATGCACACATTGCAAGTATAGTTATCATTCACCTGGTATTATTATATGTGTGCTCTGTACAGGCTCCTGTGTAATATATGTATACACACACTGCAAGTATAGTTATCATTCACCTGGTATTATTATATGTCTGCTCTGTACAGGCTCCTGGGTAATATATGTATGCACACACTGCAAGTATAGTTATCATTCACCTGGTATTATTATATGTCTGCTCTGTACAGACTCCTGTGTAATATATGTATGCACACATTGCAAGTATAGTTATCATTCACCTAGTATTATTATATGTCTGCTCTGTACAGTCTCCTGTGTAATATATGTATGCACTCACTGCAAGTATAGTTATCATTCACCTGATATTATTATATGTCTGCTCTGTACAGACTCCTGTGTAATAAATGTATGCACACATTGCAAGTATAGCTATCATTCACCTGGTATTATTATATGTGTGCTCTGTACAGGCTCCTGTGTAATATATGTATACACACACTGCAAGTATAGTTATCATTCACCTAGTATTATTATATGTCTGCTCTGTACAGACTCCTATGTAATATATGTATGCACACATTGCCAGTATAGTTATCATTAACCTGGTATTATTATATGTCTGCTCTGTACAGTCTCCTGTGTAATATATGTATGCACTCACTGCAAGTATAGTTATCACTCACCTGGCATTATTATATGTTAGCTCTGTATAGGCTCCTGTTTAATATAATCACACACATTGCAAGTATAGTTATCACTAACCTGGTATTATTATATGTTTGCTCTGTACAAGCTCCTGTGTAATATATGTATGCACACAATGCAAGTATAGTTATCATTCACCTGGTATTATTATATGTCTGCTCTGTACAGGCTCCTGGGTAATATATGTAAGCACACACTGCAAGTATAGTTATCATTCACCTGGTATTATTATATGTGTGCTCTGTACAGGCTCCTGGGTAATATATGTATGCACTCACTGCAAGTATAGTTATCACTCACCTGGCATTATTATATGTTAGCTCTGTATAGGCTCCTGTGTAATATAATCACACACAGTGCAAGTATAGTTATCACTAACCTGGTATTATTATATGTTTGCTCTGTACAGGCTCCTGTGTAATATATGTATGCACACAATGCAAGTATAGTTATCATTCACCTGGTATTATTAAATTTGTGCTCTGTACAGTCTCCTGTGTAATATATGTATGTACACATTGCAAGTATAGTTATCATTAACCTGGTATTATTAAATGTCTGCTCTGTACAGTCTCATGTGTAATATATGTATGCACTCACTGCAAGTATAGTTATCACTCACCTGGCATTATTATATGTTAGCTCTGTACAGACTCCTATGTAATATATGTATGCACACATTGCAAGGATAGTTATCATTCACCTGGTGTTATTATATGTCTGCTCTGTACAGTCTCCTGTGTAATATATGTATGCACACATTGCAAGTATAGTTATCATTAACCTGGTATTATTATATGTCTGCTCTGTACAGTCTCCTGTGTAATATATGTATGCACTCACTGCAAGTATAGTTATCACTCACCTGGCATTATTATATGTTAGCTCTGTATAGGCTCCTGTGTAATATAATCACACACATTGCAAGTATAGTTATCACTAACCTGGTATTATTATATGTTTGCTCTGTACAGGCTCCTGTGTAATATATGTATGCACACAATGCAAGTATAGTTATCATTCACCTGGTATTATTAAATGTGTGCTCTGTTCAGTCTCCTGTGTATTATATGTATGCACATATTGCAAGTATAGTTATCATTAACCTGGTATTATTAAATGTCTGCTCTGTACAGTCTCCTGTGTAATATATGTATGCACTCACTGCAAGTATAGTTATCACTCACCTGGCATTATTATATGTTAGCTCTGTATAGGCTCCTGTGTAATATAATCACACACATTGCAAGTATAGTTATCACTAACCTGGTATTATTATATGTTTGCTCTGTACAGGCTCCTGTGTAATATATGTATGCACACAATGCAAGTATAGTTATCATTCACCTGGTATTATTAAATGTGTGCTCTGTACAGTCTCCTGTGTAATATATGTATGCACATATTGCAAGTATAGTTATCACTAACCTGGTATTATTATATGTGTGCTCTGTACAGGCTCCTGGGTAATATATGTATGCACACACTGCAAGTATAGTTATCATTCACCTGGTATTATTATATGTCTGCTCTGTACAGACTCCTGTGTAATATATGTATGCACACACTGCAAGTATAGCTATCATTCACCTGGTATTATTAAATGTGTGCTCTGTACAGACTCCTGTGTAATATATGTAAGCACACACTGCAAGTATAGTTATCATTCACCTGGTATTATTATATGTCTGCTCTGTACAGACTCCTGTGTAATAAATGTATGCACACATTGCAAGTATAGCTATCATTCACCTGGTATTATTATATGTGTGCTCTGTACAGGCTCCTGTGTAATATATGTATACACACACTGCAAGTATAGTTATCATTCACCTGGTATTATTATATGTCTGCTCTGTACAGGCTCCTGGGTAATATATGTATGCACACACTGCAAGTATAGTTATCATTCACCTGGTATTATTATATGTCTGCTCTGTACAGACTCCTGTGAAATATATGTATGCACACATTGCAAGTATAGTTATCATTCACCTGGTATTATTATATGTGTGCTCTGTACAGGCTCCTGTGTAATATATGTATACACACACTGCAAGTATAGTTATCATTCACCTGGTATTATTATATGTCTGCTCTGTACAGGCTCCTGGGTAATATATGTATGCACACACTGCAATTATAGTTATCATTCACCTGGTATTATTATATGTCTGCTCTGTACAGACTCCTGTGATATATATGTATGCACACATTGCAAGTATAGTTATCATTCACCTAGTATTATTATATGTCTGCTCTGTACAGTCTCCTGTGTAATATATGTATGCACTCACTGCAAGTATAGTTATCATTCACCTGGTATTATTATATGTCTGCTCTGTACAGACTCCTGTGTAATAAATGTATGCACACATTGCAAGTATAGCTATCATTCACCAGGTATTATTATATGTGTGCTCTGTACAGGCTCCTGTGTAATATATGTATACACACACTGCAAGTATAGTTATCATTCACCTAGTATTATTATATGTCTGCTCTGTACAGACTCCTATGTAATATATGTATGCACACACTGCAAGTATAGTTATCATTCGCCTGGTGTTATTATATGTGTGCTCTGTACAGACTCCTGTGCAATATATGTATGCACACATTGCAAGTATAGTTATCATTCACCTGGTATTATTATATGTCTGCTCTGTACAGACTCCTGTGCAATATATGTATGCACACATTGCAAGTATAGCTATCATTCACCTGGTATTATTATATGTCTGCTCTGTACAGACTCCTGTGTAATATATGTATGCACAAATTGCAAGTATAGTTATCATTCAGCTGGTATTATTATATGTTTGCTCTGTACAGACTCCTGTGTAATATATGTATACACACACTGCAAGTATAGTTATCATTCACCTGGTATTATTATATGTCTGCTCTGTACAGACTCCTGTGTAATATATGTATACACACACTGCAAGTATAGTTATCATTCACCTGGTATTATTATATGTTTGCTCTGTACAGGCTCCTGTGTAATATATGTATACACACATTGCAAGTATAGTTATCATTCACCTGGTATTATTAATATGTCTGCTCTGTACAGACTCCTGTGCAATATATGTATGCACACACTGCAAGTATAGCTATCATTCACCTGGTATTATTATATGTCTGCTCTGTACAGGCTCCTGTGTAATATATGTATGCACACATTGCAAGTATAATTATCATTCACCTGGTATTATTATATGTCTGCTCTGTACAGACTCCTGTGTAATATATGTATGCACACACTGCAAGTATAGTTATCATTCACCTGGTATTATTATATGTCTGCTCTGTACAGACTCCTGTGTAATATATGTATACACACACTGCAAGTATAGTTATCATTCACCTGGTATTATTATATGTTTGCTCTGTACAGGCTCCTGTGTAATATATGTATACACACATTGCAAGTATAGTTATCATTCACCTGGTATTATTAATATGTCTGCTCTGTACAGACTCCTGTGCAATATATGTATGCACACACTGCAAGTATAGCTATCATTCACCTGGTATTATTATATGTCTGCTCTGTACAGGCTCCTGTGTAATATATGTATGCACACATTGCAAGTATTGTTATCATTCACCTGGTATTATTATATGCCTGCTCTGTACAGGCTCCTGTGCAATATATGTATGCACACACTGCAAGTATAGCTATCATTCACCTGGTATTATTATATGTCTGCTCTGTACAGGCTCCTGTGTAATATATGTATGCACACATTGCAAGTATAGCTATCATTCACCTGGTATTATTATATGTCTGCTCTGTACAGGCTCCTGTGTAATATATGTATGCACACATTGCAAGTATAGCTATCATTCACCTGGTATTATTATATGTCTGCTCTGTACAGACTCCTGTGTAATATATGTAAGCACACACTGCAAGTATAGTTATCATTCACCTGGTATTATTATATGTCTGCTCTGTACAGACTCCTGTGTAATATATGTATGCACACACTGCAAGTATAGCTATCATTCACCTGGTATTATTATATGTCTGCTCTGTACAGACTCCTGTGTAATATATGTATGCACACACTGCAAGTATAGCTATCATTCACCTGGTATTATTATATGTGTGCTCTGTACAGGCTCCTGGATAATATATGTATGCACACATTGCAAGTATAGCTATCATTCACCTGGTATTATTATATGTCTGCTCTGTACAGACTCCTGTGTAATATATGTATGATCACACTGCAAGTATAGTTATCATTCACCTGGTATTATTATATGTCTGCTCTGTACAGACTCCTGTGTAATATATGTATGCACACACTGCAAGTATAGCTATCATTCACCTGGTATTATTAAATGTGTGCTCTGTACAGACTCCTGTGTAATATATGTAAGCACACACTTCAAGTATAGTTATCATTCACCTGGTATTATTATATGTCTGCTCTGTACAGACTCCTGTGTAATAAATGTATGCACACATTGCAAGTATAGCTATCATTCACCTGGTATTATTATATGTGTGCTCTGTACAGGCTCCTGTGTAATATATGTATACACACACTGCAAGTATAGTTATCATTCACCTGGTATTATTATATGTCTGCTCTGTACAGGCTCCTGGGTAATATATGTATGCACACACTGCAAGTATAGTTATCATTCACCTGGTATTATTATATGTCTGCTCTGTACAGACTCCTGTGTAATATATGTATGCACACATTGCAAGTATAGTTATCATTCACCTAGTATTATTATATGTCTGCTCTGTACAGTCTCCTGTGTAATATATGTATGCACTCACTGCAAGTATAGTTATCATTCACCTGGTATTATTATATGTCTGCTCTGTACAGACTCCTGTGTAATAAATGTATGCACACATTGCAAGTATAGCTATCATTCACCTGGTATTATTATATGTGTGCTCTGTACAGGCTCCTGTGTAATATATGTATACACACACTGCAAGTATAGTTATCATTCACCTAGTATTATTATATGTCTGCTCTGTACAGACACCTATGTAATATATGTATGCACACACTGCAAGTATAGTTATCATTCGCCTGGTGTTATTATATGTGTGCTCTGTACAGACTCCTGTGCAATGTATGTATGCACACATTGCAAGTATAGTTATCATTCACCTGGTATTATTATATGTCTGCTCTGTACAGACTCCTGTGCAATATATGTATGCACACATTGCAAGTATAGTTATCATTCACCTGGTATTATTATATGTCTGCTCTGTACAGACTCCTGTGCAATATATGTATGCACACACTGCAAGTATAGCTATCATTCACCTGGTATTATTATATGTCTGCTCTGTACAGCCTCCTGTGTAATATATGTATGCACACACTGCAAGTATAGTTATCATTCACCTAGTATTATTATATGTGTGCTCTGTGCAGGCTCCTGTGTAATATATGTATGCACACACTGCAAGTATTGTTATCATTCACCTGGTATTATTATATGTCTGCTCTGTACAGACTCCTGTGCAATATATGTATGCACACACTGCAAGTATAGTTATCATTCACCTGGTATTATTATATGTCTGCTCTGTACAGACTCCTGTGCAATATATGTATGCACACATTGCAAGTATAGCTATCATTCACCTGGTATTATTATATGTCTGCTCTGTACAGACTCCTGTGTAATATATGTATGCACACATTGCAAGTATAGTTATCATTCAGCTGGTATTATTATATGTTTGCTCTGTACAGACTCCTGTGTAATATATGTATACACACACTGCAAGTATAGTTCTCATTCACCTGGTATTATTATATGTCTGCTCTGTACAGACTCCTGTGTAATATATGTATACACACACTGCAAGTATAGTTATCATTCACCTGGTATTATTATATGTTTGCTCTGTACAGGCTCCTGTGTAATATATGTATACACACATTGCAAGTATAGTTATCATTCACCTGGTATTATTAATATGTCTGCTCTGTACAGACTCCTGTGCAATATATGTATGCACACACTGCAAGTATAGGTATCATTCACCTGGTATTATTATATGTCTGCTCTGTACAGGCTCCTGTGTAATATATGTATGCACACATTGCAAGTATAGTTATCATTCACCTGGTATTATTATATGTCTGCTCTGTACAGACTCCTGTGTAATATATGTATGCACACACTGCAAGTATAGCTATCATTCACCTGGTATTATTATATGTCTGCTCTGTACAGGCTCCTGTGTAATATATGTATGCACACATTGCAAGTATAGTTATCATTCACCTGGTATTATTATATATGTGTGCTCTGTACAGACTCCTGTGTAATATATGTAAGCACACACTGCAAGTATAGTTATCATTCACCTGGTATTATTATATGTCTGCTCTGTACAGACTCCTGTGTAATATATGTATGCACACACTGCAAGTATAGCTATCATTCACCTGGTATTATTATATGTCTGCTCTGTACAGACTCCTGTGTAATATATGTATGCACACACTGCAAGTATAGCTATCATTCACCTGGTATTATTATATGTGTGCTCTGTACAGGCTCCTGGGTAATATATGTATGCACACATTGCAAGTATAGCTATCATTCACCTGGTATTATTATATGTCTGCTCTGTACAGACTCCTGTGTAATATGTATGCACACACTGCAAGTATAGTTATCATTCACCTGGTATTATTATATGTCTGCTCTGTACAGGCTCCTGTGTAATATATGTATACACACACTGCAAGTATAGTTATCATTCACCTGGTATTATTATATGTCTGCTCTGTACAGACTCCAGTGTAATATATGTATGCACACATTGCAAGTATAGTTATCATTCACCTGGTATTATTATATGTGTGCTCTGTACAGGCTCCTGTGTAATATATGTATACACACACTGCAAGTATAGTTATCATTCACCTGGTATTATTATATGTCTGCTCTGTACAGGCTCCTGGGTAATATATGTATGCACACACTGCAAGTATAGTTATCATTCACCTGGTATTATTATATGTCTGCTCTGTACAGACTCCTGTGTAATATATGTATGCAGACATTGCAAGTATAGTTATCATTCACCTAGTATTATTATATGTCTGCTCTGTACAGTCTCCTGTGTAATATATGTATGCACTCACTGCAAGTATAGTTATCATTCACCTGATATTATTATATGTCTGCTCTGTACAGACTCCTGTGTAATAAATGTATGCACACATTGCAAGTATAGCTATCATTCACCTGGTATTATTATATGTGTGCTCTGTACAGGCTCCTGTGTAATATATGTATACACACACTGCAAGTATAGTTATCATTCACCTAGTATTATTATATGTCTGCTCTGTACAGACTCCTATGTAATATATGTATGCACACATTGCCAGTATAGTTATCATTAACCTGGTATTATTATATGTCTGCTCTGTACAGTCTCCTGTGTAATATATGTATGCACTCACTGCAAGTATAGTTATCACTCACCTGGCATTATTATATGTTAGCTCTGTATAGGCTCCTGTTTAATATAATCACACACATTGCAAGTATAGTTATCACTAACCTGGTATTATTATATGTTTGCTCTGTACAAGCTCCTGTGTAATATATGTATGCACACAATGCAAGTATAGTTATCATTCACCTGGTATTATTATATGTCTGCTCTGTACAGGCTCCTGGGTAATATATGTAAGCACACACTGCAAGTATAGTTATCATTCACCTGGTATTATTATATGTGTGCTCTGTACAGGCTCCTGGGTAATATATGTATGCACTCACTGCAAGTATAGTTATCACTCACCTGGCATTATTATATGTTAGCTCTGTATAGGCTCCTGTGTAATATAATCACACACAGTGCAAGTATAGTTATCACTAACCTGGTATTATTATATGTTTGCTCTGTACAGGCTCCTGTGTAATATATGTATGCACACAATGCAAGTATAGTTATCATTCACCTGGTATTATTAAATTTGTGCTCTGTACAGTCTCCTGTGTAATATATGTATGTACACATTGCAAGTATAGTTATCATTAACCTGGTATTATTAAATGTCTGCTCTGTACAGTCTCATGTGTAATATATGTATGCACTCACTGCAAGTATAGTTATCACTCACCTGGCATTATTATATGTTAGCTCTGTACAGACTCCTATGTAATATATGTATGCACACATTGCAAGGATAGTTATCATTCACCTGGTGTTATTATATGTCTGCTCTGTACAGTCTCCTGTGTAATATATGTATGCACACATTGCAAGTATAGTTATCATTAACCTGGTATTATTATATGTCTGCTCTGTACAGTCTCCTGTGTAATATATGTATGCACTCACTGCAAGTATAGTTATCACTCACCTGGCATTATTATATGTTAGCTCTGTATAGGCTCCTGTGTAATATAATCACACACATTGCAAGTATAGTTATCACTAACCTGGTATTATTATATGTTTGCTCTGTACAGGCTCCTGTGTAATATATGTATGCACACAATGCAAGTATAGTTATCATTCACCTGGTATTATTAAATGTGTGCTCTGTTCAGTCTCCTGTTTATTATATGTATGCACATATTGCAAGTATAGTTATCATTAACCTGGTATTATTAAATGTCTGCTCTGTACAGTCTCCTGTGTAATATATGTATGCACTCACTGCAAGTATAGTTATCACTCACCTGGCATTATTATATGTTAGCTCTGTATAGGCTCCTGTGTAATATAATCACACACATTGCAAGTATAGTTATCACTAACCTGGTATTATTATATGTTTGCTCTGTACAGGCTCCTGTGTAATATATGTATGCACACAATGCAAGTATAGTTATCATTCACCTGGTATTATTAAATGTGTGCTCTGTACAGTCTCCTGTGTAATATATGTATGCACATATTGCAAGTATAGTTATCACTAACCTGGTATTATTATATGTGTGCTCTGTACAGGCTCCTGGGTAATATATGTATGCACACACTGCAAGTATAGTTATCATTCACCTGGTATTATTATATGTCTGCTCTGTACAGACTCCTGTGTAATATATGTATGCACACACTGCAAGTATAGCTATCATTCACCTGGTATTATTAAATGTGTGCTCTGTACAGACTCCTGTGTAATATATGTAAGCACACACTGCAAGTATAGTTATCATTCACCTGGTATTATTATATGTCTGCTCTGTACAGACTCCTGTGTAATAAATGTATGCACACATTGCAAGTATAGCTATCATTCACCTGGTATTATTATATGTGTGCTCTGTACAGGCTCCTGTGTAATATATGTATACACACACTGCAAGTATAGTTATCATTCACCTGGTATTATTATATGTCTGCTCTGTACAGGCTCCTGGGTAATATATGTATGCACACACTGCAAGTATAGTTATCATTCACCTGGTATTATTATATGTCTGCTCTGTACAGACTCCTGTGAAATATATGTATGCACACATTGCAAGTATAGTTATCATTCACCTGGTATTATTATATGTGTGCTCTGTACAGGCTCCTGTGTAATATATGTATACACACACTGCAAGTATAGTTATCATTCACCTGGTATTATTATATGTCTGCTCTGTACAGGCTCCTGGGTAATATATGTATGCACACACTGCAATTATAGTTATCATTCACCTGGTATTATTATATGTCTGCTCTGTACAGACTCCTGTGATATATATGTATGCACACATTGCAAGTATAGTTATCATTCACCTAGTATTATTATATGTCTGCTCTGTACAGTCTCCTGTGTAATATATGTATGCACTCACTGCAAGTATAGTTATCATTCACCTGGTATTATTATATGTCTGCTCTGTACAGACTCCTGTGTAATAAATGTATGCACACATTGCAAGTATAGCTATCATTCACCAGGTATTATTATATGTGTGCTCTGTACAGGCTCCTGTGTAATATATGTATACACACACTGCAAGTATAGTTATCATTCACCTAGTATTATTATATGTCTGCTCTGTACAGACTCCTATGTAATATATGTATGCACACACTGCAAGTATAGTTATCATTCGCCTGGTGTTATTATATGTGTGCTCTGTACAGACTCCTGTGCAATATATGTATGCACACATTGCAAGTATAGTTATCATTCACCTGGTATTATTATATGTCTGCTCTGTACAGACTCCTGTGCAATATATGTATGCACACATTGCAAGTATAGCTATCATTCACCTGGTATTATTATATGTCTGCTCTGTACAGACTCCTGTGTAATATATGTATGCACAAATTGCAAGTATAGTTATCATTCAGCTGGTATTATTATATGTTTGCTCTGTACAGACTCCTGTGTAATATATGTATACACACACTGCAAGTATAGTTATCATTCACCTGGTATTATTATATGTCTGCTCTGTACAGACTCCTGTGTAATATATGTATACACACACTGCAAGTATAGTTATCATTCACCTGGTATTATTATATGTTTGCTCTGTACAGGCTCCTGTGTAATATATGTATACACACATTGCAAGTATAGTTATCATTCACCTGGTATTATTAATATGTCTGCTCTGTACAGACTCCTGTGCAATATATGTATGCACACACTGCAAGTATAGCTATCATTCACCTGGTATTATTATATGTCTGCTCTGTACAGGCTCCTGTGTAATATATGTATGCACACATTGCAAGTATAATTATCATTCACCTGGTATTATTATATGTCTGCTCTGTACAGACTCCTGTGTAATATATGTATGCACACACTGCAAGTATAGTTATCATTCACCTGGTATTATTATATGTCTGCTCTGTACAGACTCCTGTGTAATATATGTATACACACACTGCAAGTATAGTTATCATTCACCTGGTATTATTATATGTTTGCTCTGTACAGGCTCCTGTGTAATATATGTATACACACATTGCAAGTATAGTTATCATTCACCTGGTATTATTAATATGTCTGCTCTGTACAGACTCCTGTGCAATATATGTATGCACACACTGCAAGTATAGCTATCATTCACCTGGTATTATTATATGTCTGCTCTGTACAGGCTCCTGTGTAATATATGTATGCACACATTGCAAGTATAGTTATCATTCACCTGGTATTATTATATGTCTGCTCTGTACAGGCTCCTGTGCAATATATGTATGCACACACTGCAACTATAGCTATCATTCACCTGGTATTATTATATGTCTGCTCTGTACAGGCTCCTGTGTAATATATGTATGCACACATTGCAAGTATAGCTATCATTCACCTGGTATTATAATATGTCTGCTCTGTACAGGCTCCTGTGTAATATATGTATGCACACATTGCAAGTATAGCTATCATTCACCTGGTATTATTATATGTCTGCTCTGTACAGACTCCTGTGCAATATATGTATGCACACACTGCAAGTATAGCTATCATTCACCTGGTATTATTATATGTCTGCTCTGTACAGGCTCCTGTGTAATATATGTATGCACACATTGCAAGTATAGCTATCATTCACCTGGTATTATTATATGTCTGCTCTGTACAGGCTCCTGTGTAATATATGTATGCACACATTGCAAGTATAGTTATCATTCACCTGGTATTATTATATATGTGTGCTCTGTACAGACTCCTGTGTAATATATGTAAGCACACACTGCAAGTATAGTTATCATTCACCTGGTATTATTATATGTCTGCTCTGTACAGACTCCTGTGTAATATATGTATGCACACACTGCAAGTATAGCTATCATTCACCTGGTATTATTATATGTCTGCTCTGTACAGACTCCTGTGTAATATATGTATGCACACACTGCAAGTATAGCTATCATTCACCTGGTATTATTATATGTGTGCTCTGTACAGGCTCCTGGATAATATATGTATGCACACATTGCAAGTATAGCTATCATTCACCTGGTATTATTATATGTCTGCTCTGTACAGACTCCTGTGTAATATATGTATGCACACACTGCAAGTATAGTTATCATTCACCTGGTATTATTATATGTCTGCTCTGTACAGACTCCTGTGTAATATATGTATGCACACACTGCAAGTATAGCTATCATTCACCTGGTATTATTAAATGTGTGCTCTGTACAGACTCCTGTGTAATATATGTAAGCACACACATCAAGTATAGTTATCATTCACCTGGTATTATTATATGTCTGCTCTGTACAGACTCCTGTGTAATAAATGTATGCACACATTGCAAGTATAGCTATCATTCACCTGGTATTATTATATGTGTGCTCTGTACAGGCTCCTGTGTAATATATGTATACACACACTGCAAGTATAGTTATCATTCACCTGGTATTATTATATGTCTGCTCTGTACAGGCTCCTGGGTAATATATGTATGCACACACTGCAAGTATAGTTATCATTCACCTGGTATTATTATATGTCTGCTCTGTACAGACTCCTGTGTAATATATGTATGCACACATTGCAAGTATAGTTATCATTCACCTAGTATTATTATATGTCTGCTCTGTACAGTCTCCTGTGTAATATATGTATGCACTCACTGCAAGTATAGTTATCATTCACCTAGTATTATTATATGTCTGCTCTGTACAGACACCTATGTAATATATGTATGCACACACTGCAAGTATAGTTATCATTCGCCTGGTGTTATTATATGTGTGCTCTGTACAGACTCCTGTGCAATGTATGTATGCACACATTGCAAGTATAGTTATCATTCACCTGGTATTATTATATGTCTGCTCTGTACAGACTCCTGTGCAATATATGTATGCACACATTGCAAGTATAGTTATCATTCACCTGGTATTATTATATGTCTGCTCTGTACAGACTCCTGTGCAATATATGTATGCACACACTGCAAGTATAGCTATCATTCACCTGGTATTATTATATGTCTGCTCTGTACAGCCTCCTGTGTAATATATGTATGCACACACTGCAAGTATAGTTATCATTCACCTAGTATTATTATATGTGTGCTCTGTGCAGGCTCCTGTGTAATATATGTATGCACACACTACAAGTATTGTTATCATTCACCTGGTATTATTATATGTCTGCTCTGTACAGACTCCTGTGCAATATATGTATGCACACACTGCAAGTATAGTTATCATTCACCTGGTATTATTATATGTCTGCTCTGTACAGACTCCTGTGCAATATATGTATGCACACATTGCAAGTATAGCTATCATTCACCTGGTATTATTATATGTCTGCTCTGTACAGACTCCTGTTTAATATATGTATGCACACATTGCAAGTATAGTTATCATTCAGCTGGTATTATTATATGTTTGCTCTGTACAGACTCCTGTGTAATATATGTATACACACACTGCAAGTATAGTTATCATTCACCTGGTATTATTATATGTCTGCTCTGTACAGACTCCTGTGTAATATATGTATACACACACTGCAAGTATAGTTATCATTCACCTGGTATTATTATATGTTTGCTCTGTACAGGCTCCTGTGTAATATATGTATACACACATTGCAAGTATAGTTATCATTCACCTGGTATTATTAATATGTCTGCTCTGTACAGACTCCTGTGCAATATATGTATGCACACACTGCAAGTATAGGTATCATTCACCTGGTATTATTATATGTCTGCTCTGTACAGGCTCCTGTGTAATATATGTATGCACACATTGCAAGTATAGTTATCATTCACCTGGTATTATTATATGTCTGCTCTGTACAGACTCCTGTGTAATATATGTATGCACACACTGCAAGTATAGCTATCATTCACCTGGTATTATTATATGTCTGCTCTGTACAGGCTCCTGTGTAATATATGTATGCACACATTGCAAGTATAGTTATCATTCACCTGGTATTATTATATATGTGTGCTCTGTACAGACTCCTGTGTAATATATGTAAGCACACACTGCAAGTATAGTTATCATTCACCTGGTATTATTATATGTGTGCTCTGTACAGGCTCCTGGGTAATATATGTATGCACACATTGCAAGTATAGCTATCATTCACCTGGTATTATTATATGTCTGCTCTGTACAGGCTCCTGTGTAATATATGTATGCACACATTGCAAGTATAGTTATCATTCACCTGGTATTATTATATATGTGTGCTCTGTACAGACTCCTGTGTAATATATGTATGCACACACTGCAAGTATAGCTATCATTCACCTGGTATTATTATATGTGTGCTCTGTACAGGCTCCTGGGTAATATATGTATGCACACATTGCAAGTATAGCTATCATTCACCTGGTATTATTATATGTCTGCTCTGTACAGACTCCTGTGTAATATGTATGCACACACTGCAAGTATAGTTATCATTCACCTGGTATTATTATATGTCTGCTCTGTACAGACTCCTGTGTAATATATGTATGCACACACTGCAAGTATAGCTATCATTCACCTGGTATTATTATATGTGTGCTCTGTACAGTCTCCTGTGTAATATATGTATACACACACTGCAAGTATAGTTATCATTCACCTGGTATTATTATATGTCTGCTCTGTACAGACTCCTGTGTAATATATGTATGCACACACTGCAAGTATAGCTATCATTCACCTGGTATTATTATATGTCTGCTCTGTACAGGCTCCTGTGTAATATATGTATGCACACATTGCAAGTATAGTTATCATTCACCTGGTATTATTATATATGTGTGCTCTGTACAGACTCCTGTGTAATATATGTAAGCACACACTGCAAGTATAGTTATCATTCACCTGGTATTATTATATGTCTGCTCTGTACAGACTCCTGTGTAATATATGTATGCACACACTGCAAGTATAGCTATCATTCACCTGGTATTATTATATGTCTGCTCTGTACAGACTCCTGTGTAATATATGTATGCACACACTGCAAGTATAGCTATCATTCACCTGGTATTATTATATGTGTGCTCTGTACAGGCTCCTGGGTAATATATGTATGCACACATTGCAAGTATAGCTATCATTCACCTGGTATTATTATATGTCTGCTCTGTACAGACTCCTGTGTAATATGTATGCACACACTGCAAGTATAGTTATCATTCACCTGGTATTATTATATGTCTGCTCTGTACAGACTCCTGTGTAATATATGTATGCACACACTGCAAGTATAGCTATCATTCACCTGGTATTATTAAATGTGTGCTCTGTACAGACTCCTGTGTAATATATGTAAGCACACACTGCAAGTATAGTTATCATTCACCTGGTATTATTATATGTCTGCTCTGTACAGACTCCTGTGTAATAAATGTATGCACACATTGCAAGTATAGCTATCATTCACCTGGTATTATTATATGTGTGCTCTGTACAGTCTCCTGTGTAATATATGTATACACACACTGCAAGTATAGTTATCATTCACCTGGTATTATTATATGTCTGCTCTGTACAGGCTCCTGGGTAATATATGTATGCACACACTGCAAGTATAGTTATCATTCACCTGGTATTATTATATGTCTGCTCTGTACAGACTCCTGTGTAATATATGTATGCACACATTGCAAGTATAGTTATCATTCACCTAGTATTATTATATGTCTGCTCTGTACAGTCTCCTGTGTAATATATGTATGCACTCACTGCAAGTATAGTTATCATTCACCTGGTATTATTATATGTCTGCTCTGTACAGACTCCTGTGTAATAAATGTATGCACACATTGCAAGTATAACTATCATTCACCTGGTATTATTATATGTGTGCTCTGTACAGGCTCCTGTGTAATATATGTATACACACACTGCAAGTATAGTTATCATTCACCTAGTATTATTATATGTCTGCTCTGTACAGACTCCTATGTAATATATGTATGCACACATTGCCAGTATAGTTATCATTAACCTGGTATTATTATATGTCTACTCTGTACAGTCTCCTGTGTAATATATGTATGCACTCACTGCAAGTATAGTTATCACTCACCTGGCATTATTATATGTTAGCTCTGTATAGGCTCCTGTGTAATATAATCACACACATTGCAAGTATAGTTATCACTAACCTGGTATTATTATATGTTTGCTCTGTACAGGCTCCTGTGTAATATATGTATGCACACAATGCAAGTATAGTTATCATTCACCTGGTATTATTATATGTGTGCTCTGTACAGGCTCCTGGGTAATATATGTATGCACTCACTGCAAGTATAGTTATCACTCACCTGGCATTATTATATGTTAGCTCTGTATAGGCTCCTGTGTAATATAATCACACACATTGCAAGTATAGTTATCACTAACCTGGTATTATTATATGTTTGCTCTGTACAGGCTCCTGTGTAATATATGTAAGCACACACTGCAAGTATAGTTATCATTCACCTGGTATTATTATATGTGTGCTCTGTACAGGCTCCTGGGTAATATATGTATGCACTCACTGCAAGTATAGTTATCACTCACCTGGCATTATTATATGTTAGCTCTGTATAGGCTCCTGTGTAATATAATCACACACATTGCAAGTATAGTTATCACTAACCTGGTATTATTATATGTTTGCTCTGTACAGGCTCCTGTGTAATATATGTATGCACACAATGCAAGTATAGTTATCATTCACCTGGTATTATTAAATGTGTGCTCTGTACAGTCTCCTGTGTAATATATGTATGCACACATTGCAAGTATAGTTATCATTAACCTGGTATTATTAAATGTCTGCTCTGTACAGTCTCATGTGTAATATATGTATGCACTCACTGCAAGTATAGTTATCACTCACCTGGCATTATTATATGTTAGCTCTGTACAGACTCCTATGTAATATATGTATGCACACATTGCAAGGATAGTTATCATTCACCTGGTGTTATTATATGTCTGCTCTGTACAGTCTCCTGTGTAATATATGTATGCACACATTGCAAGTATAGTTATCATTAACCTGGTATTATTATATGTCTGCTCTGTACAGTCTCCTGTGTAATATATGTATGCACTCACTGCAAGTATAGTTATCACTCACCTGGCATTATTATATGTTAGCTCTGTATAGGCTCCTGTGTAATATAATCACACACATTGCAAGTATAGTTATCACTAACCTGGTATTATTATATGTTTGCTCTGTACAGGCTCCTGTGTAATATATGTATGCACACAATGCAAGTATAGTTATCATTCACCTGGTATTATTAAATGTGTGCTCTGTTCAGTCTCCTGTGTATTATATGTATGCACATATTGCAAGTATAGTTATCATTAACCTGGTATTATTAAATGTCTGCTCTGTACAGTCTCCTGTGTAATATATGTATGCACTCACTGCAAGTATAGTTATCACTCACCTGGCATTATTATATGTTAGCTCTGTATAGGCTCCTGTGTAATATAATCACACACATTGCAAGTATAGTTATCACTAACCTGGTATTATTATATGTTTGCTCTGTACAGGCTCCTGTGTAATATATGTATGCACACAATGCAAGTATAGTTATCATTCACCTGGTATTATTAAATGTGTGCTCTGTACAGTCTCCTGTGTAATATATGTATGCACATATTGCAAGTATAGTTATCACTAACCTGGTATTATTATATGTTTGCTCTGTACAGGCTCCTGTGTAATATATGTATGCACACATTGCAAGTATAGTTATCATTCACCTAGTATTATTATATGTGTGCTATGTACAGACTCTTGTGTAATATATGTATGCACACACTGCAAGTATAGTTTTCATTCGCCTGGTGTTATTATATGTCTGCTCTGTACAGACTCCTGTGTAATATATGTATGTACACATTGCAAGTATATTTTTCATTCACCTGGTATTTTTATATGTCTGCTCTGTACAGACTCCTGTGTAATATATGTATGTACACATTGCAAGTATATTTTTCATTCACCTGGTATTTTTATATGTCTGCTCTGTACAGACTCCTGTGTAATATATGTATGTACACATTGCAAGGATAGTTATCATTCACCTGGTATTATTATATGTCTGCGCTGTACAGACTCCTATGTAATATGTGTATGTACACATTGCAAGTATAGTTATCATTCACCTGGTATTATTAAATGTGTGCTCTGTACAGTCTCCTGTGTAATATATGTATGCACACACTGCAAGAATAGTTATCACTCACCTGGCATTATTATATGTTTGCTCTGTATAGGCTCCTGTGTAATATAATCACACACATTGCAAGTATAGTTATCACTCACCTGGTATTATTATATGTGTGCTCTGTACAGGCTCCTGTGTAATATATGTATGCACACACTGTAAGTATAGTTATCATTCACCTGGTATTATTATATGTCTGCTCTGTACAGACTCCTGTGTAATATATGTATACACACACTGCAAGTATAGTTATCATTCATCTGTTATTATTATATGTCTGCTCTGTACAGACTCCTTTGTAATATATGTATGCACACACTGCAAGTATAGTTATCATTCACCTGGTGTTATTATATGTCTGCTCTGTACAGACTCCTTTGTAATATATGTATGCACACTTTGCAAGTATAGTTATCATCAGGGTCGATCCAAGGGTCACGGACACCTCTGTGCAGGATTTTTCTGGCGCCTCTAGGTGGGTGTGGTTATAATATAAACTCCTCTTATTTACAAATGTATGTTCCAGACATGCCATTTGTTTATTATTAGGAGGGGGGGGGGGGGGGGGTTGGTTGGAGAGCACAAACATTTGAAGAACCAACACAAAGATATATATTTGGCCATGATCTTGTGTAGTGGTTTTATTTATGTCTATTATGCTCAGCCAGCAACATGGGAGACATTTTGCTGTCTAGCAGAGTGAGATTTAACTGCAGTTTCCATGAAGCCCAAACAGCGAAAGTCTCCCATTTGTCTGGCTGAGTATCATTGGACAAGAAGTACAGAAGGAGCGATAAATAATATTCCACAATGTCAGTCACTCCTGCGTCTCTCTCTCTTTCCATTTCTCCATGTCTTGCTCTCTCTCCTCCCTTACCCTCATGGATATGTCTCACTCCCCTTATACTCTCATGAATCTCTCTCTCCCTCCATACCCTCATGTCCATCTCTCTCTCCCTCCATACCCTCATATCCGTCTCTCTCTCCCCATACCCTCATGTCCATCTCTCTCTCTCCACTCATACTCTCATATATATCTCTCTCTCCACTCATACCCTCATGTATATCTCTCTCTCCACTCATACTCTCATATATATCTCTCTCTCCACTCATACCCTCATGTATATCTCTCTCTCCGCTCATACTCTCATGTATATCTCTCTCCACTCATACTCTCATGTATATCTCTCTCCACTCATACCCTCATGTATATCTCTCTCTCCGCTCATACTCTCATGTATATCTCTCTCTCCACTCATACTCTCATGTATATCTCTCTCTCCACTCATACTCTCATGTATATCTCTCTCTCCACTCATACCCTCATGTATATCTCTCTCTCTCTCCACTCATACCCTCATGTATATCTCTCTCTCTCCACTCATACCCTCATGTATATCTCTCTCTCCACTCATACCCTCATGTATATCTCTCTCTCCACTCATACTCTCATGTATATCTCTCTCTCCACTCATACTCTCATGTATATCTCTCTCCACTCATACCCTCATGTATATCTCTCTCTCTCTCCACTCATACCCTCATGTATATCTCTCTCTCCACTCATATCCTCATGTATATCTCTCTCTCTCTCCACACATACCCTCATGTCTCTCTCCATACCTTCATTTATGTCTCTCTCCAAAGAAAACCTGGAATGGAAAAACAGATAAAATAACAGTCAACTAAGAAGCAGAGAACAATGGTACTTAGGGCAGGCCTCTAAGACAGGGCTGAAACAGTATGACAGGGCTGAAACAGTATGACAGGGCATTCCATTTAAGGGACTCTAAGACAGGGCTTTATGACAGCTCAGGGCATTAGCCAGACTAAAATTAAATGTGAGATGTGCTAGGCTACGCAGATTCCCCTCGGTGTGAGGGAGAGCGGGACCTCCGTCATACAGTATTTGGCACAGTCTGCTGGAGTGCCATGTTGATACATACCTCACATTGTGTCAACATAATTACATACAAATAGATAAATTAACATGAAAATAGGTTTTAAATTGCAATGTTAGTTATCATTCCCCTGGTATTACAGTCTTACTGTGTCTCCTGGTTATGACATCACCTTGTGGCATCATATGCAAATTACACATTTCACTTCAGTGAAATTTGCATATGAAGACACAACTGATGTTGTGTCTTCATATGCACCACAGACACATATAAAAAAACATTTTTTTTTTCATTTCGATTATAAATTTGCTTGTAATTCAGCTAACAAAATGTATACATCATTTTTCATAATTTCTTTATTCTGTATATTCACAGTATAAACAATGTTTACGTGACAGAGACCCTGTAAATGAAACATAGTTATAATACAGATATTCCAACACTGTTCTAAATTTCCTCTCCGAGAACTAAACCAACAAGTGAATCAGACTAAACTTGTAAAAAAAATATATATATATATTGAAGAGGTGGAACATAAAAGCAATTGTTGGTAGAATGTTAAAATTACAAAAACATCTATTTTGTCACCATTTTTGGATCACTGTACCCTTGAGTGGGTGATGCACAGTTTTTAATGCACCCAGAGATTAATGATGAAATTATTGGGTGTAACCCTGGCCTTTATATGTCCACTTTAGCTCTGTGGTTTTGAAACTAGATCATGCATTTCATTTTACTCACAGAAATAATTGGGTCTGGCTTTCCAATACAGGATTATAAATCCATTTTTCGTCATGATTTAGCGACCTCCACCTTACAACGAGATGTAATTATTTTGGACCCAAAAATATAATATTTCATTACTTATAAAATTATGATTTATTACATGGATCAGGTAGGAAATGGGGTTTCGTGCAACTTTCTCACATCCAATTGTTGGTGAATTCTATTGGCCCGACAACAATAAAGTGTTTTAAACATAAACCATTTTCTTAAACAAACTCTTAGATCATTGTATGGAATAAAACCTGTTATTTTAATTTGCTAACGCAATGCAGTATTAGAGTGTTTCATTATGCCTTGCTTTATTGTAGCTCTAATTCTACAAAATTAATTTTAGGGATTACATACAACATGGTCAGCTATTGCAGGTTGAAAGAAGTAGTTCCAATCAGTTTATTTTCTGTATATTGTGCATATTTCTAACATATATAAAATACATTTATTTTTGTTTTAAAGCTATTTAAAGTTCTTCTGTAGTTTTCGTATTGAAAATAATTCTCTGGGACCTCTAAATTCACTGACCAATCTATTACACTTTATTTGCAGGTTTTTTTTGATCAAAAAAATTGTGGCAAAAACAGATGAGACAGATCTGTGTATTATTCTTTACTTGAAATGAAGCAGTACTCATTTAAAAATATGTTTGTTTAGTGCATGCATACCTCACATTAACTTACACAATGTAAAACATTAATGTACTTAAACACTACCTTTATTGACTTGTCTTGTACAGTTTACAAATACAGTCTACAGTAGATGGACCTCACCGGAGCCTGTAGTGGTCACACAAGGAGAAGCTCTGTGCAGTACAGTAGCGTAGTCTCCGTAGAGACATTGTCACATCCTTAAAATAGAAAGGCAAGAGTCCATAAACAGGAATGATTACACTGTAACGACATCCTTTTTCAAGGTTGGGGTTTGGAGTGTATCTCTTGCCAGCCACCCTTAACAGGAGGTCCACCGATGTAGATACGCAGAGCGCCCTGGTAAGGATGACAACATGAGAGTGCCACAAAATAAAGAAAGGGTAATCCATAAACAAAGTCAGGAACAGTCCGATAGATTAGGGCAGGCAGCGGTCAAGCAAAGGTCAGGGCTCAGGCAAACGGGGTAATCCAGGATACAAGGCCAAAGGTCAGGTAATGGGAAATCCACTAGAATGACTGCAGCACAGTAAAGATAAGTTCACAGGAAACTTGAGTCCAAGGACAAACAGGATCCCAAGCCATGCAACACTGGAGCACTGTGGTAGTAGTTTGAGGTTTTTTTTATAGTGCTGTAGGTCTCCAATCCTCCCCTCTGTTGGACAAAATGTGCCAAACTGTGAAAACGCTAGAAATACAAATCATGAAGAAGTCAAAATCTGCTGTCCTAACTGACAAAAAGTATAGCGGCTAAAATTACACTCTCAGTGTAGCGTTGGGACATTCCAAATTATAGTGTTGATAAAGTCCAGCACAACATGTAATTGAACATGAAATAAAGAATGCACATCGAAAACATGTGTTTTTTACACAGAAAAGGTACAATTATCCCTTACGTTTGCATATGCTCTAAAATCAATATTTACAATTAAAAGGGTTAAAACTTTGAGTCCCGTTGAGTCCCACTAAGGGAAAAAACGATAGAAATGTCTGTTAATATAATTATTACTATTATAATTATTATTATTATTAAGATGAGCTGTGACTTTGAATGATTTGTTAATATAATTTCAGTTTATATTTTAAAGGGAAAGATAATATATTTACCACCCATTCCTGTCTCTTTACCTCATTATCCTCTTTTCTGTCTCTCCCCTTATCACTCATGTGTCTGTCTCACCTTCAAATGTATTTCTCTCTCAATCCATCCAACTTTGTCTCTGTCTCTATCCCATCGACCCATATCTGTCTCTCTCTCTTTCTCTCCCATCCAGCCTTGTCTGTCTCTCCCTCCCATCCCTGTTGTCTCTCTTTATCACCTTATCCTTCCCTTTGTCTGTCACTCTCTCCCCTTACAACCCACTTGTATGTCTCTCTCCCCTTGTCATCCCTTTTTCCTGTCTCTCTCCCCTCAGTACCCCTTATCTGTCTCTTTTCCACCAATTCCTCTTATGAGTCTCTTTTGACTATTCATCTGCATTGTCTATCTTTCTCTTCCCTATAGTCCCCCATGTCAGCCAGTCCCATCTCATCTTTTCTATTTTACTCCCCACCATCATACCCTTTGTCTGCCCCTCTTCTCCCCAATACACTTTTTCTTTCTCCCCTAAATATCTCTTTAATAGGCTTAACGTGCATGGGCAGTATGTTAAATACACAGTTTGACTGTACCCCTGCCATTGGCATCCTCTTACGCCGCAACACCCTATAATTACCCAACTGGATCTAGACCCATGTTAACTGCCAGGGCCACCATCAGGAAGTGAAGGGCAGTAAGTGTGGGCAAATGGCAGCCCAGGGCCCATTAATTCCTGGGGGCCAAAATCAGTTGCCCTGTGGGCTCCCGCTGCAGCCAGCAGTCCTCATCCAGCTGATGTGGGCCCAGATTTATGTCACAGCCACCGGAAATGACAGCAAGTCATATTCAGTGGCAGGTAAGTACTGGTGAAGGGGGGGCAAATTATTGGGCAAATTATCAGTGGCTATTTATGAGCAAATTATCAGTGGTTATTAATGAGCAAATTGTCAGTGGCTATTAATGAGCAAATTATCAGTGGTTATTAATGAGCAAATTGTCAGTGGCTATTAATGAGCAAATTATCAGTGGTTATTAATGAGCAAATTGTCAGTGGCTATTAATGAGCAAATTATCAGTGGTTATTAATGAGCAAATTGTCAGTGGCTATTAATGAGCAAATTGTCAGTGGTTATTAATGAGCAAATTATCAGTGGCATATTAATGGACAAATTATCCGTGGCAAATAAATAAGCAAATTATCAGTGGCATATTAATGGACCAATTATCAGTGGCATATTAATGGATAAACTAACACTGGCTTTGGCATATTAATTCTTGGATGTGGAATGCAAGTAATTGGGCAGCAGCAAATCTTGCATGTGCTGGGTTATATTTAAATCAGTGGCATGATATACAAATACCTGGATAAAATGACTTTGGGAGGGTAGGGGGTCGAGAGGGAGATATGGGGGGGGCTCCAAATTTTTTTCAGTAAGAGGCCATGAAATTTTTGTTGGAGGCCCTGGTAACAGCACATTGTCTTACATTTTGTCCTTGGTAGAGTCCGTCATGTGTGGTGATCCTGGCTCAGTAGCCACAAACACTTGATGGTGTTAAGTTAAAACACAGGAAACAAAATTATATGACTTATGAAGCTTTTAAACTGTCTTCTAAGAGGGAAGCAGGAAAAAAAGACAACAAGTCAAATGACAGACAAAGAAGTAAGCACGTGCTCAGGGTCTACACTAGTGTTACTAAATTCTAGTCCTCGTGGGCCACTAACAGGTTTCATTTTAACTACATCCTGACTTCGGTACAGGTGGGCTAATTTAACTGCCTGAACTTCTCATTAACTCACATGTGTGCTCACAGAGAAACACTAAAAACCTGACCCGGGAGTGTTCCTTAACGACCCGAGCGGAGAAACCTTGGCTTCGAACAGTGTTTCCGAAACTCCGACCCTTGGGGCGCGCAGTACTAGAGGAGGTAGTGATATTCATTGGCCAGTTTGGACTGATGTTTAATTATGGGGGTTAAGTCATTCTGACGGATCCCCCTGGCCTGATGCAGACATTCTGTATAAAGAAATCCTGTACTGCTAGCTGACACAACGAGTTAGAAGACATGGCACAGATTCTACATACTCTGCATGTTGCAGGCAAATGACACATTAAAAAGCAGTTAATTTGCATTTCACACCATAAGGTGATCTCATCAACAGGAGACCAATGCAGACACATCTTAATAACACATTTTCCCCTCTAATTTATGCATCTGCTTTCAAGTCTGACAACCCAATGTATTGATCATTTGTTTATTCTCTACATTCAGAGTATGAACAGTGTGTAGGAGACCAAGCTCCTTTAAGGGCCGTAGAATTCAAGATGGAATGGTAAGACCTTATGGACACAAAAGAGTTAAAAATCGTGTGTATTCAGTGGTATCCAGGGAAAGGTATTTTATGGCATTGGGATATCTTACCCTACCACTCCCATCATGCTCGTTCAGCCATTAACTTTAAAACAGTTAGGCACCTTTCTCATCTGGTTACTAATAAAGCAGTTTTCTGTAACACACCCTATAATTGAGCAGGGGTATTAAACCTTTGCCTGACAGGTAATGTTTTTAGTATAAATTTATTGTATGATTAGTCAGTAACAGAAACTGGAAGTGTTCTAGCACGGAGAGGGAAGGATTTATAACTCTGTGCCATTCGATGTTAGTACGACTTCCCCACGATTCCAGATTTGTCTCCAAAGGAGGTCTAGTTTATTCCCTGGAACATCATCAGTTTTAAATCACCTCTCCTACCCAGATTCCTGCAGAGGAAATGGCTTGTTACCCTTTCGGAAAGAAATTAAACATTCCACCTTCTCTCCAAAATGATTTTATATAGTATTTACTGACACTGAACTAAATTATTATGTTAATACAGAAATACATTGAAATATATGATTATTATTAGCGTGCTTATACAATATATTACATTTAAATATATTATTACTATGTTTAAACAATATGTATTCAATTTAAATATATATATATATTTTAATAAAATCTATAATAAATAATGAAATATATTATTACAATGATTAAACAATATATATTAAATTGAAATATATGATTATTATTAGCGTGCTTATACAATATATTCAATTTAAATATATTATTACTATGTTTAAACAATATGTATTCAATTTAAATATATATATATATATTTTAATAAAATCTATAATAAATAATGAAATATATTATTACAATGATTAAACAATATATATTAAATTGAAATATATGATTATTATTAGCATGCTTATACAATATATTACATTTAAATATATTATTACTATGTTTAAACAATATGTATTCAATTTAAATATATATATATTTTTTAATAAAATCTATAATAAATAATGAAATATATTATTACAATGATTAAACGATATATATTAAATTGAAATATATTATTATTATTATTAATTGTATAAAATCTATAATATGTTGAAATATATTATTATTTTTATGTTTATACAATGTATATTACATTTAAATATATTATTATTATTATTATTATTATAAAATCTATAATAAATTGAATTAAATTATTATTATGCTTCTACAATGAATATTAAATTGAAATATATTATTATCATTTTTTACAGTGTATACTAAATTGAAATATAGTATTGTTATTATTATTATTATGTTTATAACATATTTATTACATTTTCTGAATACTTTCATTAGTCCCATATGTTAAATCTTGGATAGCCTAATGCATGCTTAAACTCGTTAATCTACCCCTTATGCTGAAAGGCTATTCTATGGATCCACTACTCCTGATATTACTTTGTAAACTCTACAAAGACACCATCTTCATTTTCCCATGGGATGGAAACCTTGTAGTCTAGGTGATAAGGAGACATTTCTGACCTAAAAGAGGATAGATCACAGTCAAAGTAATCCAAGTGGGTGCCTAGTTGTGAGTTGGGTGTATAGCAACTCACCACATCTTGGAAGATATAACTATGCATTAGTCAAGCTTTGTTCCTGGAGCAGGAGAAACTCACCAGATTTGTCCCTGCACAGCCTGTTGTTAGATTTCACAGCTCACCTTCTATTCAGTGGTCCTCACTCTCAAGCCAGTTGAAGTCCGAGATGCAGCACAGGCACTTGTGGTGTGCATTACCGTCTTTGGGGAGTTTAGAACAGTGTTGAGAGCATTGTTCCATTCTGCAGAGTTAGTTTTAAGAGGTCAACATTGCATAAAGATTTACATAGAATGAGTAAAAACGAAATACTGAATTAAATGAGACCCATGTCAACTAAAATATGTGTCACATGTGTGCAATAGCTCTGTACTTAATGGGGTAGATTCAGTGACATAGTCTTAAATTAGAGGGGCAACGATTTAAAAGTAATATCAGGAAGAATTACTTTACTGAGAGGGTAGTGGATGTATGGAATAGCCTGCCAGCAGAAGTGGTAGAGGTAAACACAGTCAAGGATTTTAAGCATGCGTGGGATAGACACAAGGCTATCCTAGCTATAAGACCGGGAACGGGGGACTAATAAAAGTACTCCAAAAAAAATTGGGCAGACTAGATGGACCGAATGGTTCTTATCTGCCGACACATTCTATGTTTCTATGTTTCTATGTGACCCCACTAAATACAGCATCCCTGACTTCAACGATGATCACAAATATCCAGTACATTAAAGGGACACTAAAATGTACTTTTCACTGGTGCTTCTAATATAGAATCACAAGTGAAATGTTAGCTGTCCCTGGTATGAGGATAAAGTGCCAGGTACTTTTGATAGTACTCTCCAGTTTATCCTCTGACCGGTAGCTGCCATGCGTCCATAGGAAGCAGGCAGCCGTCTGGTCGGCGACCGATTCTATCTGCTAGCGCAGAGAGAGACCCTCGTTTTTGCATGTGATCAGCAGGGGGGACCTTAACTATGCCCCCCTGCTGATCCTATGCAAAAATGAGAGTTTCTGTGTGCTAGCAGTGAGAGACCCCCCGCATTCTGAAGACCTCAATCAGATGGAGCAATCTATTAAGATACACGTCGGGTTTACTCCAGACAAGCAGGACATATTGTTTAACTATTGGTTAAAAGGAAGAAAGGGTTAAAAAACAGTTTAGTAGTCCTTTAACGCACAGGTACAGTGGTAAGGAAATAACAGTGTTTAGCAATATAAGCTGTTATTTAATATTTCCCCTTTAAAAGTATGACTGGGGGTGTAATAACTACCCCCTTCCCATAAAATGCCCTGATAAAATAAAAAATATTGATTATATAAAAAAGTGGCCCCAGAGTGACCACGGGCCGGTTACTGAATTAATAAAATAACAAGCCCCCAAGGAGCTGGCGCAATGACCGTGGCCCCAATATTATACCAATAATGGCCCCCTGAGGGCAAGGAGCCTGTGGCCCCAATGTTAAAATAATAATAGCATCCTAGGGCCCCATAAAAAAAATTAAACTGAATCCTTTTATTGCAAAAAACCCAGCACTCCTATCTCTTTTCAATCCGCTGTCAGGGAGACTCAGAATGAACTACCAGACTGCTAGGGCTGATATTTCAAAAGACAGTAGGAGGTATCTTTTTAGTTGATTCTGTCATCCAATCAGAGCCTTCCATGTCGCAGCCCTTCTACTACTGCCTGTTTTGAAACTTCAGCTAGACTGGGGCAGTGAGGCTTCTGATTGGCTGACATAGTCACCCTATAGTAGCCTTCTACTGTCTTTTGACATCGACTAATAGGATAGATAGCAGACAAACAAGGATAAATACACTTTTTTTTATTTATTTTGCCATCACGGATTAGGAGGATTTTTTTCTTATTTATTGATTTTTTTTTATGGGTGCCCCCTTTCCATGGACCAGAAGCTGAGGATCCAGGATGCCTTGGATCAATGTTGGGACCTAAAAACAGTCATATTTTCCCCACAGGGCACCCTTTGTGAGCCAGGGGGGGTATGAAGTGATTTTCATTAGTGATTAAATTATAATTAATGATATTATTTATTAATAGTGCCAGGGCCATTGAATCACCAATGCTCGTTCACCTCTGCTTCAATTTATTAGTTAACAAAGGCCATCAAATCTACCCCAATATCTGCAGATTCGATAAAAGTTTTAAGAATTTTGCTAACCAATACACACCTTCAGAGGTAATATAGACTTTTTGATTATGAAAATAGGTGTGGTTCTTCAGAAAATTGTTTGCAGGCCATCAAGAAACAAATTACTTTTTTATCCTTCTGGAAAATCTGAATAGTGTGACGATTCTGTTTTAACGTTTTGTCCCTTCCCCCTTCAAAATGTGTCATAGAAAGTATTTGGGATGAAAAGCCAAAATTCCAAGGTTCCACCTCTATCTCTGGCATTGAAAATTTGGGCTGTTACCAGTTGTAACACAGAATTAAATTATAAATCCCATTAGTCATCAGAAAAACAGTTCACATTCAACTGCCTGTAACCCCTTGGTCAAGCCAAACACGGGGGCATTAATTGGATATCGCTGTCTTTCAAAACTAGTTTTATAGTTATGTCATGGTCTTAAGTGGGATAGCCAGTAATTTAGCTAAACACACTTGGCTTTGACTGAAAGGCCGACTTTTATCTAAACGTTTTTATTGAGTTTGTAACAGGTATACAGCAATGAAAATCAGAGTACTAGGTAGAAACATAGAAACATAGAATGTGTCGGCAGATAAGTACCATTCGGTCCATCTAGTCTGCCCAATTTTTTTTTTTTTGAGTACTTTTATTAGTCCCCCATTCCCGGTCTTATAGCTAGGATAGCCTTGTGTCTATCCCACGCATGCTTAAACTCCTTTACTGTGTTTACCTCTACCACTTCCGCTGGAAGGCTATTCCATTCATACACTACCCTCTCAGTAAAGTAATACTTCCTGATATTACTTTTAAATCGCTGCCCCTCTAATTTAAGACTATGTCCTCTAGTTGTGGTAGTTTTTCTTCTTTTAAATTTAAAAGGTACATTGTATAACAAATAACAGAGAACATTGTAGGGAAACCTAAGAAAGTATGAATAGGAAAGAAGGAAGATGAGAAGAAGAAGAGATTTTTTGTATTGTTTAAAAAGTGAAGGTGTATGGCGAAGGAATACTGTAGCTGGGTCTGTAAGGGTCTAGCGCTTGTAATCCACTGAGTAATAAGCAAGACAGACCAGAATGCTTTGATCTTTGGGCAGAACAATCATCTATGCAGAATGTCCGCTTTTGGAGGTAGACAATGCCAACAATTGTATTTTAAATATACGCAATTGTAGTCCTACCCTTTGCAATTAAGGTAAATTTATCTGAAAACTCTACTTTAATGCATACTTTTATTTTTTATTTTTTAGAAGTAAAGTTCAATTATAAAAACAAATACAAAATAATATTGGTACCGACCACCCCCCCACCCAAAAATATTTACTTTTTAATCAACTAATAATTTAATTGGACGTATTGTAACATTAGCATTGAGTAAGTTCGCCTAAAGAATCTAATGAGATTAGCTCATAAAACCTCCTGTACTACGTGCTCATTTTCAGTGCCCTCTCTAGAGTTCCTGCCATGTGCTCGACTTTTCCTTTCAAATGATAGCTATTTAAAAAGTTTAGAAATCTAGAAAGTGTTTATAGACACGTTATTTAATGGGCTGTTAGGTTTATGTTTCAGGCTTGGTGAGTCGAAACAGAGGTTGTGGGGACTATGTTTGTGTGACCACTTTTATAGCACAACTGGAGATTTAGAAACAGATTCCAGGTACTGTAACTTACTTATGAGCAACAGCTGAGGTGTAATTTATACGGGTAATATTTTCAAGGAGCCTCAGGTCACTTTAAGGTTAGAAAAACACCCCTGGAGTAAAAAGGTAGGACTCATTTTAAGAGAAGGCCGCGTCGGAAAATGTTGATTTTTCTTTTCTCCCCCTGTGAACAGGGAGTCGTGAAATGTATTTTTGAGAGCACATGATTTTAATGGCAATTAATAATATTATAAATGTTGGGTCATATTAATCTAATAAGTAACTGCGTGGAGCAGGGCTTTGTTCTTATTTTTTTTTTCTTTTTCTTTACCGATTCTTCTTGTAGTCATTTTGGTTTGGCGTTTAAGACAATAAAGAAAAAGCTTGTCAAGTTACATGATATGGATTATTGAGGACATATTTGAGAGTCTTTCAATCTCAGCCTTTTATAGCTCTTACCGTCTTATAATAAAGCTACTATACAAAGAATATCAATTCATTCATTACTGCGCGGAATCTTCTTTTTTTTAACATCCGCGCATTCTGAACACACTCGTTTCGTATGTAAACCTAGAATCCTTGACATTTGCATTATTTGCTGTTGTAGATTTATGGAATTTTTGTTTTTATCTGTAGTGTTTTTTTTTTTTTTTAGATTGTTAATTTTGTATTTTCTGTCATGTAGCACACACAAACTTGTCTTTTGATGCATTGTGTTCTAAAATCATATCATTTTCGGATCAATTTTTATATTTTTCTGTTTCCTTAAAAATATAAATGTAATGGTTTAGCATTATTTATTATATATTTCTTTTCTTTTTGTGAGCTGTTGTAATTCTTATCATAACTCTATTCACTGTAAAAAAAAAAAGTATTCCTTTTTATTACACACAAAAATATACCTTTCATTTACACATTTTTAACCATTTATTTCACCTGTTTTTTTTAGCTGAAGGTTTAGTTCAATAGCTTTCTGCTTTAACTATAAAAGGTTATTGAAAGCAACCAGCAGGACCATTCTCTTTATGGTTTCTATGGTGATTACTCAACTTTTAGAATTTTGAACCAGATTTTCTTCTTGTGCAAAGTTCTAAGACAAAATGGAGAATATACATTTTTTTAAACTTTTCTCCAGAATTCATTTTTATAATTAACCCGCAATGTTTTGTACAATGATATAGTTTTATTAGCACATGTGTTATCAAAAATAGGGTTAATTTATGGTAAATGGGATGGCATTGCTTAGATCAACTCTATCATGATTGACATCTCTCGGTATTTGGCTCCCGAGACGGAAATGGGGTGGGACTAAAAAGGGCATATGCGACGCCGCGTGACCTCACACAACGTTTCCGGTGTCTGGAGCTCAATTTTTCTCTTTTACAATTTTTTTTTCATGATCTCTCCCTAGCTCCTAAAACCCGCCCAACACATTGTAATAGGGTTACTGTTGTTTCTACTGCAATTTCTCCAAGCCCCTCCTTATCAACCTTATCAATTGTGAGGCCCAGCTGAAATAAGTGCATGTGACATATATTAGACACTTGTACAACATATAGAAAGGGGTATTGCGAAATATTAATTCAGAGCGATATTAAAACGAATGCCATAATCAAGAACGCATCTTCTAGAAGCGTATCCCCCCTTTAAAGTTTAAATCAGTTCACCTTAGAAAACGAGCAACGTCCCTCTACGCACCAGAGGGTTGTATAATGAATTGGTGCTCCAAGGATTGCTATATTAATTTCTAAGAAAATATAAGCTCTCTGCTGTTTTCCATCACCAAAGCCGTGAAATATTATACTAGTTGTACGTGGCTAGCTGCCATTAACTATGGAGACCTGGCATAGCGTTGGTTTCTAATAGTCTGACATCAAACCTTGCCTAGGGTGTTCATTTTGTAATATCTCGAAATATTTTAGAGCATGCATCACACCAGTTCAGATCATTTTAACGATCCTTGGGGAATAGAAGTGGCACTCCCAACATGAGCCCAATGACGTCGGTAAAGCATTTTGGCAAATTGAAAGTCGTTATGTATTGAAAGTCGTTATTTAAAAAAAAAAAGTTATTATTGTATGTCTGAGGTCCCTCCAAAAAAGAGCCAACGACATTTCTTAGTTTTCTTTCATGAAATTGAGCTTGAAGAAATTTGGGGCAAACTAAGCAAGATACTAAACATGTCCGCCCCTTAATAGAGATATATGGAGCAAAGATTCTAAACAAAATGTCTTCCCCCAGATAGAGCTATACAGAGCAAAGATTCTAAAAACATGTCCGCCTCCTGATAGAGCTATACAGAGCAAATATTCAAAACAACATGTCCTCCTCCTGATAGAGCTATGCAGAGCAAAGATTCTAAATATGTGTGCCTCCTGATAGAGCTATACAGAGCAAAGATTCTAAACAACATGTCCGCCCCCTGATAGAGCTATGCAGAGCAAAGATTCTAAACATGTGTGCCTCCTGATAGAGCTGTAAAGAGCAAAAAGGACTTTGTATTTGTCTTTCATGAAAGCATTTCTATTTAAAATGCTTCCACTTGATGCAATCTTTCCATTAAACTATTGTCATTTAAGCACACTATTTTACAGACCCCAGAATGTTTAAAAGCAGAGATTTCACAATCAAACCTTTTTCAAAGAACATTTACCTCACTTGAAACACACTCTCTGCCTCCCCAGCAACGCCCAAAACACTCCAGAGAGTGAGATCACTTAGGTTTGATCCTCATCATTTATAAATAATTCCACCCAAAACTCACCCCAGTTCTCAGGTGACGTTCGGAGAATGGAAAGAGATTGCATGATTGTTTTTTATTTAGTAACTAAACAGTGTGGGCTTAACATTGCAGAGTTGTAGTTTGTTCTGGCAACCGGTAGACGCTGATACAAATGTATATTTTATAATGTTTTTTATTTAACTGGTGAAAGTAAAAAAATAATATATATATATATATATATATATATATATATATATATTTTATTATGTGAAGCATGCTAAAATGACTGTGTTCTTTTATGAAAGGATTGCACTGACCTGTGTATCTATAAAAAAAAAAAAAAAAACTTTTGCAAAAGTGAAATAACTGTGTAAACCATGAGACAGGCAAGTCCAGGGTGATACTTACGATACCACAGGAAACGCCTTATGACAGAGATCAAATTTGCTAAGCCATGACCTCAAAGGAACATTGGAAGTCTTCTTTTGGTGCAAAACGAAAATGCAAGGTATAGCTCCAAAACTTAGTTGCAGGTGCTGACCTCGTAGTCCCACTCTCAAAGCAACACAACAAACAAAGGTCGGCAGCGAATAAGTCCAGAATAGCAGGTCCACATGGATAGAAAAAAAATTGTTTTGATTTATTGGCACAAAAGGACAGAAGCCAAATCCCCTAGTGGAAAAAAAAAGTCTTCCGCGTTTCGCGTCTTGATGCTTATTCATAGTCTGGCACCATTTCTTTTGGTACAAAAAAAGGGGCCCATCTCTAGCTGTAGAAAGGGCTAGATTAGATCTTCATGAGTCAGCTATGGACAGTTTTGGTTTTATTTACATAGTATTTGAGCGCTGCTAATGCATAGATTCCAACAGACCCAGATTCAGTTTTTTGAGGTACACATGAGGCATACAGGCACTACACGCTAAGCAAATGATCTCCAAACCCCTGGAGCTTGTAACAGAGAGGCTGGATATCAATCTTCTAGAGTCAGGCATTTAAATATCAAGTCACAAAGTGATGTCATAAACAGAAGACACTACAGACACCTAGAAACACATTTTTCTCTTACTTTATGGATTTTCTTGCAATTCTGCTAACAAAATTTCTAGATAATTTATTTTAATTTCTACAGTGTAAATAATGTTTACATTTCCCCAAGTTTTGAACCATATAACTCTGTCTCTGTCTCTCTTTTGTCTACCTGTCTCTCTCTCTCTCTATAAATATACTTGTTACAATGTGTTATGTAGGAGAAAAATATTTTTCAGATACTTTTAGATTCATCGCCAACCCTCGTAAGCAATCCCATGAATAAACAGGCCAAACAGTGGTTTGCTCTCTTGAATCTAACTTTCAAGACTACAAATCATACCCCAGAATGCTTTGGCTTTAATTGTATACGTATCCATCCGGATCCATGATGCCCGGAGCTATGAGGATGAGAAATTGGTTTAATTATATGTGTTTCAATGAAAGATTAAACACGGTACTAAATGATTATATAGAGGCATTCCAGAGGGTCTGGACATCCAGGCTGGCCAATCCCGCAGGTATTCACCTTAAACATTGGATGTACTCTTATTTTAGATAATGCTGGGTAATTCTTAGTGTACTTGAGAAGTTCACATAGGTCATTTTGGGTTGTATTTTTTGTTATTGTCCTATGAATCATCCTTGCATTTGTTTGTTTTTTGTTACAGTAAAACTTTTTGTACATTTTAAATTTAGACAAAACATGGCGGAAAAAAAAATCAAATTTAAAAAAGAAAAAAAAAAAAAACAATCCAATTCAAGCATAAAGCAATATATGGATTTTAAATGTCCTTCTCCCACTCTTTATAACACGTATAGGCAAGGTATCTGTATGAGGACATCATTGGCCGTGGCAAGGTCCATAGAACTTAATTACATTGTCCTTCCCAAAGACCAGTGAATGTGCACCAGGAGCAATGCTGGTAACCTATCCCTGCTTCACTAGTTTATTTGATGTCCTGACCTCCCGTTCGTTGCCCAATTATCTCACTAGTCATAACTTAAATGTCATATATTTTGACGAGTTGGGAGCAGGTGGAAAATCTTCGTTGAGACTCAGACGATGATGTCCCATGGCTGGCCGAAAGCCCTTTACTTGGTTTAACAAACTTTATATAATTTGTTGGTCTTGTATAGATAAATGATAAATTATGCATCATCATCATCATAATAATAATAAAAGAGTGTAGATGAAGAAATTAAAGGGATTGTATCACCGAAGCATAGGTTTTTCTGTGTATATGGAGATTAAAAAATGATTGAAAATGATACATCGTGTTAGGAAATATGCAAGCTCATGCCTTAATTAGGAGAAAAAAAATGTCTTTTAAAAGTCTCTGTGGAGTCTCCTGCTTATGACATCATCTGTGACTTCATATGCAAATGAGGGAAACGATTAATTTGCATTAACCCACAGGTGATGTCATAAACAGGAGACAAGACAGACACATGCATAGACCATTTTAAATCTTTTTTTTCTTCCTCTACATACACATTAAAAAGCAATGTTTAGGTGATACAGTCCCTAAATGTTGTAAAGTCATAGTAGCAGAAAAAAATCAAGAATGTGAAGGTGACTCTACTCTTGTTTGGAAGAGTTTGGGTTTTTATTACCTACCTGTTTTCTTATCTCTCTGGTTGTTCCTCAATCTGGTAATCTCTGTATCTCTGTAGACATCTCCATTCTCACGTCCGCCTTGTAACAGAATATATATGTCTGTTTACCCAAACTCCTTTCTATATCAACTGTCCGCCTTCATTTACTATTGAATTTAATCTTGGCTGAATTTAAATGAACGGCTCACCTGTTAAGCCGTCCATCTTTACATTTTGCATGCGGTAAGTAATGTCTCTACGCCGGCCGTCCTTATTGGAAAGCTTAGATGGAGGATCCGCTCTGTCTGGCGTACCTGTCACTGCACTGCGTCTGTAATGAGCGTGATTTCTCAACCATATGGGCAGAATTTCCAACTCATAATGGACTAATTCTGAATTAATAAGGACGATGCCATCGGAGACTATTAAAGAGAATAATGGGGGCAGAGGAAGAATGCTTTTGAAATGAGAATATGTTCAGAGGTAAGACCATAACTCTCCAGCACACGGAGGTCTCTGTGCGAATGTTTCACTTAAACTGCGCCGAGAACTCAGAAATCGATGTTAACCCCTGCACGTCAGGCTAGAGTTTCACAAAAAAAAAACGTTGTGTCATATTTTACAAGTCAACCACAACTTACTGTTTTATGTACCTCTATGTTCAAGGAAATCATTTCATTCTTTCTTAAAGGGACTTTGTCACCTAAACAGTGTTTATACTGTAAAAAACTAAAATCTAAACTGATCTATATATTGCATTAGGTAAACCAGAGGCAAATCTATTCATTAAGAGGAAAGGCATGTCAGTGGTGTCCCCTGTTTATGGCTCACCTGTGACTACTTTTGTCTTAAACAAGAGGCACCACAGACACATTTAAAACACATACTTTCTCTTGCTCTAGGCATTGGTTTGCAATTCTGCTAGGACAATGTATGGTCTTTTTTAAATATATATATATATATTTTTTTACATTTACCGTGTGAACAAGGTTTCAGTGACAGGTCCCTTTAAATAAAGCACGCCAAAGTGAGCACAAAAAATACTCCTTTGCTGAACTGTTTGTTAACATTCAAGTTAAAAATATTGTTTTACACTTTGGAATGGCTTGGAAAAAATATCATTTATAACCTAAAGGGTAAAGCTCTGAAGCTGTAGTTTATCATTTTCACACTTTTCTGTCTAGGATCTTCCTTGTTTTTTGCCGAATGTAAATAAACGCAGTTTCCCAAGTTATACCAATATCTCTCCGTAAGAGCCATTGCACGACCAACTTGAGAATTAGCTGTGGTACTCCGTAGAGACAGTGGAGGAATTTTGGTCTCCTTCTATTGGATCCTCTGTGGCACCTTTTCTCAATGAATTTTGTTTCAACATGATGCATAACTAGACCTCTTCTGGAGCATAGGGGTTGCTATTGTGATCGGACCAATTGATTGGGAGCCCGATCGATCCCCTGCATCCACTTCTATAGCCAGCTGCTTGAAGAAAATAACCCTTTTTTTTTAATAATTAAGGTGCCACCGCCGGCACCGGAGCTGCTCGCAATATAGCCCAACATTTATCTGGTAGTGGGGAGCAGGGAGCAGGCAGAAGAAGGCAAGTAGCAGCCACATTACCCCATTATGCAGCACCTGTCACGTGTGATGTGCAAATATGTGTCTACATCTCTCCCGATGTCAGAAGAGAGGGCAAGCTGTTTGGCTGACACTGACAAACTGGGGGCAAAGTTGACCATGACAAGCTGTTTGGGTGTCATTGACAAACTGGGGACAAAACTGACAAGCTGTTTGGGTGGCACTGACAAATTGGGGGCAAAACTGACAAGCTGTTTGGGTGGCACTGACAAATTGGGGGCAAAACTGACAAGCTGTTTGGGTGGCACTGACAAATTGGGGGCAAAACTGACAAGCTGTTTGGGTGGCACTGACAAATTGGGGGCAAAACTGACAAGCTGTTTGGGTGGCACTGACAAACTTTAAGCAATGCTGACAAGCTGTTTGTGTGGCGCTGATAAATAGGGGACAAAGCTGACACTGACAAGCTGTTTGGGTGGTACTGACAAATTGAGGGCAAAACTGAGAAGCTGTTTGAGTGGCACTGACAAATTGGGGGCAAAATTGACACACTGTTTGGGTGGGACTGGCAGTGAAGTGTTGCTTGGTGAAGAGGGGGGGGGGTCCTGGGGAAATTTTTGCACCATGGGGCCCATGGTTTCTAGTTACGGCTTTGCTCAGGAGGTAGAGACAGGAAGTTAAAGGTCTCGTCTAATGGAACCACCGACATTGTGACTAGCTGACTAAAACAAAAAGTACTAAAACACCTTTTTTTTGAAACATGTGATTAACACAAAGGGAATTATAAAAAAAAAGAAATAACAAGGGAATTTCAAACTTCTATCAAGTTGGCAAAATTCTTCAATTAATTTATACTCCAAACTCGGCTAATTTGGTCATAACGTTGCCAATTCCTTGCAATACCCTCTTCCATGAATAAAGCCCATTGTCTGCTTCTCTTATCCCCAGTATTGCCTTGAGTTTACATACATAGGTCACAGGCCTCAACCGTAGGTTTATTTTAAGTAATTTTCTTATGTCTGCCCACTTTTTTATAGTCTTGCTCTATTTTCTATCCTCAGTCCCCCTGACCTAGTATATAAAATAGCTGAATACACTTACACACATTTTTCAAGGAGCTAAAAATTTCTTTACACATGGGTCGGAGCAGCGCTAAGTGCGCCATCGCAACTCAGAAGTGCTACAAACCGTCATTATGAATTTGCGCTATACAGTGGCGCATGCAGCCTCATCACATGGGACATTCGGTTATTATTTTGGGTGGGGCAAAAACATATACTGTGAAAATAAGTAGATATTAATCACAAACATGAAATAGGGGGGGACCACAGAACTAAGTCTGAAAGTTACAGGACCACTATCTGACTGGTAAAGGGTCTTTATTTTGTCGTGAATGTGAGTGTCAGAGAGATGATTTAAATGTACACAGTAGCACAGGCTAATCAGGATGGGACATTAGAGGGAAATTAGACAGGAGCTGCAGTTAAGTTCATGGTGGGGCCATCTCTTCTTCATGGGAATGTATACTGTGCAGTAAATCAATTCCTGGGAATGAGACTACTTATTCATCTCTTAGCCCGAAGATATTACATTCTGGCATGTGTAATAATGATGATGTCATCTTCTGCCAGTTTCCAGAGGAAGAAAAAGATTGTGCTGAGATTTTTTTTCTTTCTCTTACATATTAAATGTTAAGCTCCTACACCATCAGTTGGGGTGGGGTAAAGGCAACAGGAAGCCTCTCCGTCCCATTGATAGTGAAATGACTGTGCGTGAGGGGGTTATCTGGCTCTCCACCTCTACTTGGAGCTTTGTGTGATAGACTATTGTGATCAGCGTACAGAAAAGGCCTAAATATAATGCAACGCTATAGGAAAACTCACTTTGCTAGTAAATAATGCATTCATTGTTTTTATTTCCTTCCCCCTTATAGCCCCCACATAATTTGCCATTGCACCCACAGCATCACACTGCACCCCCAGAGCATGCCACTGCACCCATATTGCACCTACAGCACTTGCTACTTTTCCAACATTGCACCCGTGGGATTGTACCCACATTGCATTCACATTTCTTGCCATTGCACCCATAAGGACTTAATGCTGCACCCATACTGCACCAACAGTGATTCCCAGTGTATCCATTTCACCCATTGAAACTTGCCACAGTATCCAAATAACACCCACACTTCCCCCCTTATCCATGGTGTCTAGTGGGAGTCAGCATGGTGTCCGTGCTCTGCCCAGGCGCACAGGTATAATGACCAAATACAGTAGTTTCCATATTATTTGTATATCCTTACCCAGAAACCCTTGCAGAATTATATAGTGGGAACTTCTACGGGTAAGATATGTCTGCTGATATATGTAAAATCACACAAGATGATGGGAAAACACCTCCACTTTAAATTCGGGGGGCAGCAGAGACATTAGTATTAAACAGAAATCTACACACACCAGACAAGCCAGAAGACTGACTTGTACCATAGAAATTTGATTCAGCCCGGGTAGTCTACCTACATCCTACCTTCTGTAAAAATTCTTATTTGCCCCTTGGTCTTCTGTTATGTCCAGGATATCCTTATCCTCAGCATGCTTAAACTCCTTCAGTGTGTTATCCTACTCCACGTCTGGTGGAAGGCTATTCCATGCATTGACCCACCTCTCAGCAAAGTAATATTTTCCTATGTTATTCTCCAACTTATGACCCTTTAGCATTTACTCTCACGATAATGACATCCCTCTTGCCTGAACATGCGCAGTTTCGTTAAATGGAACTGACTTACCAATAAATTAAGCAGGAACAAATATGGCGAGCTTCTCCTTCTAGATAAACTTACAAGGTTTTTCCCTGTACCACGTATTGCTAAGTCGAAATTAAATATTCTTCTTTCCTCAGCTCACTTTTAGTGAATAGCCCCCATAGGCTTCTGGACAATATTGTGCAATATAAAACACTAGCTATCAAATAAATAAATTAGGTGCTGATGTTGGTCCTAAGGTACAGCCGAATATAAGGTATAAAATACTTGGATCCTTTCTTTAGTCAATCTTATTTCTACAAACGATTCCCAAGCAGATTAACCAGAAAGTATAATAACCAACTATTTCCTTGGGACCAATACAATGTATTACACAATTCCTGCTTTTAACTGTAATAATGTTTTCACAGTAAACTTAGTGTTATTTCGAAATATCCCGTTATATGTACGTCTCCCAAAGTGAGTAGAAATGAAATGTAGATCTAGTTAACAAAAAGTCATGTTTTCTCACACAGAGGACATTTTACGTCTTGGTTTATGTGTTGAGTTGAATAATGCTTCGCTGCCTCCCTAGAGAGCGACCAGGAAATGTAATTTATTTGTAGACGTGAGAGAGCTCAGTGGGCTAATGTGTCAACTGTAGAATCTGTGCAATGCGTAGGGTTGCCAATTCAATTGTTGGCTCCTCGATTCCGCAATGTTTGCCCTTCTGAGGTACAGTAGATAAAATGCCATTAAACTGAGCAAAAGCAACATCTTCAGGATGGATTTGAAAGCAAGAGAATACCTCCGTATAAATCCAATACACGTAGCCGTAACCCTGTGGAGTCTAAAAAATAATAGTTGAATCATCCAAGTGGACTTCTGGTTGCTCCAAGTGATCGTCATCACCCCATCCAATGTCGGATGAATGCGTTAGAACACTTGAGTGTTCATAAGTCCAGATTCCGAAGCCCTATGATATATATTATAATTAATAATAATGATAGCAATTATATCAGAGCAGAGCTTCAACTGAAAACGCGTAAGGCTTTCCTTACAGGGTGTCCATTGCCTCTGATTCTTTTGTCTTTGACCGCTAAGAGTTCTAGCGCATTGATCCGACATTGGGACATAGAAAATCCCCATTGTACCGCCCCTGGCACCGGAGTGACTGGATCTCTGGGCACGGAATGCCAATGGAATACCAATGGAAAATGTTGAGATAAAAAAGGATGTGTGATCTTTTAAGCACACTGAAGAAGGCAACTTCCTTCTGATTAAAATGTCTTCTGAACAAAGCCCCCATTGAGCCTCTATTTAAAAGCAATTCCTGTTTGATTTGGAAGGCAAATCTCCAAATAGCACACCATTCAGATGACACTTTTCAAGAGGTATCAGTGGGCTTCTGTCTCCTGAAAAAGAAAGAAAATGGCTTTACTCTCTCAGCATTAAGCAGTAATTCAGGCCATTGTATGGAGACCTTAATTGTTGTTATTATCAATCTCTTTTTTTTCATTGTATTATTCGTTTTGTAACAGTAATATTTGTATCATGTGAGGAAGGCTGGTGTGTATTCATCCTACATGTGACTGAAGTTATATTATCTCAGGGAAAGTTTTTTTCCCCTGTTCTTTGTAATTTTCACTGATCTCTTTGTCTAATTATGTCAGAGTTATACGCAGCCTATGGCTATCAGAAGCTCTAGGATCCTGTCTGGACCTCCTGCTGCAGACAGCAGATGTTCTCTAATATGTATTGCCTCTTCTAATGGGAACTGTCTCCCACTGGGATATTGCTCAGCTAAATGACCATTTAAGGTTGCCGAGCTACTTGTTAATGAACTGTGCACATGACCGAGTATATTCACATCTTGCTAGTCCTACCTGGAAAATAACAATGGTTCTTTTTCTCATCCAAACCTTTAAGATGGAGTTTTAGCAATGCTCGTTTTATTTACTATGTCAATGGGTCTATTCATTAAACATAGACTGGTGGGGAACTGACAAGTGAACAGGAACCAGCAGGCTTTTATAGCAGAGTAAGAAAGATAGACACATTGGATAATTCTTCCAGATTAGTTATCAGTATGTGATTTTTGCTGTGCTCAGCGGATAGGAACGTCCTTTTCTTAGGTTGCTACTTATGCTTGATTATGGACTAGGAAAGCGATAACTCCCTTAAAAATAATCATTCTCATTTTTTTTTATCATGTTCCACATTACAGTCACCGGCAAAGTAGTAGGACTTCACCTGGCCTGTCCTCGGTAGTTTCAGGTTGTAGGTGATCTAGAACTTATGCCAGTTATCTAGAACCTGTTCAAGGCCTTTGGTAGTTCGGAAGATACCTCGACTCTGTTCTCACCTTTCTATGCCCCTTCAGTAGACTAACAAGGTTGCCAGGACTTCCCATAGTGTTAATGATTTGCAGAGTATCTTGGTGTGCTTTGGCATTTATTATCCAAGCACTCTTTACAACAAAAACCAAATGCTTTTTTGGTGTATCAAACTTCCGAAATGTACATGGCCTCTCCCTGAGTTTTGTTCTGATGACATTTTACACAAACCATGTATCCAAAAACAATATATAGGTTAAGACTGTCTATATGAAAGGCAGCTCATCACACACTCTTTCATGGGTGACAAATCAACTTTCAATACAGAGGCAGCCAGACGCATTTCGACATTTTATATATTGCTATTTCAATACAGCAACAAAAATTACTGTGGGATTTCTGTCTATAAAACAATGATATTGTGGAGAAAGCATTCCTTTATAGTTGCATAGTTTATAAATTGTCTGAGATAAAAAAAAAACATACAGGTTTTCTTTCTGACAATATGGAATAACTAATTCTGGAATTCTTATTATTACAAAACTCTTTTTTATTTTATAATTAGGTGCATTATATACAAAGTAGAATAAAAGTGCATGGTCTAAACAAAATTTGAAACAAATATACAAAGGAGGAATAAAGGTCGATTAAGAAAGGGGAATTGCTGTTTTGAATTCTTATCAAAAGTGTTTTAACTGTCCAGTGGGGTAAATTTCAAGGTCTCTTTTTTCATAAGCATCAAACTTCCTCATTCCAATTTGGCTACTTTGGTCTTAAGTTTGCGACTTCCCTGCAATTCTCTCTTTCATGAATGAAGCCCAAGGTTCAAGTAGCACAATTCCTCCGTTGTAGGCACATTGTGTTTGTGTCTTTGGGCGTCGGGACACACACACACACAGAAGAACACACACACACAGGTTGGAAAGCTCTTGCAGTCTGTTGAGTGAGTTTGTGTGCGATTCCCCAACATCACACAACACAAATACAAGGAATGCAGTGAGGTTTATACAAGACTTTTGTAGAAAAAAATAAACACCCATTATCTCCCTCGCTAAGGATTACAAGTTAAAGTCTGCTGCCAAGTTCTGTGTTTAGGTAAGTATGAGAAAATTCTTCTTTTTTTTTTTTTTCTTTCTTTTTTTTTTTTTTAAGTCGCAGACTGGTTTCTATGACGGTGGTGGTGGGAGAAAAAAAATTGACAGTTTCCTACATTTATAAGACAGCTGTTGTTCCTCAGGTAATATTACTAATGAACACTACTGTAACATTTGCCTCACAACATGCCAAAGCCAAATCATTTCTCCCATCCTCAGAGAATTGTAAAATGTCTTTCTTTTGCACACTCAAAGTAATTACTCCACCAATGTCACGTACATATAACATTGTGTGTTTAACTACTTAGCGAGGTGCAAGGGAAACATTTTTTATTTTTTATATTATTTAAATAGAATCGCGATGTATTGGGAGGGGCTGGAGTTATGGAATTTTGGAACATTTCTGGGCCGTTCCGCTAAGAAATTCGAAAATACTGTACATTGTTCTGAATCAACACGACCTCTTGTATGCTATACGATTGTTCTGTAATTGCAATTAAGTGTCATGGCTTTCTCAGTGCTTTTAATAAGAAGGAGATTATCGTGGAATAGTGTAAGTGTTGCAGACATACGATGGGGTGGATTGAAAGGTGGACGTGAAAGGCCTTTAAAAGTTTGGATTGCTCGTTATTCTGGAAGGGATAACATGATATTGAATGCCAACACAGACTGCTTAAATACCGTGCGTTAAAGAACAAGGTTTGGGTAAGGGAATAACAATGTTTCTATATAGGGAGCCCCAGTCCCCTAGTGTCCCCCTAATAAAAATTAATACTAGGATAGGAAAAAATGCCCCTGACCCCATTAAATAAATTCTGCTGGCCCCATTAAGTATAAACTAGTTGACCTCCATGGGCCATAAGCCGGTGCTATACTTGCCTCCCGTTTAAAAATAAAAATAGTTTCCCCCTGGGGCTGCAGACCGGCGCTATGCCTGTGGCTCCTTCATTGTGAGCCGACAAAATATTCATGGCACCATAAATTAACCACAAACCTAAAGGTAGAGTTAGGAGAGGAAAGATTCTGATTGGCTGACAGAGTGCCAAAATCGGATAAACAAATATGTTTTTTTTTTTTTTCACTCTTCACATTATTCGGTATTTATCTAAAAATATTTTTTGCACTCTGTAGCGTTACCTGTCCTTTTTAATCGACGTTGTCCTCAGACCGAAATCTAAGTTCTTTCTGTGACCATTTCAATGTTATATACACATGACTTTTTTCCTAGTCGCGTCAATGGATCACATCATGAAATGATTTTCCCAGCCAAGTTTATAGAGTAAGAAGCATAGGTAATCATATACATAAACCATTTGATTGGCACGCTGTGTATACAACACACTAGAAGTCCAAGATACATACAAATACATCAAATCATAGACCTATTTAACCCTTCGCGTCTAAAGAATCGGCCCACTTTTTTTTGGGCCCATAAAAACACCAGAGAAATCGTGCATGCCTGTATTTATTCTTTGTTTACTCAAACTTTGTTTAATCTGGAAGCTTAAATCATCTCTAAGTCCATGTGTTCCTTTCCTATAACAGCTGAATCTTTTACTGTGTTATTTGATTAAGGTACATTAGTAAGGTCACCGACCAGCATTATCTTCTATACTGTTTCCCACAGTGAATTATCCTTCCCAGAGAACATATTTCCAGAAATGTTCCCAGAGTACATTGCTCGCAGTAAACCATTTCATTTTGGCTCTTTATCCTTTATCTTAAGCTCCTCTGTGATGACAGCATTTATAGCCCTTGTATTTGACGGGGGCCAAGAACAACAGCCATAATAATGTCTTTTGTCATGTGCGCAGTGTACATTGCATTTTAGGCATATTGAAACAATACTAAATAAAAAATTAAACATAAAGAACTTAATATAGAGAAGTTAAGCCCTTATATTAAATAAAACATTCTTAGTTGGTTTAGAATTCCACACGGTTGAGGGATTTTTTTTAAGAACCCCCATCCCCCCCCCCAAAAAAAAAAAGAAAAATAAGAAAATATTTTGCAATAAAAAGTAATTTTTTCCAAATCTGTTTCCAAAAAAAAAATCAAATAAACCTCACATTTAGTACTTTGTTACCTTAGAGTCTGCTTGTTAAACAATGGAGTTTGGGAAATTTGCAAAAATCAGACCAATAGTTTAGATTGATTTCTGCAGTTCAGTTCATGTTCCCCTGAGCTAGCATCCAGCTGTCATTCTACCAGCCAGTAAACAATGACTGGAAGCCAATGTTTAGTCCAGGTAGGAAAAAGCCCGGCCATTTTTTTTATTATTAAAGAGAAGTTTATTGTTTAGTAAATAGACCTTTTTAGAATTACAAAGTAACAGATCACTTTCACTATAGGAGCTCTATACTAAAACTGAACTGGTGTCTGAACTACACCCATCAGTCATTAATGGCCGAGCTGGAAACATTCTGCAGCTTGCCTCTCCTTCCAACTCCAAGCCATTAATACCTGATTTTTACAGTTCACTTGTCGGTTCAGTTTTTGTGAATTAGCCCCTTCTGGTTTCAGTTAAAATGGACTGTGTTTGTGCCACCTCAAGTATAGGATTATCTATTCTACTTCTCCAATTGCCCCCCCAAAACAAGCACAGAAGGTGCCTCTAGTAAGTGTGCTGAAAAAATGATAAGCTTAGGGTCATGTCTGCTAATGTTTAGGGAATAAGATCCATGAACTTGTGGCAATATTGGCAACTGAGGTTGTAGATTTAGTGACTGTTACTGAGACATGGTATAATGAAAAGAATGACTGGGACATATCAATACCAGGGTACTCTTTATATAGACAAGACAAGAAAGGGTGAGGGGCGGCCCTGTATGTGAGGGATAGCATAAAATCTAATGTAGTACGTTAGAATTTGGTAATAGTGCATTAATATCTCATTACATTAACATTTATTTATATAGCGCCATCAGTTTATGTAGCGCTAGGTACAGAGCATAGAAAGGGACTACATACTATGTTAGACCAACTGAGACAGACTGATATATGAGATAGAGAGCCCTGCTCGCTCAAAGCTTACAATCTAGAGGAAGTGGGACTCGTTTTGGTTTGGTTTATAGACCCGATGGACAAGTAGAAGAGTGAGATAATCTACTAGTTGAGGAAATCGCTAAACTGAATTTGATGGAGGAAGTGATCATCACGGGTGACTTTAATCTTCCTGATGTGAACTGGAAATCCAAAACAGCTGGTTGTGCCAGGAGTACGCATATCCTAAACTCCCTACTGGGATTATCTCGAAAGCAAGTAGTTAAGGAGCCAAGTCATACAGAGGCCATGTTAGATTTAGGGTTCACTAATGGAGATTTGGTATCAGATGTTACTATAGGTGATAAGTTTAGGATATAGTGCTCCTATATAAAATTGAGAGAGAGCGACTGAGTCACACCACACAAAAACACAAGAATTACGTTTTAGAAAAAAATGACTTTTCTAATATTAGATTATGTGTAAAGGAGATATTATCAGGAGAACTTTCAAAACCACACATGGAAGAGACAACAGCCCAGTAAGTAAAAAAAAGGATTCAAATGTTTTTTTAGATACATATATGAGAAAAGGAAAGGAAAAAAAAATAGTAAGATTAATTCCCCCTAACTAGTCAGTGTATCTACCAATCAGGAACAGGTTTCTCTTTGTGACGTATCTACCAATCAGGAACAGGTTTCTCTTTGTGACGTATCGAGCAATCAGGAACAGGTTTCTCTTTGTGACGTATCGAGCAATCAGGAACAGGTTTCTCTTTGTGACGTATCTACCAATCAGGAACAGGTTTCTCTTTGTGACGTATCTACCAATCAGGAACAGGTTTCTCTTTGTGACGTATCTACCAATCAGGAACAGGTTTCTCTTTGTGACGTATCTACCAATCAGGAACAGTTTTCTCTTTGTGACGTATCTACCAATCAGGAACAGGTTTCTCTTTGTGACGTATCTACCAATCAGGAACAGGTTTCTCTTTGTGACGACTAGGCAACACACTAACATTGTCCATGGGGCCAATACGGGACTGTGTGAGGGACAGTTTAATGATGTTCTATGGAACCTGTATGGACCTTGCAGTGACCAAAAGGGACAGTTCTTCGCAAAACACTTCATAGAGGCCATTTCATCATGGGAGTTCGAGTGGCTGAGAGTTCATCGCTGTCCATCTATGCAGTTTAGTTTTAGGGGGTGCTGGTTAGTTGTAGTGTTTGTTTAGGGTCATTATTAGGGTGTTAAGGTTAGTATTAGGGTATTAGACTAAGAGGTTAGTTTTAGGGTTAGTATTAGGGTGTTAATGTTAGTATTAGGGTATTATACTAAGAGGTTAGTTTTAGGGTTAGTATTAGGGTGTTAATGTTAGTATTAGGGTATTATACTAAGAGGTTAGTTTTAGGGTTAGTATTAGGGTGTTAATGTTAGTATTAGGGTATTATACTAAGAGGTTAGTTTTAGGGTTAGTATTAGGGTGTTAATGTTAGTATTAGGGTATTATACTAAGAGGTTAGTTTTAGCGTTAGTATTAGGGTGTTAAGGTTAGTATTAGGGTATTATACTAAGAGGTTAGTTTTAGGGTTAGTATTAGGGTGTTAATGTTAGTATTAGGGTATTATACTAAGAGGTTAGTTTTAGGGTCATTTTTAGGGTGTTAAGGTTTGTATTAGGGTATTAGTATGGTTAGTTTTAGGGTTAGTATTAGGATGTTATGGTTAGTAATAGGGTATTATACTAAGAGGTTAGTTTTAGGGTTAGTATTAGGGTGTTAATGTTAGTATTAGGGTATTAGACTAAGAGGTTAGTTTTAGGGTTAGTATTAGGGTGTTAATGTTAGTATTAGGGTATTAGACTAAGAGGTTATTTTTACGGTTATTATTAGGGTGTTAAGGTTAGTATTAGGGTATTGGACTAAGAGGTTAGTTTTATTTTTAGTATTAGGGTGTTAATGTTAGTATTATGGTATTAGACTAAGAGGTTATTTTTACGGTTATTATTAGGGTGTTATTATTAGGGTGTTATTATTAGACTAAGAGGTTAGTTTTAGGGTTAGTATTAGGGTGTTAATGTTAGTATTAGGGTATTAGACTAAGAGGTTAGTTTTAGGGTTAGTATTAGGGTGTTAATGTTAGTATTAGGGTATTAGACTAAGAGGTTATTTTTACGGTTATTATTAGGGTGTTAAGGTTAGTATTAGGGTATTGGACTAAGAGGTTAGTTTTATTTTTAGTATTAGGGTGTTAATGTTAGTATTAGGGTATTGGACTAAGAGGTAAGTTTTAGGTTTAGTATTAGGGTGTTAATGTTAGTATTAGGGTATTGGACTAAGAGGTTAGTTTTAGGGTTAGTATTAGGATGTTATGGTTAGTATTAGGGTATTATACTAAGAGGTTAGTTTTAGGGTTAGTATTAGGGTGTTAAGGTTAGTATTAGGGTATTATACTAAGAGGTTAGTTTTAGGGTTAGTATTAGCGTGTTAATGTTAGTATTAGGCTATTGGACTAAGAGGTAAGTTTTAGGTTTAGTATTAGGGTGTTAATGTTAGTATTAGGGTATTATACTAAGAGGTTAGTTTTAGGGTTAGTATTAGGGTGTTAATGTTAGTATTAGGGTATTATACTAAGAGGTTAGTTTTAGGGTTAGTATTAAGGTGTTAATGTTAGTATTAGGGTATTATACTAAGAGGTTAGTTTTAGGGTTAGTATTAGGGTGTTAATGTTAGTATTAGGGTATTATACTAAGAGGTTAGTTTTAGGTTTAGTATTAGGGTGTTAAGGTTAGTATTAGGGTATTATACTAAGAGGTTAGTTTTAGGGTTAGTATTAGGATGTTATGGTTAGTATTAGGGTATTATACTAAGAGGTTAGTTTTAGGGTTAGTATTAGGGTGTTAAGGTTAGTATTAGGGTATTAGACTAAGAGGTTAGTTTTAATGTTAGTATTAGGGTATTATACTAAGAGGTTAGTTTTAGGTTTAGTATTAGGGTGTTAAGGTTAGTATTAGGGTATTATACTAAGAGGTTAGTTTTAGGGTTAGTATTAGGATGTTATGGTTAGTATTAGGGTATTATACTAAGAGGTTAGTTTTAGGGTTAGTATTAGGGTGTTAAGGTTAGTATTAGGGTGTTAATGTTAGTATTAGGGTATTGGACTAAGAGGTTAGTTTTAGGGTTAGTATTAGGGTGTTAATGTTAGTATTAGGGTATTATACTAAGAGTTAATGTTAGTATTAGGGTGTTAATGTTAGTATTAGGGTATTATACTAAGAGGTTAGTTTTAGGGTTAGTATTAGGATGTTATGGTTAGTATTAGGGTATTATACTAAGAGGTTAGTTTTAGGGTTAGTATTAGGGTGTTAAGGTTAGTATTAGGGTATTATACTAAGAGGTTAGTTTTAGGGTTAGTATTAGGATGTTATGGTTAGTAATAGGGTATTATACTAAGAGGTTAGTTTTAGGGTTAGTATTAGGGTGTTAAGGTTAGTATTAGGGTATTAGACTAAGAGGTTAGTTTTAGGGTTAGTATTAGGGTGTTAATGTTAGTATTGGGGTATTAGACTAAGAGGTTAGTTTTAGGGTTAGTATTAGGGTGTTAAGGTTAGTATTAGGGTATTAGACTAAGAGATTAGTTTTAGGGTTAGTATTAGGGTGTTATGGTTAGTATTAGGGTATTATACTAAGAGGTTAGTTTTAGGGTTAGTATTAGGGTGTTAATGTTAGTATTAGGGTATTATACTAAGAGATTCGTTTTAGGGTTAGTATTAGGGTGTTAAGGTTAGTATTAGGGTATTATACTAAGAGGTTAGTTTTAGGGTTAGTATTAGGGTGTTAAGGTTAGTATTAGGGTATTATACTAAGAGGTTAGTTTTAGGGTTATTATTAGGATGTTATGGTTAGTATTAGGATATTATACTAAGAGGTTAGTTTTAGGGTTAGTATTAGGGTGTTAATGTTAGTATTAGGGTATTATACTAAGAGGTTAGTTTTAGGGTTAGTATTAGGGTGTTATGGTTAGTATTAGGGTATTATACTAAGAGGTTAGTTTTAGGGTTAGTATTAGGGTGTTAATGTTAGTATTAGGGTATTATACTAAGAGGTTAGTTTTAGGGTTAGTATTAGGGTGTTAATGTTAGTATTAGGGTATTATACTAAGAGGTTAGTTTTAGGGTTAGTATTAGGGTGTTAAGGTTGGTATTAGGGTATTATACTAAGAGGTTAGTTTTAGGGTTAGTATTAGGGTGTTAATGTTAGTATTAGGGTATTATGCTAAGAGGTTAGTTTTAGGGTTAGTATTAGGGTGTTAAGGTTAGTATTAGGGTATTATACTAAGAGGTTAGTTTTAGGGTTATTATTAGGGTGTTAATGTTAGTATTAGGGTATTATACTAAGAGGTTAGTTTTAGGGTTAGTATTAGGATGTTAAGGTTAGTATGAGGGTATTAGACTAAGAGGTTAGTTTTAGGGTTAGTATTATGATGTTATGGTTAGTATTAGGGTATTAGACTAAGAGGTTAGTTTTAGGGTTAGTATTAGGGTGTTAAGGTTAGTATTAAGGTATCAGACTAAGGGGTTAGTATTATAGTTAGTGTTTGGGTGTTAAGGTTAGTATTATGGTATTAGACTGAGGGGTTAGTATTAGAGTTAGTATTAGGGTGTTAAGGTTAGTATTAGAGTATTAGACTAAGGGGTTAGTTTTGCGTTAGTATTAGGGGTCAAGGTACCAGGGTTCTGGTTTAGTATTAGGGTTAGTTTGAGACTTAGGTTTAGAAACACCACAGACACTTTGCCATTCCCTAAACAAGGTCCATTCCAGCTTTTTACGATCACAAAAACCAGTGAGAGGGACGCGATTATAATCATACCCCCACCATGTTATTGTCCCCATAGAGGTAACATCGGCCTCAAGCCAATTTTCTTTCAGACCTACCTGTAAAATACTGTCTGGGTGGCAATGCCCAAATAATGAATTAATGTTTCGTGAACAGACCTCATCAATTAAATGTCAATGCTAGTTAGCTAGAATGATTCTAGAGGTGTTATATTTGGGACCTGAGATAGTATAATAACTGAAAGCTCGCGGACACTTCGACCCTGGATGAGTTTTCTCACAGTACTTTCTGAACTTGACACGGTTTATACAGATGCAGTCTCTGGAGGGATATAACACACAGGAGCAGTCACTCAGCCTCCCAGGTTGATATTCAGTAGCCTCTGAAACAAACCAGTGTTTTACAAATAGCTAATATATCACTGCCTATGCTTGTATATATAAAGGAAGCCATGTGTGTATATTCCAAGTCATTATCCAACATTTGGAAACTATAGTGCGGATCGTGTTGTGAATAGAAAAATGTCCTGTCAGTGCTTCTAGTCTGCCCTGCTATAGTCATCCAGTTAACCAGTTGCAGCACCTTCTACAGCGGGTAGTATATACATGGAAGAGCATTCCATCTGAGGCCCTGTAAAGTTTTCCAAACTTTTTAGTATGTGGGCCACATTGTACATTTTACACATTTTTGCTGACCAAAGAAAAAAACTGTATTAACCTCTACAACTTCTACTGGAACGCTATTCCATGCATCCACTACCCTTTCAGTAATACTTTCATTAGTCCCTGGCCTTATCTTATATCTAGGATAGCCTTATACCTATCCCACGCATGCTTAATCTCCTTCACTGTATTAACCTCTACCACTTCTACTGGAAGGCTATTCCATACATCCACTACCCTCTCAGTAAAGTAATACTTTCATTAGTCCCTGACCTTATCTTATATCTAGGATAGCCTTATATCTATCCCATGCATGCTTAAACTCCTTCACTGTATTAACCTCTACCACTTCTACTGGAAGGCTATTCCATACATCCACTACCCTCTCAGTAAAGTAATACTTTCATTAGTCCCTGGCCTTATCTTATATCTAGGATAGACTTGTGCCTATCCCATGAATGTTTAAACTCCTTCACTGTATTAACCTCTACCACTTCTACTGGAAGACTATTCCATACATCCACTACCCTCTCAGTAAAGTAATACTTTCATTAGTCTCTGACCCTATCTTATATCTAGGATAGCCTTATGCCTATCCCACGCATGCTTAAACTCCTTCACTGTATTAACCTCTACCACTTCTACTGGAAGACTATTCCATACATCCACTACCCTCTCAGTAATGTAATACTTTCATTAGTCCCTGACCTTATCTTATATCTAGGATAGTCTTATGCCTATCCCACGCATGCTTAAACTCCTTCACTGTATTAACCTCTACCACTTCTACTGGAAGACTATTCCATGCATCCACTACCCTCTCAGTAAAGTAATACTTTCATTAGTCCCTGGCCTTATCTTATATCTAGGATAGCCTTATACCTATCCCATGGATGCTTAAACTCCTTCACTGTATTAACCTCTACCACTTCTACTGGAAGACTATTCCATACATCCACTACCCTCTCAGTAATGTAATACTTTCATTAGTCCCTGACCTTATCTTATATCTAGGATAGTCTTATGCCTATCCCATGGATGCTTAAACTCCATCACTGTATTAACCTCTACCACTTCCACTGGAAGACTATTCCATGCAACCCCTACCCTCTCAGTAAAGTAATACTTTCATTAGTCCCTGGCCCTATCTTATATCTAGGATAGCCTTATACCTATCCCATGCATGCTTAAACTCCTTCACTGTATTAACCTCTACCACTTCCACTGGAAGACTATTCCATGCATCCACTACCTTCTCAGTAAAGTAATAATTCCATTAGTCCCTGGCCTTATCTTATATCTAGGATAGCCTTATACCTATCCCACTCATGCTTAAACTCCTTCACTGTATTAACATTTACCACTTCCGCTGGAAGTCTATTCCATGCATGTACTACCCTCTCAGTAAAGTAATACTTCCTGACATTACTTTTAAACCGTTACTCCTCTAATTTAAGACTATGTCCTCTAGTTGTGGTAGTTTTTCATCTTTTAAATATACTCTCTTCCTTTACTGTGTTGATTACCTTTATGTATTTACATGTTTCTATCATATCGCCCCTGTTTACCTATTTGTGTTGCCCCTTTACTAAGAGACTCTCTATTCATTGTAGTCTGCCTAATCTGGATCTGCTATTGCAGTGGATTGATGAAAATGAATGACATTTATTCTGCAATATTTGCCAGGAAACTGAACTGGTTTAACCCTTTCAGTGCCAGGGGAATGAAGCAAGACTGCTCACCCCTCTCTAACTAACAGAGTTTAAACATACAGAGTCATAGTAATGGTGAACTATTAAAGAGTTTTAATACTGTTTTATTTTTGCCCATTGTAGTCAGTCATTAAATCCAACATCTCTACGTGCATTTCGATTTCACCAGTGATTGAATGATACAAAAATGTTGTCTGTTATGGAAAAAAATAAATCTTCTGAAACTACCAAGGGCTTTTCCAACGGGAAAAAGAAACTAGTAAAGTATCACATTCTATAAAACTCCTAGAGATGGGCGAATGGATTGGACAAGTTAGGAACAAACTAACATCAGGTTAGACGGACATAAAGAGTCAATTATGTATTTTCAAAAAGTGTATAACTATATATTAATTTATGTGTATTTCCATTTTTTTTTTCACTTTTATGATTAAATAGCCTTTGACTATAATTCCGGAGCAGAAGAGGCAATGTTAGTGCTGCTTGCTGTAAGATGTCATTTTTAATTAGCAGTATATCCTTTTGCTATAGCTAATTACTTCTCTTTTTATCAAGATTACTTGATTGCTAATGACAACAGTTCCACGGTTACATATTTTCATAGAATTCCCAAACCTGTTTTCTTTTTTTTTCCTTTTGGTTCCCTTTGGATTTTAAAGTGCAATTGAGCCTGAAGTTAGAAAAAGAAAAAAAAAAATTGCAAGAAAAACACATATTTGCTGACAGCAAAATCAGCGAAATTAGGAGTATCCTTTTTGGCAGAAAGGTAATTGTTAACATATTTACTGCAAACACACATACAAATAGTACAAAGCACATATCTGCAACGTCTTAAGAAATAACGGACTTGACCCTGTTTTAAAATGTAAATAGAAATGTGCAATTTTGGGGGGTAATTTTTAATGAAGAAGTGGACAGGGGGATTGTTAGAAAAATAAATATCATGGCTGATTTTAACAGACGTACATGGGTGGGTATATGAATGACTGCAGGATATGAAGGCATTACAAAATTTAGTTTACAGGGAATGTAAAAAAAATGTAGAAATGTTTAATGTGACTACAGAAATTATGTTATGGAATTCCATCTTTTTTTTTAATATTTGGGTATTTTCTACACCCAGTGAGATTATTCTGGATGCCTGCAAGGCAGGGATGGGGAATTTAGTGATGCAGAGTGCCCAGACATCTGCAGGAATCCAAGTAACCATTTCAGTTCTATTTCCCCCCGCGTGTGTTCCCTCTCTTTCCCTTCTACCATAATAGTCCCAACAAAACCACTTGTCTACTTTCATTCTGCACCTTTTTCTGTTTGAGCTTATTCATGATCATCGAATGTCATTTCCTTTGATAACACTCCCTTTCCATGTTGAGTTTTCTCTACCTGTCTGCCTTTGACGTGTAGGTCTGAGATAAGGCAGACTTATAAAGACACCCATGATCGTTACTGGCCGTATAGCTTGACCCAGCAATCAAGAGAAGTATCTCTATTTCAACTGTGGCATGTGCTGATGATGGTCAGTGGTTGATTTATTCCATAACTCCCTGCATGTCCCACCGAGCTATGTGGAATACCAGAGTGCATGGCTTCAAAGGGGCCATCCACAATGCTGACCACCAGTATAACTCACTCTCTAAGATGAGGAGGATGAAGTTGGGACCGTGACAAACTAGAAATTGTCCCATGTAAAGTGGGACAATGTGGAATATGTTAATCTGTCAAGGATTTCCCTGGACTATGTGCCCCTGGGATATGACATGTTTTTTTTTTGCAACGCAGTATTAGATCCTTTTTAAAAGGATACAAATAGAGGCAAAGCTATTGAACGACAGTTGACTTTATTATATCCTGTTAAATAGAGGCGAGTCTCACACACAATTCACAACTTTCATTTTGCCAGCCCCAGGGATATTAAAGCCCCAATCCAGGGGACACTGGGTGTTGGAACAATAAACCCACCACGCTATATATTTATGAGGTGAGCTTGGAATTTCACCCTTGCAACCATGATGCACTGTCATTGTAGTATCTGTTTTATGTATGGTTGAATTGTGAGAGTAATTTTAGTCATTTTAGTTGTTTCAAGTTGTAGTGACTTGGTGAGTCGGTGCTTTGCGTCTTAAATGTTATCTAGCACAGATTTATCTGTATAAGCTGCCAGAGAAACATAACTCAATCAGCATAGGTAAAGCAGCATCCAACCAAACAATAACTTTGACCTTGGTACATTTTATGGCTCGATCTGACTTTTCAACTACAACTCAACAAGGTGAACAGTTCTGAAGTATGGGAGTCACACGGGCATGAGCCTAGAAACTGTTCAGATAGCACAGCCATACTGCCTGGAAAAATACTGCACTTTTTCCATTTTAATAGCAAAAGGTCTTCATTGTCAGGAGATCCGATTGGTTTCAAACATTAGTCTTCATTGGCTTCCTCATGTTATATACGTCATGAGGAATGGTTTAATGTTGGCACTTCTGTATAATTGGCGGAATGCTGGGCCACATCTCCAAAACTGGAGCACTGAGCCGGAACATTCCACGGTTGTCACGACGATTGGTCCATGTTTAGAACGTTATCTACGTATTCCTGGCAGTGAGATACGGCAATAGGTCGGGAATCCCAAAAGAATCAAAAGGGCGCTCAATCTCAACAGACAATGCATGATGTCTTGGTAACTAAAAAACAATGCTCTGCCCCACAGATCTACATCTAAATGACACATTATATACACAGCGCCAATATCCAAGGTCTTGCCTTTTAAATTAATTTTAAAATGAATTAATTTACCAATATATTTTAAGCATTAATGCAGGAAGTTTGAGGTCATTTGCAATTAAGTTCTGCAATTAATTAAGCGCATTAATAATTAAGACCCTAGTCTAATGTTGGATTAAGATTGAACTTCAAGTCCATTTCTTCACAATAAAATTTACATTTTTTTAGTCAGTAAGGAGAACCGAGACACATGTTATCACATGTTTAAATCTTTTATTTTTTTTGCCTTAATAAAGTCTTTAGCAAGTATGTTAAAATAGCTAAATTCTACAGATTGCAAAGCATTATGGGATGAGCACAAGACCCAACCTGGAGCTGATCAGAGATATGTGTTATTTGTATATATTTTGTAAATATTACATCATTTATACACTTGCCATGTTTTGCACAGTCAATAGATAAAGATTTATTTCAGGTAATATGATGCCCATTATTAGTGTGGGTGACAGAGCTCCTTTAAGTGCTGTTTTGAATTTGAGGTTTGTTTATCAGGCTCTGGTACGAGCAAACTGTACAAAATCACATTAATGGGGGTTTGCAGTCCTCTTCAAAGGAATCACCGCCGCCATCAAGGTAAGCGAAGAGGAGTTTTGTAAACCACTGCTAGCTAGAAAGTAAACTCAGTTTATATAATTACTTTAATATGGCCAGCCCTTTTGAAATGAGAAAAAAAAAAACTGACTTTACGGAGTGAGAAATGATACATTTTTGAATCATTTAAATTGCCCCTGATCTGTTAAGGTAATAGGCTTTTACATTATCGTTCTATCGTTTTCCTTTTAGATGCTAACACTAGCTTTGAAGGAGAGGGAAAAAAACCAGTGGATTATTTACTTCCTGCACTCTGCTAGTACAGCAAACCAGCCTTTGGGAATACTTGTAAGGGGGACTATTAGATTTATCCAAATTAATACCCAGGTATGAAAGGTTGCCACCAGAGGTCTGCACCAACAATGCCCATGGTAGACATCTGTGATGGACAATTTAATGAACCTTCACAGACCTTGCCATAGACACCAGTGACCTTGTATGGACACTTTGTATGCCGCACAGCTGGCCGACCGGTGAAGAATTGGTTTGAGGCCAATGTTAAGTCTCTGGGAGGCATTTTATTTTTTAGAAAAAGGTGGCAACTCTAACTTGTCACTATCATGGGTAATGCATCAGCGATGAAGCCAGAAAGGGTCAAAGTCACATGATTCCATGAGACATCAATGCATGAATTCTACAAGATTGAGCATCAGGGCTTCCAGGTCTGAAGGCATACATCGTTTAAAGGGAATTGGCAGCCAGCAAGCCGGGGCAGAATCGTACTTGATGGGGCAGAACTCATTAAATCTGGGAATGTTGGCTGATAATGAGTGTTTCTGCAAGGAACGCCACCATGGACCTGTTCATCAGCTAGCTTTCCATCAACCGATGCAGATGAGCGCTCCTTCAGACGCTGGTGAATTTTAAATTCTTGGACCTCCACTTGGCTGAAGGTGATAGGAGTCGTTGCACAAACATCATCTGGGTTGCGGCACATTGGATTTGTTCTTAAACATGGCTGAACGAGTAATTAGCAGAACAATGCCATGTTTTATTCAGTGAATCCCGGTTTTGCTAAACAAATTGCACCAAGAAATAACTTCTAATGAACATGGTACCAGTTAAGTAAATATATGGTACATTTCTGGAAGTTGGTCATTAACTCTAAAACTATCGTTAAACACCTACTATAATTTACATTTCCAGTATGACTTGGCTTCCTGTATTTATCCTCAAATTGATTTACTGTAGTTACAAAGCCACAAATGCTGTACTGCACACATGCTAATTGATTTCGGTGGAGTCAACATGCCTTGCTGTAATTCCCAGAATATTTTCAGGAGGCAACAAAAATATTTTTTTAAAAATAACCTTTTTTTCTAAACAGGAAAAAGAAAATCTTCCAAAATGATTATGTCACATAGACAATATTCCTGCAGCAGATAGTGAGTGAGAGGCCTGGTCTTATCTTGGAGAAATAGGGGTTCCGTTCAGACATTTCAAATTCCAAGAGAAGGTTTGAAAACTGGAGCAGACACTGAGTAAACCAGTGTGACGATGATGGCTCCACTTTTAGAAATTTGCACCAGGACTGACTTTTGTTAAGAATCAAATCAAGTCAATTCTAAAATCTATGTAATGTGTTCTTTGGAGCATATCTCAAAATAGCTATGGCCATGGGCATCTGGAGATCATTTCATAGCATCCAAAAGGTCTGTCTCTAGCTGCCCCCTTGAACACTGCAATATAAAAAAAATAGTCTTTTGACTGCCTAGCTTTTTGGGGGTCGGGGAAAAAGTCTTCATGGTGGTCTAGCAGCAGACTTCAAACCACTCTTGCTCTGGCTTCTTGTTTGGTCTCCTCAATGAGTTGCATGGCATCCAACATTCTGACTGAGTCACATGAAGGGGCAGATTAGGAGGCACAGACAATTACCCTTCATGCTACTTGGATTTCTCAACTGGGGGAGATTTGACTTTCAAGAAATGTGCTTATCTTGCTTAGAACTGCTCCCCACAATCAAGCTGCAATGGATATAGTTAGTGATGTGAAACAGAGGCACTAATAAGCCTTGTGACTCCTCCAACCTCTTCACCACTTCTAATTCTGTCCATTAGATTTTTTTTGGAACTTTCCCCCTAACTCTGGAACCCACTTCCGCATTTGGTAACATCAACCTAGCAGTCACTATCCCTCAGTGTGCTACTAGTACCAGCACCTGCTCTTTTCACTCACCCTGTGTATCTTTTGTCCCCCACTAGATTAGAAGCTTGGAAACCCTTTGTATCCATGTATCGGTGAAGTCTCTAATGCAGTCATGCCCCTCCAACTGTCCCCCTGACACCCGACCTCCCATGCCCCACGATCTGGCATTTCCTCCATGAGAGGTATGCATGGCAGCCTAAATTGTTCTGCAGCAGAATCCTTAATGTTCTTGTTTTGCCATTACACAAATCGATTCCAAAAATTGCCAATTTATTGATGTTTCTCCCATATTCTAAAAACAATCATTTTAGCATTATTACTGTGCAGATATTTTTGATGAACACAGGTTTTTAATTGAATTTATTTCTAGTTGTAGAACAAATAAAAAAAGGGAGAACATTTACGATATTGTGGTAATTTGGAGAACTCAACCAACTTCATCAGCAGACCTCTGGAATGTGATGAATCGAACACGGAATGGATTTCACTAGTATTTAAATTGTTTACTGAATCAAACAGTGCATAAACTATACTAGCGGTTTTAATTAAAAGAAAAACTGATAAATTACTGAGATTCCGGTGTTTACAAGGTGGTTATCTGTTAAAAGGAAGGGTTTTTTAACATGCGAGTAATCACTGATGAAACGCTATGCGAATTTATATTATCATAAGCAGAAATCGTGGCAGAAATAGTTTATCTTGTTACCAAAAAAAAAAAAGATCTCTTTTCAGACGTGATAAACTAAATCAGAATCATTAAAGTGCACGGCTTGGTCATATACCGGAAGAGCAGATTAGTAGTGCAAATGTTTCAAAATGTTAAAATCTGATTGCCGTATCAATTAAAAGAGGACAAATCATTTCATGAGTCGGCACAGGTTGCGGAGAAACAGCCTTGAAGACTGAAGAAGACTTTTGAAAATTCTTCTGACTCTTCTACCCGGTGTTCCATAGAAGCATCATTCAAAAGCTTTTTTAATCAGTAAGAAGTGTTCTTAAAAAGTACTTAAGGGGGGTTTAATAGGCATATATTATACACACAAACAAATCTTACAATCTTTGGGAATCACAAAGAGTTTCAGTCATGCAACAAGCTATTTATTTACTGGTCTGATTTTTGACACCTAAAAAATATATGTTAGGCGGGGAGTCTAAACAGCCTCTCTAGATGACCAGTGTCCATGATTAAACTGTAAGTGCTGATCTTGTCCTCCATTTAAGAGACCATTACAGAACAAATACTTCAACCTGGTTGTAGGTACTTTTAATTTCAATCACCCCCCCCCCCCTCCATGCCCCCTCCCAAAAAAAAAAAAAAAAAATCAAAATTGATTAATTACACCGGTTCCGAGATTGTCACCTATGTTTTTATTCAAGGTTTTGAAGTGTCGCTGGGAAAAGGAATTGGCTGTCAGAAAGTAAACATTTTAACTCTTCCTGGGCAGAAAACAAAATGTCAGGCTGCCCATTTAGCAATAATAAAAAAAAAAAAATGGACCCATCAGAATTTAAAGGGTTAAACGCAGAGGGGCAGATTAATCTGAGCCATGTAGAGTACATCTCGAATGATGTAACAGTAAATTAAAGCCCGGTATAGGTTAATACACCGGGGACTTCTGGGCCATGAAGAATAATAAAAATCAGGCTGTTCTAATTTCCTTTGAACAACTGAACATATACAGGTCATTATTTCCTGTAATCCATAGCCCCAAACACAGGTACTAGCTCCAAATGTAATTCCCAGAGCCCACAACTGACAGAATGAAACATAGAAGGAAACAGAAACTTTAATTAGTGCTCATTTAACTAAAAGATAAAATTACACCAAACACATTTTTTGTTTCTTTTAGAGCACAGAGGCCCTAAACTGTTATGCACATAGATTATTAGGTTAGGTTCTGCTATCCAGTTGTAATGGTGTTGTGAAGGGGAATGATAGACAGCTCCATCATGCTAAGTGATCGTAGCAAAAGCGTCCATGGACCATCTGGGCTCGGTGGTTACATGAGGGGACCATGTGGCAAATCACATTACTATATCCCTAGTCACCATCATTTTTTGTAGTCTAAATCATCACGCAAGAGACACGGGACAGAGCTACAACATGTGCCGCAGCAGGAAAAAAAACGTCAAAGAAAATCAATGAAATGCATGAGAAAAGGTGCCGTCTCGTGTAATGAAGGTAGGACCTTCTGGAGAGCAAGAATTCGACTGTCAGGTCAGGCCGGCAAAGCTTAGATAAAAGTGGACTAAGTTATATTGCATGTAGTTATTCATTAGTTCGTACCTATAAACTGAACATTGTTTTGGGGCCATCTATAGTTTCCGTTAATAAGCCTTTGGACCCTTTTCTAGAGATATTTTTCGCAACTAACATATGTTCTTTCAACTCCAAAAAGACAAAAGTTTTTAAAATATATTTCTTATGTGAGCTGTCTCCATTGAATATGCATGAATTGATTTTTACTCACAGAAATTTATTTTTAATACAATCAAGATGAAAGTTCAATTTTATAATACATGCACCCAAAGGTCTTGCCAGAGCATCAAGATTGCACACACAGGACTTGCCATAGCACACAGCTTGCTCTTGACATGTTTTGTCAGAGTACTTACATTGTACCCACAGGTCTTGCCAGAGCATCAAGATTGCACACACAGGATTTACCAGAGCCACAAAATTGCACACACAGGACTTGCCAGAGCACAGAAATTGCACTCACAGGTCTTACCATAGCACCCCATTTGCACCAACTGGTCTAACCAGAGCACTAAGATTTAACTCTCTGGTCTTAAAATGCACCCAGCTTGCAAGCACATATCTTGCCAGAGAACCGAGATTGCACCCACAGTTATTACCAGGGCACCTAGATTGCACTCAGGACATGCAGAATGAACTAAAAAGCAAAAATCATTGGAACTGACCCCCTCAGTAGACCTATTAATGGACAGAGTCACAAAATAAACAAAGCGTTAAGCCAAGAAGAGCTAAAGAGTTCCAAATTATGTAGAACCTTTGGAATGCTGATCCCTAAGTGCAAATTGATGACAACAATCCCTGCATATGACAGACACTTACTGGAACATGCGAGGGACAATAAAATGATGTAATAGCCTTCCTGTTTCTGCTAAATCATCATCTACTCTAAGATCCCTGAAAATAAGTATCTCCCAAATCCTCAAAACAGATTGTACCTGTTATTAGTTTACAAACTCTTTTGTATACTGTACATGTTGTTCCTTTTTGTATCAATAATGATTTACCCTGTATGTTCCCCTTCCAACTTGTTTAATATATGTATGTATGTATGTATGTATGTATGTATTTTTGAATCTACTGTTAAATGTGTAACTCTGTGTAACTCCATTCTGGACTGGGTCCCCAGGACATACTTGAAAACGAGAGAAATCTCAATGTATTTTTCCTGGTAAAACACTTTCTAAATAAAATAAAAATAAAATAAATGTTCTGTGGACCTTCACTGTGAACACTGGTGACCTTGGATGGACTCTTTGCCTATCATTGTCACACCATAAAAACAAGAAAGTCGTTTGATATAAATTTGTTATAAATGAAGAAAATAAGCAGTTTGGATGATTTTCGCCCAGTACTTCTATGAGTATATATGTATGTAGGATATCGTTGTGTAGTTGAACGCCATCTTTGTTACTCATATGGGTCTATTCACTAGAATTCGACTTTGGAGGTCATTTTGAAACTGTCAAGTCGCCACCCAGATTCAAATCTTCCCCAGTGAAAGTAACTGGAGGCAAAATGATCAAAGCTATTCGTGTGGCAAGTTTGACTTAGTCTAAAAATTTAAGTCAACCTATTAGTGAATCTATCTATTTGCTTTTAACTAAGCGGTACAGAATGGAAACTGTTAATTTTTGTCTTACACAATACCCATAATTCCTTTTTTTTTTAAATACAAGTTCTCCTTCGACTGCTGCCGTGCAGAAAACTGGAGACAAAAGGTATTTTATCGGAGGCAATAAAGTGCCATGGGGGGAAAGGGTTAAGTCATCATTTAGCGTCGGAGTCATTAAGAACTGTGCTATAAAACTTGCCAGAATAAATATTTCCAGTTTCCGATGCTATGCTCTCCTCTTGACATATGGCACCTGGATTTATGATTCCGTATTTTGTGTCACGTATACAGTGCATATGTTGGCCTGGTGCCTAATTAAAATATAAATACTGTGTAAGCCTTACTTTTCAAATAACTTATGTTAAATCAATATTGGCTGGCACAGTCTTAACAATCATTAGATCTCTCGATGATTCAAATTTACACTATGAAAATGACCTTGAAGAATAAAACTCAAGAAAGAGACCAGTAGGAAGGGATAAGAATTTGAAGAATGTTCCATATTTACCCCAATGTATATGACGTTTGTTAAATTATATTAGAATGTTGAAATTAACGCTTTCGTGGCTAGAATTTTGTCCGATTTTTTTTTTCACTGCTGCATTGACAGGCTGCCGGCCTTTTGCACCGGGGCTGATTAATCCGTCATCAAATGCACATAGACTGGGACACCAGAGGGAAAATCTGGTGATACCAGAGAGGAACTGTATCCTTTTCAGGAGTTGATATCCTTGATCAGCCATAGGTGTTCAAGCTTCTTATGTGGGCCACCCACATGGCGCCCCCTGCCCCGTAGCAGTCACAGGTGGGGGCAAGGTAGAGTTATCAGATAATCTAACTGTTTTTGAAAAATGCATTCCTTGTTTTTATCTCTTTTGTCTGCCCCCTTTTACTCCTGCCTTCTTTTTGTTCTTGCCCCCATATCCATTGCCATTACACCTACAGCACATAACTGCACCAAAATAACTTGCCACAGCACCACCTTGCAACACCCATGGCACTTTAAACAGCACCAAGATTGCACACACAGGACTTGACGGAGCACCCACAGGTCTTGCCATAGCACCCACATTCCACCAACAGGTCTTGTCAGAACACTTACATTACACTCGCAGGTCTAGCCAGACCAAAAAGATTGAACACACAGGACTTGCCATAACAGAGATTGCCCTCACAAGTTTTGCCAGAGCACCCATAGATCTTGCCAAAGCACCCAGTTTGCACCTACTCATCTAACAAGAGCACTAAGATTCCCTTCATAGGTCTTGTAAAGCACCCAGCTTTCTAAACCCAAGATTCTAAACAACAAGTCCGCTCCCAGATAGAGCTATACACAACAAAGTTTATAAACAACATGTCTGTCCCTAATAGAGCTATACACAGCAAAGATTCTAAACAACATGTCTGTCCACTGATAGAGCTATACAGAACAAAGATTCTAAACAACATGTCTGCCCCCTGATAGAGCTATACACAACAAAGTTTATAAACAACATGTCCGCCCCCTGATAGAGCTATCCACAACAACGTTTATAAACAACATGTCCGCCCCCTGATAGAGCTATACACAGCAAAGATTCTAAACAACATGTCTGTCCACTGATAGAGCTATACAGAACAAAGATTCTAAACAACATGTCCGCCTCCTGATAGAGCTATATAGAACAAAGATTCTAAACAACATGTCCGCCCCCAGATAGAGCTATACACAACAAAGTTTATAAACAACATGTCCGCCCCCTGATAGAGCTATACACAACAATGTTTATAAACAACATGTCCGCCCCCTGATAGAGCTATACAGAACAAAGATTCTAAACAACATGTCTGTCCCCTGATAGAGCTATATAGAACAAAGATTCTAAACAACATGTCCGCCCCCAGATAGAGCTATACACAACAAAGTTTATAAACAACATGTCCGCCCCCTGATAGAGCTATACACAACAACGTTTATAAACAACATGTCCGCCCCCTGATAGAGCTACACAGAACAAAGATTCTAAACAACATGTCCACCCCAATAGTGCTAAACATAGCAAAGAGAGCTAAATAAAGGACTTACTTGGTATTGCTATTTAAAATCTGTATACTGCATGCAATCTTTCATGCAATTAATCTGCTGGGAAACAAGAGCACAGCAAAAGTGCCAAAATTGACAAAATTGCTTTGCTAGTGCAGTTCTTTTTCACTTTTGCTTTAGTAATAGAGTCAGAAAATGTAATCTCCCCCCTGCTAGAGCTATACGGAGGGCTCAATAAGGTTCTTTATTTGTATTGAAAATGCCTATACTTGATACAATCTTTCAATTAAACAGAAATTATTCTTTTGACAATAGTTGTCCAACAAAATTCTAAGACTGAAGGTTTCCTACAGTGTCAAGAATGTCATTGCACAAGTTAAAATAATATTCTACTTTTACAAATGGATTTCCTGGTGTAGAATTTCTTTGGAGATACTTTCTCTTTAAAAAAAAAAAGTGTGGACATCTTTTCCTCGAATGTTTGAAAACCATTCACTCCCACGTATGTCCTTTGGAATTCATTTGTCTACATCCTGGATGGCAAACAGTAAAATGCCTGGGATCAGAATCGAGGAATGCAACAGGGCATGAGAAGGATCGTGTCACCTTCTTTGGCTTGTGTTAAAACAAGATTGCACCGTTGGAATACCGGAAAAACAGCACCCAAAAAATCACAATACCTATAACAGTCTCAATGCTTGAGAAATAATGTGTTATTTTTTTTTTTTTCTAGGACTGTTTTAGCTCAATGTGGTCTCTTGACTTCAAACTATATCCAATGACCTCGACAAAAAAAAAAAAAAAAAATTATAATCCAGTGTACCATTATACAGTTCATTTCAATAATTAAACATTTTAAAGATAACAGGGTTTTTTTTTGTCAGTGGAAATGCAGTACTACAAATCTTTTCTACTTTGAGATTCCGAATATAGCACTTTCCAGTCTAATCCTTTTGTTGCAGCCTTCGCTTTATAAATATTTAGCAAATTTGTCCATGTGTAAAAGCAGATATTAAATGCCTGAGTTGCGTTACAGAATTTTCAATAAGTTAACATGCGCTGTGAGAAATCAATAAATGGCGGTTTCTTTTTTTTTTTTTTTTACATATGATAAGTGTATTTGTAACAAATTGTGTTCTCTTCTGGAAGTACCAGATTTTTTTTAATAGTGAGTATCCTAAAGAAGCTTAATCATTTTTTTTATTGATTTTTTTTTTTTTGGCTTGAATCTTTTAAAACACATCTTAAAACCCTCGTTTGGAAACAAAAAAAGGGGGCGCGAGCCACATGTTCCTGAGAATGGACAGCACTGAAATACCCTTTCCAATAGCATGGTACCTACCAGGGAAGGGCCTCAACTTTTTTTTTTAATTCCCTGGCACCAACACAGAGGAGACCTCTCCATTACCATTCAGACCAGTCCCACCCATAATGGTGGTCTAAACCCAAAAGGCCGGGCAGATCTCCTCTACATGAGGAACACTGCAAACCACACATGTGTTTTTTGGAAAACATTGCCCTCATCAGTGTGGTATGGCTGATGTAACTCTAGGTGCAGTGACCCAGGGATCACGGCCATGTGGGCATACCCTGATAACTCAAAAAAAAAAAATGATTTGGGAAATTTGGTTGAGCTGTGTAAATCCAGAGAAAAAAAATACAGTTAAAACCCATTTTCATGTGCATTTAAGGGAAGTATCTCATGATTGATGTGTATACTCACCCATGTCATGGAGAGTGCTGGTTCATGAAATGGCCTTCCGGTAACAGATGCACCATACATCAGGCAGATTTAATCAAGCAGGCGTTGGGTTTAGTTCTCTTTAATCAATTGATGTACAGTGGTCTATCATTTAGTGACTTACAAAACATCAGTCTGCTTTGGTACCGACAATAGTGGAAGGAAGTGACATCATTGCTTGATTCCATTTCCTGTACCATGTGTATCAACTCATCAGGAATAAATGTCACTCTCCTACACATAGTGCAAATATTGGCTACTGGTAGTCCATACCATATATCCATGCACTAATAAGACATATCAAAAAAATATTTAATGTGGGAATCACACTATCTATAGTTGAAAAAACATTATGCTGTAAACATTTTATTATTTAATATAATTATCATTGATTATTCTGAATACAAAACAAAATAAATAAATATGGAGTTAAATACAATAACACTGTTTACTATAGCTTTTAGCCCTAGCAGTACTTTTTTTTACTGTAATTTATTTTATTGTCAAATTAGTAACCAGAAAAAAGATCCAGGAAACAATTGTATCCATCAGTTTAAAAATCAATGAAAAAAGTTAAAAGCCTAAAAAAAAAAAAAAAACTATTAAAACAGCTATAGTGTGCGCCATATATTCTATTTTAATCAGCGGAAACTTGGAAAGTTTCTGCCTTTCATGAATAAACCCATTAACATAAATATGGTTGGTTTTCCGGCAATAATCTATTTAAAGTCAGTGTAATACTTGGTCTTATTGTGCACTGATTGACAAATTATAGATGCAAATAGGAAACGGTGTTTGATCAGCTCTGAATAGACATTGCAGAACTTGCCACAATGTGACAATTTCAAAGCTCAATAGATATTCGTAGAAAATCCCATTATCAGCCGGCAGATGTTAACTATCAATGTACATTGTTTAGGAAAAGAGTTAATTACTAACTTATTAATTAAATTGAAAGTATGAATCTGTTGTACTGCTAACAAATACATAATTTTCTTGGAGTATTATTAAAGAGTTTGTGTTGTACCTATTAAAGATTCTTGTCTTTAAGTTAATTTCATTATGCAAATAAGCTATCATCATCACAGAACCTAGGCTTTGATCCATGTTAATTGTCGTGATCTTCAAAGACAAAGTCACCACTTACTTTAAATGAATTTTACATCTTTTTAAAGAATCATATGGAAATTAGGAGAAGTAATTAATTTTTTATTATGTGTCTCAATATTATTTTTTTCATTTTTCAATTTTTTTTTCAGGGAGGAAGTCAATCGCATTGGCTGGAATTCGGTTTAGCATTTAACTAGGGAAAACAGCGTGCGGCAGGAGAAAAAAAAATGTTCAGATGGAAAAGATTAAAGAAAAATTCGAAGCTAGGAACTAATTTGTCTTGATAAACTTTGGTGGTTTATTATGCTGCTTTTGTTCTCCGTACGAGACTGCGGGGTTTTGATTTGTAGAAAGAATTCTTCAAAAAGTTTTCATTTCATAGTTCTTTCATTTGCAGAGAAGATAGTCAAGTTGACCTTCAAGCCATAACACTTAAATATCTGTGAACATAGGCAGCTAAATCTATTTTATCATCTGGTATCAGCTGTTATATGCACTCAACATTGAGGGGACTTTTCTTATAGATAACATTTGGTTCACATAAAACTACCGAATCTCAATCATAATTACATTCAAATATTTTTACTAACGCGCTAGCTTTCTTAATATCCTATGTAGACGCATTAACTTAAAGCTACTATATGCTCGTTAACGTTGGTGGCTTGGTTGACTTTGAAGGCTTACCAGGCTCTTCCAAAAGATCTTTTATTAATGTTCTACCACATCAAAATCGTATGTAACCGTCATAAACGCAGTGATATATTTATCTCTACTCTGCCTCTATGTTTTTGATGTTTCCTATACATTATTCCAAGGCATCTTATAGTACAAAAAAAAAAAAGTGTAAAAATTGGCACCAACACAAAAGTAGCTCCGGAAGCCAATGTACAATTTGTTTTATGTAGCTGGTTTAGCATTTCTTATTTTATTTTCCATTATGTCTATATTTGAAGAAAAGGATGACAGTAGGCACACAACATACTTATGTTTAACTGAAATATTGCATTGTTTAGGCATTTTAAATATAAATACTTTAATGAAGGAATACAGTGCTATATTTGTACCATAGAGAGTCGATATGTGGTTCAGAATCTTGGGTCATATCTTTTCCGTGATCTTCCAGATCTTCTGTGATGTGACCCTAGATTAAGGAATATCTGACTCTAGATTCTAAACAACATGTCTCATGCTGGAGAGCTGCATAGAGCAACAAGAGTTCATAAATGTACTTTATTTGTATTCTTTTAAAACATATGTATTCAAAATGTCTGCACTTGATGCAATCTGGGAACCAGGGCTGGCCTTTAGTGTTCAGGCACCATGTGCAGGCCACCCCATGTTGCCCCCCCTCTCCTTATGCTGCCTGTGGTCCCCCCATGAAGCAGATGCCGCTCTGCTTTAGAGGTTGGGGGAGAACCTTCATCTCTCACCCGGTGAGTTCTGCCCCCACCCCCCCCACCCAATCCTCCAGTTTGGCCATGCAGAGGGCTGGTGAGGGGCAATCTTTTGATCTCCCCAGCCAGTGGATCTACCGGCAAACTTTTTTTTTTTTAAAGTGGCTTACCTTGGGTTGTTGCACCCTGTGCATTCGCACAGGTGGCATACCCCAAAGGTCCTCCATGCTCGGAACTAAACAGTCAATTTATTGCAGACTGTTTAAATAAGTAAATAGTTTTGTATTGTTTATAATCTTTCCTGCCTGCTTATCAGTGTCTTAGAAGAAATCTTCCAAACCTATAAGGCTGACACTACATTGTAATAATATTGTTCTAGGGAAGTGTTCACATTTTTTAGTCCAATAACGAAAAGCAAAGATAGTCTAACAAAACTGGTTTGTCCATAGTAACAGTAATTTAGGTTGAAATTACCATAAAGTTCAACCCTTCTACCTATCATTCCTGATTTTGATTCAAAAGAAGACAAACATTTTTTTAGAATGTTGTAACTTTGGGCTCAGAATTATTTCTTGACTCCAAAAGATTCCTCCTTGGACACATAAGCTCTATCATGAATGCTTATGTTATTATTAATAACCCTGTATGTCCAGACCCTTTTTGAATGCATCTGTTGTAGTTGATAGCATGGTCCATAGAAGATCATTAGATTATCTGCCACACAGCCCGGTAAATATCCACCATGGGCAGCATTGTTGCCTATTCCTGCCTGGTTCCCTGGTTCCAGTTTGCAGCTTTTTCTTCTCTATAACTCATTTATGGTTAATATTACCCTAGTTCCATAACAAGGAGTATATTCCACTCTCCAAGAATTCAACAAAAATTAATATATGATAGAGTCAGCAGAAGAATGATGGTTATTAAAATATTTTTTCTTGAAGGGTCAGTATATCCAATCCTTGTTCTATATGAAGCTGCATAGGTGAGTGTATTTTATTAGTTAATTCATTCATAAAGTGTTTTACCAGGAAAAATACAAGATTTTGTCCAGGGGAAGATGTTCTGAAATTACACATATCTTAATATTTAACACAATGCATTCATATTTATATGAGTACGTAGTGGGAGCAAATACAAATGTATACATTTAAAGATATAAAGAATAGCTCGAATATGAGATGACCCTGAATATAGGACGACCCACCAAACTTTGGATATTAATTTAGGAAAAAAATAAATAAGTCTGAAATGTAAGACTACCCTAAAAAAAAAAGTTTTATTTGTAAATATTCACATGTAAACTGTTTTTTCTTATTTAATAAAATTATTATAGAAAAAAATGAATTTCTTCTTTTATTTGCCAATTTGCCCTCTAGACTAGCCAATGCATCCTCTTGTCGTGCAGACATCCACCGGCTGCATTTTCAGCTCTGCGGGGGACCCGGATCCTAGTCTTATAGTCGGACCTCTATTTGAGGTCTGATTATAAGATGGAGCTTGAATGTAAGACAATGGGCATTTTTCAGAGCATGCCCATCTATTTACTGGAATGATATAGTCACACATTTTCTTGTTATTTATGCACATTGTTTAATTTTTTACCAGGTACACGATTACATTGAGACGGGCACCATTTTCTATTCTTGCCTCAGGTTCAGAAAGAGCTAGTTTTGGCGCTGCATCTCTGATAGAATTTGACGGCGGATTCTAAATCGTGGGCGTGGCTTGGGTGATCGATTTTGTGTTTACTCTGGACACTGTCAGGAAAGGTAAACCTGTTGACTGATTTTAACTGGAAGCCAAAGAAATATTTTAAACTAGGAGCTTTTATAATGAAACATATGAATGGACAGAGAATAAGTCACTGATTACTAAGTTATTATTAAAAAAAAAAACTTTGACAAAACCGATTCCGCTCTCTAGTACGAAACATTAAAATAATGTCAAGTGTATTTTAAGAAATGTTGTGATATTTTAAAACAGCTGCTGTGTCTAACTCTAATGGATTATTAGCATGTTAATTCTCAGTATAATTAAATGAAAATCTAGGAGAATGTGGAATAAATATATTTTGCAAATGCATTTATTAGGTTGATTTTTTTTAGTTTTCTTTTTTAACAATGATGCATTGTGCGTTTCTGAAAATAATATTTTGAACTTATCACATGTGGGTGTTTTTTTTAACATAATGCCGTTAGTTATTTTGTGATCTCTAAAACAGCCAAACTGTTCCAAATTCTGAATTTTTATAGATCAGACACCATAGGGTGTACCCAAACTCTGGCTACTCACTATCCTTGAATTCGGGTTGAATCAGCTGTTTAGGCCTTTCAGAAATTGAAGAATTTTAAGCATTTGGATTGGGAAACTTTTGCTATAAAAAACATAGATTTTCTCTACCTATTATGCTCCGATGAACACGCTCAGAATTCGCGACACCCTTTTCAATTCCCCTGATTTTAACTGGAAAATTGAATAGAAAAGTATGGAAGAATAAACGTAAACATATTTTAAACACGAAAATATTCATATAAATTTATAATATATTAATGTCATATAGTATATTAGTATATTTAAATTGATATAATCATTTTGAAATGTTAATAGATTTTTTAATATTATTTTATGTTCATATGTATTTAATAAATGCATCATGTAATTTATTTAAAAATTATTTTTATTTCGTCACACAATGGCCCATTTTGGGAGGACGTTGTCGTTGTTTATTTAGGCTAGGGCTTCCATGGGAGGAATTCTGCTATATTCGAAATATTCGACATCCTGCTGATATGGGCCCCAAAAAAGTCTATGAGGAGGACCTTGTTTTGGTGCAAATCGTAATACATTTATTTTGGTGCATATCATCTCATTTCAGTGTTGGGAGATATTGGATTGTCCGAATTGCAGAAGTATTCAGAAGCACATCGGAAATACCTGAATGGCTCTAAAGTTTTGTTTTTTTGTGCCACTGATGTGATCCAAATACGTCTGGACTTCGGAGGTATTTTTTCAAAACTGAAAATTGGCGGACACTGAGTCGACCCTCATATCTTTACTGACCAGCACAAATGGAAGAAGGATTGACTGTTCACGAGTATACAGAAAAAGTAGATTGTTCTTTGTAGCTGTTAGTTCAAGAGTGCTGCATTATGTTGAGATACTTTCCTCGATTATTTGAAGGGTTAAGGTGCTAAACTTCAAGAGTTTCCCTTTTTTCAATGTCATTTATGTAAACATGAGGGAAGGGAGCCCACAAACCCATCACATAAAATATATGAGAAAATATGCACTTTTGGCTATATAAACAAATCTGAAATAAATATGTACAGTATTCTCATACTATTTGTGTGTAAATGCCAGGTTTACATTTTCGTCAACGTGTAATGTTTGCAAGCCTCGGGGTGTGACATAAAGGACATGGCCCTCATTTCACCTTTTTGTTAACCTTATGGTTAACAACATAAGCTAAACTAAATTAAACAAAATATTTTGAAGAATCAAATTGTATATGGAAACTTTAGCATCGGTATTATCTTACCGTGAACTGTTTATGTGTCGACTGAGTATTTTGTTTCTTTGCTACAAAAGTTATGCTCGCAGGCCAACTAGTGCATTCTGAATGATGCTCATCGAGGACAATGGTAAACAAAGTGTCTTCATAATAAATTGTTCCAGAAGAAAGATGACCTTCTGTATTTTTTTTTTAACACAAGTCAAGAAAAATGTCAGCTGTACCTAATGTTGTACCGGCTTTCTGCACCAAATAAAAATGATTGTATAAAACTCCAAATTCCAGTAATATATGTGTCAGTTCTTGGATTCACCACCAACCTTTCTCATACATTGTGCACTCTCCGCTTAAACCTTGAAGGTAAAGTATATCACGAAATACATTATGGCCTGTTTGAGCATCAGGCTTGATGTATTATGCAGTCATTATAGTAAGGAGGGTTATCTATACAGACCATTCTATTGCTTGTTTTTATTGGGTTTTTTTTTGCACAGCAGGGATAATAAGGTAAAACATGGTAAATCCTAACATACCTCATACTGCACTAATCTAATTCTAAGAAAGAACATCCAAAGATCCTTTACTTCAGGGGGGGGGGGGGGGGGGGATACCAGATGTTGCAGAACTACATTTCCCATACTCCTCTGCTGGCCTCTTAACTAAAATAGCATTATGGGAGATGTAGTTCATCAGCAGCTGGAGAGCCGTAGGTTTCCCCTGCTTTACTATCGTCCTAACTCTCAAATGATGGCCCAGACTGCAAAGTTTACTGTCTCAATGGAATGGGGCAACACAAGATACAGGGGTGGAAGTAGAGATAGCAAAAAAAAAACAAGCAAAATGAGGGTCTCTTTCTCCGCTAGGAGAGAGAGCAAGTCATGGCAACTTCCGGTCAGAGGATAAACTGGCATGTATTATCAAAATGACATTCCACTTTAGCCTCATACTAGGGGTAACTCATGTTCCTTGTCCTTCTATATTACAAGCCGAAGTAAGAAATAAAGTTACGGACTGAAGTCAACCCAGTTGAGGTATCCACCCTTCACGCAATCAAATTAACGAACCCCAAACAGTTTAATGTGGTCCAAAAAGGTCATTTACCTTGGTCACCAAATCAATAAACCTTCAACAAATTCCAAAGACCCTATGTACCTATTTATTCTACAACTCAACACTTTCTTCATTTAAAAAAAAAATAAAAATTCAGGTAAAGAAAATTGTAGGTGTTCCATCATTACATACTTTTGAAATGTTGATTGAGTTGAATCTCCATTGGATCTTTTGGATACTATGTTATCAAAAAGAAAAAAAATAGAGAATCCAAAAAAAAAGAAAGAGTTAGCAACTGGAAAAAAAACTGCTTTAAATACATGAGGTACATATTTAAAGAAATGTTCCAGTCAGAGATATCACAGGCTTGACTCTTCTAAAGACCGTTTGCTTTTTAACTAAATGCTTTCTTATCTTTCTAATTTACCGTAGTCCCACATTCGTCTTTGTAGCGATTTTGGGCTATCTGATAAAGTATAATGGGAAACACACAAACGTCTCCTAACCAGCCCTTGTTGAACATTTCCAATGCTTAGAACAACAATTTTCAGAACCTTTCATTAAAGTTAATTTAAAAAAAAAAAAAAAACCTACATTAAACACAAACAATTTTCTCTCAAATAAAACGCAGTATGTACTTAACAGAATCCTGTATGCTATATTTGATAAACTACCTCATATAAATGCAAATTTTGACTTTATGCCACAACCAGGTGGGATGGAAAAATGTCTATTAAACAAATAACTCTGGGAATGAAAACTTCAGCCTGCGATATTATGTTACAGCAAGAGAAAGGAAGATATTTCTGTTTTGTTTTTGAGGTATGTTTTGTGTTTGACCTTCCCATTAACAAATTAAAAGTGAACAGTTTGACATAGGAACTTGAAATGCTACAAATTATTTTAGTCTCTCTTGCACTGAGTTGGACAGAATATACAGTGTCACACAAGGGGGGAGTCTGATCACTAAACTGTGGTGAAATAATTTGCAAAAAACAGCAATTAATAATTGTTGGAATTTTATTTTTCCAATTCGACGCTTTTTCCATCTGCTCTATTCATGTGTGATTTTTTTGCCACAGCTCCCTGTTTATTAAGCGTGCAGTGGTGGCAAACCAACATCACAGGTGCCACAAGTGGCACTGGAAGAGCTCTGAGATGTCCTATAGTCGCACCGTCAATTAAGGGAAGGAAAAGAGAGCTACAATGAGAAGGGTGGCTGATATTAATGGGTGGAAAATGCTTGAAAGTAGAGGAAACTTTGAGAGCTTCATCTTGGCTTCCTGTAGAAGACTGGGCACTGAAGTTCATAAATGCCATGGGGTCTACAAATTGCTGTCAGAGATGCAATAAACCCAAACTTGGAACAGTGGCCTGGAGATGCCCCCTTCCTTAAATAATTTTTTCAAGTAAGGTAAAAAAATAAATTACATCATATTGCATTTATATGTCATAAGCACTATATATATATATCTCTGCTTGTGACATATAAATACACTATATATATATATATATATATATATATATATATATATATATATATTTATATATATATATATATATATGTTTGTATATACATATATTAATAATATGCATTTAGATCTGCACATTTTATCATTATGATATTTTTGTATGTATTGTAGTATTTTATAATGTATTTTATTATAGCATGTTAACTAAATATAATATCAAAATACACATATTTATTTTAAAGTAACCCATTTTTTAATATTGTATTTTTATTAAATATGGCTTTTTATTAAATTTGATTTTCAGGGGGGGTATTTGGCTATCTCCCCCCCCCCCCCCCCAGTCCCTGTCTCCTCCCCCCACGAAAACATTGACTCTAACACGCATAGGAAATATTCGGCTTGCTGATCATTTTGGTGATGCCTGATTTAAATGGCCATTCACATCACCGAATTCAGTCGAAATTCAGAGCTCCGATTTTAGCTATGGAAATTAGAGCTGCCAGAATCAGGCCTGACGCGTTTCTTACAGAGCCATGTTCCACCCATCCTCCACCTGATGCATTTTGTCCAACAAGTAACTACTAATGATCATCTGCAGTCCAAGTAGCAAATCTATCAGAATCTCCTTATTGGACTAAATTCATTCAGCTGATGATCACAAATGTTTTTTTTTTTGGGGGGGGGGGGGTTCAACAAAAACTTGCTTAAAAAATAGCTTTTATTGCAAGCAATTGTATGATAAACATTGAATACACACTGTATCATTTATAACTTCACTACATAACAATAAACTGATAGCACAGATATAATAATTAAGTTAAAGTGATGCATTATTTTTTTCCGTTGCTCTATTTTGATCGTGTGAAAGATGCTATTTAAATGCTAATCGTTCTCCTGATTTCTGTAACGACAGCCAATTGTAAGCAATTCCCTTATTGTGCACACAGAACACAATCTGGAAACTTAACATGCCTGTTCCCTTTTGTTCTACAAGTAGTTGTATGATTGCAACTTTCACTCTGCATCTGTACAAAAGCCCGGATTATGAAATCTTGGATAATACCTTGTATTGCCATTAAAGCGAGAATACTGATTATTTGGGGATTCCTTTGCCAATTGTGGCTTTTATTCTTTTGTTATCTGAAACTTGACATGTTGAAGCAGTTATCCCTTTTTTCGGCTGGCCCTTGAAAAAAATGAAAGAGGAGTAAAGTAATCCCTAGAACTGGAATGACTTTAAATGTCAGTGGCTTCTCTTTTTAATGAACTCATTTCGAAATGATGTAAATGCAGTTCATTTTAAATTTCTTGATCTGTCTTGTTCCAGAGTATTGCTTGCTAAAGTTATAGATTCACCAGTTATAGAGGAATATGTACTATACGTTTATTCAGTTACAGAATGTATGATTTAACGTTAGGTGGGACGCTTAAATTCTTGTTTATTAGCCTCAGAGGATGAAAGGCTAAACTGACCCTGCCAGGAATATACTCTTCAAAAATTAGGATTGAGCAGGAACAGCGGTAATTTAGGAGATTCAAAACCAATAGGAAATTAGAGAGGAGGGACTTAAAATAGGGGAGGGAGAAGGAAGAGGAAAACAGAAGACAATAGTTTGACTAGTAAGTAGATTGTTTGTAAGAAAGATCTCACTAATGTCAATTATCAAGATAGTTATAGGGATCATAGTGCAACCTTTCTAGACAACACCGGGGTATCCTTTACTATTAGAAGAAGAGTAGAAGGAAGGAGCAATTATCCTAAAAACCAAAAAAGATTTCTTTAAGGTTAGGGAGAAACATAGAAACATAGAAACATAGAATGTGTCCATTCGGTCCATCTAGTCTGCCCAATTTTTTTTTTTGAGTACTTTTAATAGTCCCCCGTTCCCGGTCTTATAGCTAGGATAGCTTTGTGTCTATCCCACGCATGCTTAAACCCCTTCACTGTCTTTACCTCTACCACTTCTGCTGGAAGGCTATTCCATACATCCACTACCCTCTCAGTAAAGTAATACTTCCTGATATTACTTTTAAATCGTTGCCCCTCTAATTTAAGACGATGTCCTCTAGTTGTGGTAGTTTTTCTTCTTTTAAATATACTCTCTTCCTTTACTGTGTTGATTCCCTTTATGCATTTAAATGTTTCCAGGTTAAATTGTGGCAATCACTGCCAAGTGAAGTTGTGTTTGTTCAACTTGCTAGTCATGAAACTCATGCATGGGTATTATAATTAATGGTAGCTTAGATAATATTAGATAATATTGATCCAGGGATGAAATAAAAAAGTGTTCCTTTGCTTGGATTTGATGGGTTTCAGGTGAGTTTCAGTATTCGTACTATAAATGTTGCCATGCATGCACACCGGAAGGCACATCTAAAGAAGATGTTTCTCTTAAATACCTTTTTGAATTTTCTTTCATTTATGCCAATACAATATACAGACTATTTTTGATGCTCTTCATTTTAAATGGCAAAAAGAAAAAAAAATTCGATGACGGGGTTCCTTTAAAGGTGGCCATTTTGCAGATTTTACAGGGCCATCAAAAGTGTCATTTGAAGAATAACTCTTTCTTTTCTTTTAAAAGGCAATTATTTAGCAACATCAACCGCTTTGTCTTTCATTAGTCTTTAGGGCTCCTTAACGCCCGTGCACGGCATCAAAAACAACTGTGGTATCACTGAAGTATGTCTTGTTATTTTATATGAGGACCCTTTGGCTTAAAGAGAAGATAGGGATTAGCATAATTAAAGGTATAGCCATTCTTCCATAACTTCAAAGAAGGCCAGATAAAGCTCACATGGTAATTCCCGTCTTCTGATTAACCTATGCATTAGGCCCAATCCCATAGGCTCCTTGTTGAAGATCAGTCTCAGGACATCTACCACCTATACATATTCCTGCGTAACCTTAATTATATTTTTTATAATTTTACATTGTTTTTTATTTCTACCTCCACTCACCCTAGCCTAGGAACTATTATTTTATAATAACCTAATCTGTAGCCCACTGACATAACTTTGAATGTAGATTATAAAAAGGACAGGATGGTTAGTTATGAAACCTGTAACAGCGAACCAAAGTCTAAAGGTTCCAACATGGCTACTTGCTTCAAGTTGACTATTTTGGTCTAAGATTTGAATTTCCTTTTTTTTTTTTTTTTAATTACCCACAATTTAATGCTCGGTGATGAAACAAGTGTGAAAAAAGACCAGAAACTACAGCAACAAAAGTCGAGATTCAGAGTAGACATGTGCATTCGTTTTCGGACGAATGCATTTTCGGACGAAAATAGCATTTTCGTCCATTCGTCCGAAAAACGAATAACGAAAATTTTAACTAACAAAATCCGAATGAACGAATGGTTAATAAACGAAAATCATTCGTTCATTCGTCCATTCGTCCATTCGTGCTATTGGCATTCTAAACCGAAATAGAGTCGGTTTACAATACCAATAGCATTGTACTACATTCCATAAACCGACATGAATGACTTTCGGTTTATGGAATGCATGTAATGCTATTAGCTTCCTATAAACCGAAATTGAGTTCCCATTCATACGAATAGGTCAATTGACCTATTCGTATGAATGGGGACTCTTTCGGTTTATAGAAAGCCAATAGCAGCATGTATTCTATAAGCCGAAAGTCTTTAAAACAAACGACGTTCGGTTTATAGAATACATGTAATGCTATTGCTGTTCTATAAGCCGAAAGACATTCGGCTTATAGAACAGCAATAGCATTACATGCATTCTATAAACCGAACGTCGTTCGTTTTAAAGACTTTCGGCTTATAGAATACTATTGGCATTCTATAAACCTAACTAGAGTCCCTCCTCATTCATAAGAATTTCTTATGAATGGGGACTCGACTCTAGTTCGGTTTATAGAAAGCCAATAGTATTCTATAAGCCGAAAGTCTTTAAAACGAACGACGTTCGGTTTATAGAATACATGTAATGCTATTGCTAAACTATAAACCGAACGACTTTCGGTTTATAGAATAGCCATAGGATTACATGTAGTACATAAGCCATAAAATTATGAATGGAGACTTTGTCTCCGTGTAGTAAAATGCCGACAGCCTATAAACCGAACGTTCGGTTTATAGGCTGTCGGCATTTTACTACACGGAGACAGAGTCTCCATTCATAAAATTATGAATGGAGACTTTGTCTCCGTGTAGTAAAATGCCCACAGCCTATAAACCGAACGTTCGGTTTATAGGCTGTCGGCATTTTACTACACGGAGACAAAGTCTCCATTCATAATTTTATGAATGGAGACTCTGTCTCTTATTAGTTAAATGCCGACAGCCTATAAACCGAACGACTTTCGGTTTATAGACTTTCGGCTTATGTAATACATGTAAACCTATGGCTATTCTATAAACCGAAAGTCGTTCGGTTTATAGAATAGCAATAGGATTACATGTATTCCATAAGCCGAAAGTCTATAAACCGAAAGTCGTTCGGTTTATAGACTTTCGGCTTATAGAATACAATTAATACTATTGCCTTTCTATGAACCGAACGAGAGCCCCATTCATAAGAATTTCTTATGAATGGGGCTCTCGTTCGGTTTATAGAAAGCCAATAGTATTACATTGTATTCTATAAAACGAACGAAAAAAATTAACGAAACGAAAATAATGAACGAATTTCGTCTGAAACGAATGCACTAATGAACGAAATTCGTTTTAGACGAAATAAATAACATTTTCGTCCGAATGGACGAAAACGAAACGAAAATTTTAGTTTTGCACATGTCTAATTCAGAGGCCAGTCACTTACCCATCCTTCAATTTACTAATTTATAAATAAAATCAGCCCAAAATGTTCTACCAGAACCAATAATCCAGAAGCTTAGTTTTAAAAAAGCTGGCCATTCCCCGTCATTGAAATTCACTCTGGAAGTATCATGTAAAGAATAACTGATTTGTTCTCCGCTAACGTTAAAATCTTTTAAAACAACATGCTGTTTAAATTCATGTTTGGCAAGTGTTTTTCTAAATTCCGTTACAATAGTCGCACCCCACCCAGTGCATCATAAAATGTTTAGTGGTCTTTTGTCTTTCTGCCTGCTCTCTATTTTTTTCTCGAGGGATTGATGGTAGAAGATGCATACCAAACTTATCCAGATGTTATTTGTTTAAAAAAAAAAAAAAGCAAGGGATTTCTGCCCAGCTATCTGTGGTTAAAAATGTTTATTTTAATAGTTTATTGCTTAATGTTTTGTGCTCGAACCTTAGTGACCATGTTTTGTATGATCTTAGTAATACCCGTCCATTGTTTTAAAATAATTGTAGCTGAATTGTATGCTTACTAGTCACTAGAGAACCAGAGAAATGTAACACCTGGAGTATCACAAAAAAAAAAAAAAATACTTAGCCAAAGTATCGCTGTAGTACAAATATCAAGGCCAATCTCTTGTTTGTAAGCACTAGAAGGAGTATCTAAGTCCGTAGCAACAGTTGAAGTTTCCAGAGGCGATATTACATTTATACAGTAAACAAACGCAGGGTTCTGAGGGGGAATCACAGCTGTCGTACCCTGTGCTGTCATAGTTTTCAATTAAAGAATTAACATTTTGTCGGCAGGGCTTGGGGCTGTAGTTTATTTTAGAAGTGTAGTCAACACAAACAGATTTGTTTAATGTCCATTGTATACACCCTAAAAAAAATAATAAACATATATATATATTTTTTATTTTTTTTATTTTTTTTTATACATAAAAATATAAATGAGAAAGATGTTGGAACAATTTTTGGAAGAGCAAAATAGTTTTCTACAATCATTCTAAACACTATAAAAAGTTTTCTGTCTTGTACTTTTCGGATAACAAAGGCCGTTTACTGAAATGTAAGATGTTAACCAAAATGTAGGTGGGTTGCTATCGGTGTTGGGTATGGAGGGAATTTTGTCAAAAAAGAAGTAGCATGTATAAGTAAGGAAAGTTTTTTTTATACTGGCAGTTCCATTTTTTTTTATTGAGGTACGTACTGCATTGTGTAGAGTAAAGAAAATTAAACAGATCTGTCTATATGGTGTAATAGCTGTCTCTCCAAGCCCCCTCCTCTTTTGGACATCCTTTAATTTAGAGACCCCCCAATTAAATTATTTTCAATGTAAATCTACAGAAGAACTGCAAAGGATTTGAAAGTAAAAAAAAATAAGTGTTTGCCATAGATATTAGAAACACGCTAAATGTGCCTTGTGGACACTCATTTCTAAGAATACAACATTTTTTAGTGTTGGATTACAGTCAGAAAAACACATTTTTTTTTATTGACATCTTTGCTAAATAAACAGTATGTTGCCCATATATGTTTCTACTTAGTGATGATTACACAGCAATCTGATTAACCCCGTAGATGTCTGAGAGCCATGCGGTAACAAAAAAGCAGTAATTATTGCACCCCTGTGCAACTTTAAGGATTACAATTTCTTTCCACATGATGGATATGAATTCACGGCAATTACTAGTACTCCAGAACGTACAATTGCCTGTGAAAAGCTCCATTTTAGTGTACGTCATGGATTATCACCAGCAATTTCTTGTCATATGATGCTAGCGCATATTCTATTACTGATAATTCCGTAATCCTGTCTCAGCCCATTTAAAAGTGATTTGTGTCCTACGTGTTTTCAGCAGGAGACAGGGTTTCTTTCAGCAGAGTTTAAATTTGGAATGATCAGAGACAAGTCTTAAATGCCTGTGTAATTTGATAGTAAAATTGAGCAGCCTCGCGGAGGAGGGCAATTGCCATTGATAATTTTCTTCGGTTCCTTTTAACTAGTTGGAATTGGGATTTAACAGCACCCAGTAACGGTTCTGTGAATGCTTGATGGCTTCCCCCAGGTTGCCCTTGTTGTTGCACAGTGGGGCTTCCTCTTTAAAAAAACAAACAACAACTTGACTCTAATCGGTAGATCTTTATTTCATTTATTTTCGCTAAACTGTTCAGAAGTTTTTAAAGATATATTAGTAGTAAAGTTCTTCAGCCCTTCGGAATAAATATCTAGCGCAGATGAACAAATCCTGTTCATTTAGTCCATTGCGGACTATAGTATTTAAAGTCTTTATCCACCACCATGGAACTAGAAGAGAGCTCTACTGATGGGTGGGATGGGGTCTATGTCAACAAACCGTAATTATGCCAACGCAATGGGTTATCAAAAGTGCTTGGCTTTAGGCTTGTCTGATTTGACATCCGGTTAAGCTGTAGTGATCAATGACCGGTGACCCCAAATTCGCTGCCAAAGAGATAGATTTGTTTTCCCACACAGTCTGGTAGCAGAAGTATAGTTCCTCTGCAGAAATGTAATGAATAGAATGAATAGTGTAAAAAGAATTGTAATAGTAAAAGTAATAGTAATTCAGCTTAATCAGTTCATTCAGTGATCCATGAAATGTCCCACGGAGTCGGTCACTGGATAACCAAGTATGTTCTGCTACTGTTACACGTAAATGATGAAACAGACTTGGCACACGGACATTCACCAGTAAAATCAGGTATACAGCTTACAGCAACAAAAATAAATATCTACATTTATAGCAGGAAGGCAAATAGAAGTAGGGAGTGAGAGGCAGACTTTGATATAACTATCTATACCTAGTAAATGTTGCTTTTGTTTTCACCAAGGATTAGGGTTACCACTCAGTGGGGATTTTACTGGCAGGCTGGTAATAAATTGGCTTGAGGCCAACTTTCTGACTGGTATTTATTTTTTTATTGATGTGTCGACCCGACCATAGACAGTCAAGGTGTCCAAACAAGGACCGCTCAGTGAAGCTCTATAAAACATAATTAAATTGTCTGTCCCAATGTCCAGTAAATGTCTACCATAAGTAATGTTGGTGGCCGCCCCTGATTTTAACTATTGTTCTGCATCTTCTATATCATCATTTGCATGAAATGTCTTGCTGACATTTTGGGATGGGCAGCAAGGATCGGTTTAATGGTTCTGTATAACTTACCGTATTTTCTGGCGTATAAGACGACTGGGCGTATAAGACGACCCCCCAACTTTTGAGAAGATTTTCCTGGGTTAAAGTCGTCTTATACGCCAGAAAATAGTATCTATATTTTAACTTTTGAGGTTAAAGTATAGAGTTTGCCACCCTCCTCCCCCCTTCCCCAATCCCCAGTACTTACCTACTTGCTGATCTGTCTCCTGCTGTTAAGCCGGTCCGTGGCTGTGAGGGAAGCGTTGTGCGCTCCCCTCCAGCTGCGCGGTCAATAAAGTTTGTTTAAAAAAAAAGTTTAAACAAACTTCCCTCACAGCCATGGACCAGCTTAACAGCGGGAGAGGAGACAGAGCAGAAAGTAGGTAAGTAAACCTCAGCACCCAGCATATAAGACGACCCCCAACTTTTGAGAAGATTTTCCTGGGTTAAAAAGTCAAGTCATCTTATACGCCGGAAAATACGGTAACTCATGAACTTTCATTATCCCTCTCTCTTTAATTCATCATTGCCTTTTTTTTAGTTTAATTAATTAACATGAATTATTCATTTGTTTTAATTAAAATGTCTTCAAATCTCTCTCTCTATATACATATATTGTGAAATCCAGGGACTTAGAGAATTAAATGCTGGGCAAATAGCGTGATAGACTCATTTAAAGAGAACAACACATTTATATAACTTCATATATGTATAATAACATTTATATGTTCTAAAATGTTTTATGTTTACATTTGTGCAATACCACATTGATGTGTTTAATTTGATTTAATTTGACATGTACTGAAGCAAAATACTTTATTCTAGGTCATAAATTCAATAGAAAAAGAAAATGTTGAGGAGAGTGCCCCTTTAAATGAACTCCATGTTCTTACACACTCCTGGTAGTATTTGTTCTACCATTGTTCAAACAGTAGCAGGGCCAACTGTTTAGATATCATCTATCAGTACACACATACACACACTAATTACTCTCTGTCTTTCCTATCTCTTGTCATCCAAGTCGGAAACATTTTTTCTGTATTCACCCAAGTGGATGGTGAGAATGCTCCAATGCTTCCTGGTATAATCTGTTTAGTTTGAGCCCTCTGGAGAGAATCTGTGCTTGCATGAAAACTTTAGACAAATACACATATGAAAAGGACTTCCGGATAATTGGATGGGAGTAAAAGCAACACAATTTCTCAGAGGATCAGCAGGCTACAGTGGCAGGTGAGATTAAAATTCACTTGATTTATGGGAAGGTGTGTGCGTAGCCAAAATGACAGTAAGTTCATATATATTTTACTGCTGACTTTAATATTATTCTTTTTTCCTTCCTTGCTAGCAGAGTTTGCTCAAGAGATGGTTCACTCAGGAATTTCTGGTGCTTGACCGAGTGGTTATTTAGCAAGCTCGCTTGTGCTCTTTATCCTGTCAACGTTGACACTTCATTTTAATAGTTTGGGTATGCTCACTGGCCAGGGGTAAGCATCCCCTTGAGCAAACCCTGCGGTGGAAAAAGTGGGTCCTAGCAAATTCCTGGGTCACAGCAATTCTTCTAGGCTTCATCTTCGTAGCAGCGAAGGAAAAAAATATCTTTGTAATGTTTGAGACAGAAGAGAAAATCACGTAGCATACAGGAAGGCCTCCAACTCCCTTATATTAGTCAAGCTAATCAATATGGTGGATTCTTTCCAAATGTACAGTTGGCCATTGAAGCCGCAGTGAGTGTTACTGTATTCAAATCTCAAACATCAATTACTAGCATAAGCTAAATATTTTAGGAAGACCAGATGCTTGTGATTACCAGCAAAACCCCTCAGCCGGTCCACGTATTTGCTCTTCCATTCCATTAGGCTCATTCCTTGGAGGATATCGGCAAAGCTATTTGAGAGCTTGGAAAGCCGTTAAGCTATTACTAAACTAATCCCCATATGATACCTGACCACTGGGGATTCACAGGGACAGAATTATTTACGATTGATATTTATTGTATTAACTTGCTTGTTCTAATCACGTCGTTCATTAATAATTAGTAGCTAATTAGTAATTCGTTAGAATGTAAACCTTATTAAGTGTCATTCTTGCTGAAGAATAAGTGCTTTATCGTAAACAAAAGAGTAACTAGATAATAAAATAGCACATTTCGGTTGGCGTTAATTTAATTACAATCATCTCGGCATTCTGTTTCAAATGCTGAAACTTTATTAGCTACTTGAATCAGACAGAAGTTATCTCATTCAAAGAGCGTTAGGTCTAAAATTCCCACCCCTATCAATTGTGACATTTTGGTTGACATGTTTGGGTTTACTGCAAACCATCTCAGTTTTGTTATACAAACATGTGGTTAAAAATAAGTACTGGTTGAGAATCATTATCCAAAATGCATAGAACCAAAAGTATTTTTGATAATGGGTCATTTTGGACTATTTTCACCAATAAGTTATATTAAAGACTCTTAGTACATTATTATCCATGCAAATACTGTACAGAGCAAATACATCACTTCTATTGTAACAAAGCTGTGATATGAAGCATCATTGGGAACCTTCCATCAGCATATCAAGCCTGCACATATGACATCCTCCCCCACACCCTTTGTGGGAGTGGGGGATTCTGAGCAAGCATGGAAAGTCTGTATCACAGCTGAAAGGGGCTGGACACTGAATAAACTGTTGTACACTTGCATTCTGACAGGTGTGTGTAGAATTTTCTTGTCACCAAATCCAAATAGTTTTTTTTGGATAACTGATCATACTGAAAAACATATTTTTGGGATAAGAGGTACTCAAGCAGTAGATATGTAGATATATGTTATGGAAACAATATTTTGTGATTTATCGCCATATAATTCACTTTTATTATATATATAATATTCAGGTATTCCCTTTCTTTAAAATTGTAGTTACCAGCAGTGGAAGGGTTACTTCCAAACAAAGAATGTGTTTTTGTGTGTTTTCCGCAGTAACTAGTTCAGTTTAGGGTCTGGAAGGTGTGACTCTAGAAGGGGCTTGTAATTTTGCTAATGCTATTCAGGTAGCTAGAGACATTCTTGGAGTTATTGAGGATCAGTAAAGATATAACCAAACTATCCACTTAGCCAGCACCCCAGATCCAGCAAGGCAATGTAGTGTACTGGATCTAGTAACTTCCTACAGAACCATCAGTAAATGATGATGTTAATCCACTCAGAGATGCAGCTACAAAGATTACCTGGGGAATCTACGTATAAACTTACTGTATCAATTTATTCTTATGTTTTATAGTTTAGTTAAACTTCACTAGGACAAATCCATTGCTGGTCTTTTTTCTTAGCATATAACATGTACTGTTCATAGTACTAAAGATTATTTATATTGTTAAGACAATTGTTTAACTAGTATTGTTTATGTAAATAATGTTACATTTTAAAACATTGCTTTAAAAATTATTATTATCTAAGCAGCAGCAGTGTTTGCAAATGATTTGTCAATTTGGGGATTGAACTGCTAGGATGTATTTCTGACAAAATTCCTAATATTAATTGGTTGGCTTTGGGGTGTTAGTACAAGTATTTTGGTTTAAATACTGTGCTAGTGTAAGTTGTAACACATCAGTTATCACTGAAACCTTTTGAGGGATATTAATACATCCAAAACTACAAACCACAACAATATATATATTTACAAATTAATACATCCAGAATACACTTTGTTTAGGAAATGTTTTCTAATCTCCACATTTGTTGCTATTTGATTGTTATTTCTCTACTGAAAGTGGAGCTTTTCTTGTAAGTATTAATGTTAAAGTTGACATTTTTATTAGTTCACATTTTCTGGATAAATTATCTTCAAATACAAAAGTGAGTAAGCTGTTGATAGAGGTGACACTCGTACTCCACAATCTACAATTTAAGCATTTCTTTCTTTAACTTAAAACATCATCATAAAACCGGCTAAAATTACCTTTTTTTCCCCTTTTTATAAAATAACCAATCACACCCAAGTGTGTAAAATCTCTATCCTAGACGTGTTGTGTAAAATATACTGCATTGAAGTAGTAAACTTGTCAGTTGTGTAAGTCTGTGTCCAGTTAGGGCACTTGGAGAGAGAGCGATTAGCAAGCCAACTCTTCCGGGTGGCATAGTGGCAGTAGTCGCATTAATGATAAATTAAAGAATGACCTTGCTGTTCGTTGATAGCTGAGTACCTTCTTCACATGAATCTTTAGATAACATGAAGCTATACTTGGTTTCCATAGTGTCCATTGTGGACTGTGCGGTTGACATAGCCATGTGTTCTCGGCCCTTTTTTCTTTCCTTTACAATCCATGTGGCTACCTTTTTGGCTATTGATTGTCACATTGTCTCTCTAACATTTCCCTAATCAGCTGTGTCTGTGATGTCTCTAGCCCTGTTGATCTCAAGTGTAAGCAACATGTCTGTACAAAGTCCCCAGTATACAAGGCAAGGTTTGTATCAGCTATTTGTCTCACCTCAGTAGCGTGCTTTAGGCCCGTTTATGTAAGAGGTTGCCCTAATTATCTGATTAAATTGTTTACACATTAATATCTCCCCTTTGCGTTTCCCTCAGTTTCTAAACTTCATCTCACCATGCTGTTTTTTTTACAATTACCAAATGGAGGTGGATCTCCTACAAATTAAGCAAACTCTGAACACCATCCACTCAAATGGTATTTGGTTTATATTACTAAGTACATTACTGTTCAAAAGTTTGGGGTCACTTAGCAATGTCCTTGTTTTCCAGGAAAACATACATCAAATGAGTTGCAAAATGAATAGAAAATTATGGCCAAGACATCTCTCCCCCTCCTCCCCATCTGTTTTCTCCCTCCTCTTCTGTTATCTATCCATCACTGTTCTCACCCTCCTCCTCTGTTATCTCCCCTCCTCCCCTTCCTCCGTCTCCTCCCCCATTTCTGTTATTTCCCTCTCCTACCCATTTCTCTTTTCTCCCCTCCCCATCTCTGTTCTCTCCCCTCCCATTATCCCCCTCCTCTCTTCTCTCCCCATCTTCTGTTCTCTCCCCTCCTAGCCCCATCTCTGTTCTCACCCCTCCTCTTCTGTTTGCCCTCGCCGTCTTCTGTTCTCTTCCATCTGTGTTCTCAGCCCCTCCTCCTCTTTGTTCTCACCCCCTCCTCCTCCTCTGTTCCCCCTCCCTCTCCCATTCTTACTTAAATCGCTGGGGAGCCGCGTGAAGCATAAGCCCCATGTCTTAAAAACACAAGGAGCTCATTAACTGCTGCTCGCGCTCCCCGCATGCAGTGAAAATGCAGGACATTGAAAATACAATGATCTGCATCATCAATAAGCGCGGGGAGCATGAGCAGCACTTAATGAGCTCCTTGTTTGTTTAAGACATAAAGGTTATTCCTGTGACTCCCCTGTGAAGAAGATGCCACTCTGCTTGACAAGGTGGGGTGGACATTGCACCCGGTGCAGTCCACCCCCTCCCAGGATCCTCCACTCTGGCCTTATAAAGAGCTGGTGAGGGGAGTTCTTCTGATCTCCCCAGCCAGTGCCTCTACCGACAAACTTTTTTTTTTTTAACTGGTGCTCCCTGGGGATGCTGTCCCCTGTGCAGTCGCACACCCCTAATGACGGCCCTGGAGTCAATTGACCAATTAGTTTTGGTCCCTTGAAAACGAGGGTGCTACATATTAAAGCTCTGTAATTCCTAAACCCTTTCTCCAATTTATATCTAAATACCCTTGATTTAAAGCTGATAGACTGCACTTTAAGCCCATATTAATTATTTAATTGCAACTTAAATAAATAAATTAAATAAAACTTGTGTCAGTGGCCAAATATTTCTGGACCTAACTGTACATTGTGCTAACAGAATTGCAAGCAAATGCATAGATCGAAAACAAAATGTATTGTTAAAGGTATTGGTTCTTTCCAAGTAGTTCATTAGTAAATTAAGCAAAACAATGATGATCAATAAAACACACTACTGGCTTTTAAAACATTTTTTTTTTCTCTTGAATCTGCATTTGCTTGCAATTATGCTAACACAATGTATAGATTTTTGATTCTCTATGTGCACAGTGTAAAACATTTTTTAGGTGACAAAGTCACTTTCCGAACTCTTGTACTCTTAATGCCAGAAATGAAAAACAAATCCAATATGAGCAGTTGTAGTGTCACTTAAATATTGATTTCCTATAATGTATGCAAAGCACACACATTAAATAATATAAGAGCAATATATATAGAATCAAAACAATAAATAAAATGAAAACAATATAAATTTGTTTGCATTTGTCCAGAATTTTAACCTTTCCATTTAAATGCCAAAGTGTGTATCTATACATATTTTAAATATTTTTACACTCTCCATCCACATGTTTTCTCCTAGCTAGAGGGTATCTTGAGTATTAAATCTCACCAGTCAAATTTCATTACCTTCGAATATATTGCCACGGGTCCCACGTTATTTAAAACATTTCTATGTGATATTGTGGCTTTCTGCAATATACGATAGACCTTGCAAATGTAAACAGAATGCTGTACAATATGGTTTGAGACTTTCAATAAAAAATCCAATAATATTGCACCTTAGATTCATTAATGGAACTATTGTATTCAGACCCAAGAACAATATAGTCTTCTTCATGCATTTTACTGATTAGATTTAAGACACCAGTATATATATATATTTATACACCGATCAGCCATAACATTATGACCACCTGCCTAATATTTGTGTAGCTCCCCTTTTGACACCAAAACAGTCCTGACACGTTTAGACATGGACTCCACTAGACCTCTGAAGGTGTGCTGGGGTATCTGGCACCAAGATGTTAGCAGCAGATCCTTTAAGTCCTGTCTGTTGCAAGGTGGGGCCTCCATGGATGGGACTTGTTTGTCCAGCATATCCCACAGATGATCAATTGGATTGAGATCTGGGGAATTTGGAGACCAAGTCAACACCTTGAACTCGTTGTTGTGTTTCTTAAACCATTACAAACCATTTTTGCTGAAAGAGACCAATGCCATCAGGGAATACCGTTTCCATGAAAGGGTGTACACGGTCTGTAACAATGTTTAGGTAGGCGGTACGTGTCAAAGTAACATCCACATGAATGGCAGGACCCAAGGTTTCCCAGCAGAACATTGTCCAAAGCATCACGTCGGCTTGCCACCTGTCAGTGGTCATAGTGTTATGGCTGATCACTGTATATATATATATAAGAATTTTATGGCTGATCATTATTTATATATAATAATGTTATGGCTGATCATTGTATACAAATAATAAGGTTATGGCTGATCATTATATATATATATATATATATATATATATATATATATATATATATGTAGATAATGTATTGTGATGGGTTTTTTAGTTGTGTGTAACACTTCAATCTTTTGGGACAGCAGTAATTTATAATGAATAGTCTGCTAGGAAGATATGACTTGGACATCGCAAGGTGTAGACTAAATGTTGAATGAAATGAACTAAAACAATAACCTTTTAATAATTAATAATAATAATTTTATCAAAAATAGCTGATGCTTGGGATGAATGCACGTTAGCCATTTATATAAACATTCTGCATATACCAGACACATGTATGCTTCCAGTGTACAGCATTTGCTAATATCATTTTCAATAATTTTTGTAGCGCACTACAAAAGTAATTCAAAAGTTTACGCTTCGTAAAAATACATCTCAGTGGGCTAATGCACCATCTGCAGAGTCTGTTCAACCTCAGGATTGCAGGTTCAGTTCCTGTCAGGGTTGAAGCCCTGCGTACATATTTAATTACCATGATATAAGACACAAAGGGGGTCATATAGCCAACCGGTGTAATGGGAAAAAAACAGTAAAACATGAAGGGAAAATTACTCCAGCTTTTAACAAGAGTTAATAATAAAAAATAGAAAAAATATTCGAAAAACATGTTTTTTTTTTTATTCGCAAGTATATAAAAATTAGCTCACATTTACTATTTGTGTGTAAATGTTAAACAGCCAGACTACAAACAAACACATAAAACTTCCTATTGCAGATATTTAATTACCAGTTAAACCTCATTGTACCTCCACACGTGCAAAATGTATCACAAATGAAAATATAAAAGCCTAGCAGAGAAGATGGTGCTCTTGTACTCAAGTAAACAGGTCATTAAATTAAAGACAGTCGTATAGAATGCTGGGTTAAATGTATAGGAAGGGGTGAAAAGCTCCACGTCTGACATTTACACCATTTTCTACTCATTTTCAATTATAATGACTGATGTGTCATGCACATGTAATTCAATGAAAGCAAATATATTATCAGCCGGAATTGTGATAAAGGTGTACGTTGTTTTATTGCATAATATATTAAAAGCCCTTAGAGCAATCCTGCAGGGCATTCCAAATTGTGGAAAGTGTCATCAATATATTTAGATTCTTTGCGGTTGGCATAATTGGGGTATACATCACAACGTGTGAGAGAATCCTCTGACTACAAAAGGTTTCTGATTGGCAAACTTATATATTTTAGCTTACGAATATTCTCACTATGTTGTTTGTCATCCATTTTCCTCCTCACATTGAGGGTCATGTGCTAAATAAAACCCCACAAATATATTTTTTGTGCAAAACTATTTTTGCACTTTGCTCCTATTGCAACGTGCAAAACATTAAACACTCAAATGGTACATACGGGCAAATTGCGAATAAAAACTGGCAAGTTTGTGAATATTTTTTCTACCTCTTTTGATAGCGCTCGCTAAAAGCTGGTGTAATTTTCACACGAAAATAAGAGTTATTTTTCACAAAATATTCGCAAAGCTCTTTAGCGCAATTTATTAGCGCAGCCGGAAAAATGCGCGCTAAATAAAAATATACGGAAGAGGCGCAAATCGGGGAAAACAAGCGCAGAATGTTACAAATAGTCCAAAATTGCTCCTTACTCATGTTTTACCTACTTTTTTTTCCCACTGCACTTGTTTAGTACATGACCCCCTTAGTGTCCTATCACCCCTCTAAAACGGGTCACTTTAGAGTTTGAGGGAAACTGAAAGTGACTTCATAATCTAAAGATGTGTTTATACAAGGAATGTAGACAATAAAAAGATGAAGAAAAACAATTGATACAGTTTACAACTGATATTATGTTTTATTTCAAGATTCCATACCCTCTTTGATTAATTCGATAAATTCTAAATTCTAAACAAAATGTCCGCCCCTCATCATGCCATTAAAATAAACGAAAAAGGCTCCATTGGGAACTTGATATGTATATTTTCATTAAAGCCAAGACATGATGCAATCTTAAAATTAAACATAACTTTATGTTTTTTTTTTTAAGTTGTCCTGTAAATAATTAGAATACTCGCCATACACTGATTTAGAGAATATTTGCACATACAAACTGTTTTTGTTTTTTTTTCCAAAAAAATGTAGGTCCTGAAAGTACGCCAAAACAAAGCTGTTTCCAATGCTTTTTTCATTTTTATATATGCATTTATTGAACTACAGTATGCACTAAAAGATTTTATGGTTTAGACTTGTGTAATAATGTTATTTATCATCTGCCTACAAGAAACCGCGATATCATCTTGTAACAGTCGGTTAGTGCAACGGAAGGGACTAAAGTTGAAGTATGAACAGAAAAGAGAAATAAAAACATGAACAATTTCTCTGGCTTTTTCAATAAGTAACAGAGAGCGGTTTTTATTGTTACATTTCATCTGATATAATGTATTGTAGGCTGCTTGATTTCATCATCGAATGAACACCAGTTAAATGAGAAAGTGTGATCTCCAACCACAGCCAGCAAGGGAACGTGTCTTAGTATATCTGTGATATTATCATTTTAAAAAATAGACGATAGGAACCAAAGGGATTACCCAGCAGGCAGCTCAATTATATTAACCCTTCATGTGCCACGACGTTGGAGAACCTCTGCGGTATGATGTGGGCTAGATGATAGAAAAAAGTCTTTGTATTTAGATGGAGTTATTTTTCTATCACACACTATGTGACTTTAATAAATAGAGCATAATAATGGTTTACATGTTATATTGACATATTTAAAGAGAAAATACCACAATTTATATAAATATTAAAGATATGTAGATGCCAGATTAAAATATCGATTGGATGGTAAAGCTAGGCCGTGGCTGGGTAGGATATGTTTATGATTTCATTGCAATCTACCTGCTGTAAAACACAGAGAGGAAAAATGATAGAAAGAAAGAAAGAAAGAAAGAAAGAAAGAAAGAAAGAAAGAAAGAAAGAGAGAAAGAAAGAAAGAAAGAAAGAGAGGAAAGAAAGAAAGAAAGAAAGAAAGAAAGAAAGAAAGAAAGAAAGAAAGAAAGAAAGAAAGAAAGAAAGAGAGGAAAGAAAGAAAGAAAGAAAGAAAGAAAGAGAGGAAAGAAAGAAAGAAAGAAAGAAAGAAAGAAAGAAAGAAAGAAAGAAAGAAGGAAAGAAAGAAAGAAAGAAAGAAAGAAAGAAAGAAAGAAAGAAAGAAAGAAAGAAAGAAAGAAAGAAAGAAAGAAAGAAAGAATGGAAGAAAGAAAGAAAGAATGGAAGAAAGAATGGAAGAAAGAAAGAAAGAAAGAGAGAGAGGAAAGAAAGAAAGAAAGAAAGAAAGAAAGAAAGAAAGAAAGAAAGAAAGAAAGAAAGAAAGAAAGAAAGAAAGAAAGAAAGAATGGAAGAAAGAATGGAAGAAAGAAAGAATGGAAGAAAGAATGGAAGAAAGAAAGAAAGAAAGAAAGAAAGAGAGAGAGGAAAGAAAGAAAGAAAGAAAGAAAGAAAGAAAGAAAGAAAGAAAGAAAGAAAGAAAGAAAGAAAGGAAGAAAGAAAGAGAGAAAGAAAGAAATAGAAAACCAGAGATACAAAGAAAACAAAGTAAGAAAGAAAAAAAGAAAGAGAGAGAGACAGAACAAAATAAACAAACACAAGAATAATTAAAGAAGATAAGAAAGAAGGTAATATGGAAAGAAAGGAATAAATAAAGAACAAAAAAGAAAAGAGAATGAAATAATGAAATTAAGAAGGAAAGAAATAAAAGGAAAGAAAGCAATAGAAACCCAGAGAAACAAAGAAAAGAAAGAAAGAGAAAGTGAAACCGAAAGAGAGGAAGAATAAAAAAAACAAAACAAAAGAAGAAGGAAAATAAAAAAAAAGGAAAGATGCAAAGAAAGAATAGAAAAAAAACAAAAGAAAAAAGGTAAGTAGGAAAGAAAGATCGGAATAAATTAATACAGGAGGAAAGGAAAACAATAGAAGTAAAGAATAAAAGAAAGAAAGAGGGACAGATACAAAGAGAGGAAGAAGAAAAGAGAGAACAAAAAAACAAAAGAAGAAGGAGAGAATGAAAGAAAGAACTAAATAATGAAATAAAGAAAGAACAAAAAAAGAAAAAAAATGAAAAGAAAGAAGATAAGAAGGAAAGAAAGAACAAAACAAAAAAAGACTTAAAGAAAGAAAAAAACAAAAAAAGACGTAAAGAAAGAACAAAACAAAAAAAGACGTAAAGAAAGAACAAAACAAAAAAAGACGTAAAGAAAGAAAAAAAAAAAGGGGAATGAAATAAGGAAATGAATGAAGGGAATGAAAGGTAGAAAAGAGAGACCAGCATAAAGACTGAGCAGTGCGAGTGTAATGGGAGCTCACTCTCACAGGCTGAATAATTAAATGACACACCCTGTATTTACCAATATATATGTATGGTTTTTACCACTGTCAGGAGTAATGTGAGTGTTCTTGCATTGTTTGTAACATGTTTCATATATCCAGTAGTGTATCTTCCACAAGGCAAACAAGGCACTCGCCTAGGGCAGCACTCGCCTGGGGCGGCATTTTGCCAGAGGGTGTTAAAGCACACTTCTGGTGCTTCAAACATTTTCACTCCCACCGTATAGCAAGCTTTAGCTCCTTCTAATTAATTGGGGTGATGGTGGCATGTAATGGGGGTGATAGGGGGCATTTAGTGTGTATGCAATGTGGGTGATGAGTGCATGTAATGGGGTGATTGGGCATTTAATGAGTGTGCAATGTGGGTGATGTGGTAATGTAATGGGGTGATGCAGAATGTCGTGGGTGTGCAACATGGGTGGTGGGGGGGTGCCCCAATTTTGTCTGCCTAGGGCAAGATACACCACTGCATATATCCTGTATCTGGAAGGTAAGGGAACGAGTGAAGGCTGGCTCCACATTATATTTTTTTCCCAGTCTGTGCTCCTTATTCCTCATTTTGATGTCCAGCTGATATAATGACACTTACCCTGCACAGGGTTTGAGTTATCCTGGGCCAATATTAAACCACATAGAAAAAACTACGGATATTTAAGCAAACTGCCGAGCATTGTCTGTTTGTTTTGTCTTTATGTTAATGCTGCCGTGACTCTGGTCTGACTTGGCAAACTATACTCCATGCTCAGAGCTTCAGCACGATTTGGCTCGAGAAACCTAAATTATATGGTCTTAAAAAAGCAAACAGGGACTTTCCCCTCAGTGTCTTGGAACACAGAATCGAACGTCTAGCTAGACCAGAGAGAGAGAGAGAGAGAGAGAGAGAGACAGAGAGAGACAGAGAGAGAGAGAGAGAGAGAGAGAGTCCTGTTTTGTTTTGAGATAGACTTTTACTAGAATGACTATTTTCAGTTTTTAGGCTGGCTCCTTTTGAAGCAGTATTTATGCTACCCGCTGATTTTTTTTTTTTTTGCTGTTTTCCCATCAGCTCTGTATTTCAAGGACTTGGAATTTAGAGGGGCATGGCTTTAGCCAGGTCTGTGATATAACACAAGACAAAGTGGGATGGGAAGATAGAGTGGCATAGGAAGATATAGTGTGGGCATAGGAAGATATAGAGAGGCATGGGAAGATATAGAGTGGCATGGGAAGATAGAGTGTCATTGTAAGATAGAGGGGTATGAGAAGATAGAGTGGTATTGGAAGATAGAGTGGCATTGGAAAATAGAGTGGCATGGGAAGATAGAGTGGCATGGGAAGATAGAGTGGCATGGGAAGATAGAGTGGAATGGGAAGATAGAGTGTCATTGTAAGATAGAGGGGTATGAGAAGATAGAGTGTCATGGGAAGAAAGAGTGGTATGGGAAGATAGAGTGGCATTGGAAAATAGAGTGGCATTGGAAGATAGAGTGGTATGGGAAGATAGAGTGGCATTGGAAGATAGAGTGGCATTGGAAGACAGAGTGGTATGGGAAGATAGAGTGGAATGGGAAGATAGAGTGTCATTGTAAGATAGAGGGGTATGAGAAGATAGAGTGTCATGGGAAGAAAGAGTGGTATGGGAAGATAGAGTGGCATTGGAAAATAGAGTGGCATTGGAAGATAGAGTGGTATGGGAAGATAGAGTGGCATTGGAAGATAGAGTGGCATTGGAAGACAGAGTGCTATGAGAAGATAGAGTGGAATGGGAAGATAGAGTGGAATGGGAAGATAGAGTGTCATTGTAAGATAGAGGGGTATGAGAAGATAGAGTGTCATGGGAAGAAAGAGTGGTATGGGAAGATAGAGTGGCATTGGAAAATAGAGTGGTATGGGAAGATAGAGTGGTATGGGAAGATAGAGTGGCATGGGAAGATAGAGTGGCATGGGAAGATAGAGTGGTATGGGAAGATAGAGTGGCATTGGAAGATATAGAGTGGCATGAGAAGATAGAGTGGCATGGGAAAATAGAGTGGCATGGGAAGATAGAGTGGCATGGGAAGATAGAGTGTCATTGGAAGACAGAGTGGTATGGGAAGATAGAGTGGCATTGGAAGATATAGAGTGGCATGAGAAGATAGAGTGGCATGGGAAAATAGAGTGGCATGGGAAGATAGAGTGGCATTGGAAGACAGAGTGGTATGGGAAGATAGAGTGGTATGGAAGATAGAGTGGCATTGGAAGATATAGAGTGGCATGAGAAGATAGAGTGGCATGGGAAGATAGAGTGGTATGAGAAGATACAGTGGCATTGGAAGATAGAGTGGTATGAGAAGATACAGTGGCATTGGAAGATAGAGTGGCATGGGAAGATAGAGTGGTATGGGAAGATAGAGTGGCATGGGAAGATAGAGTGGTATGAGAAGATAGAGTGGTATGGGAAGATAGAGTGGTATGAGAAGATAGAGTGGCATGGGAAGATAGAGTGGCATGGGAAGATAGAGTGGTATGAGAAGATAGAGTGGCATGGGAAGATAGAGTAGCATGAGAAGATAGAGTAGCATGGAAAGATAGAGTGGCATTGGAAGATAGAGTGGTATGAGAAGATAGAGTGGTATGAGAAGATAGAGTGGCATGGGAAGATAGAGTGGTATGAGAAGATAGAGTGGCATGGGAAGATAGAGTGGTGGTATGAGAAGATAGAGTGGCATGGGAAGATATAGTGGCATTGGAAGATAGAGTGGCATGGGAAGATAGAGTGGTATGAGAAGATAGAGTGGTATGAGAAGATAGAGTGGCATTGGAAGATAGAGTGGCATGGGAAGATAGAGTGGTATGAGAAGATAGAGTGGCATGGGAAGATAGAGTGGTGGTATGAGAAGATAGAGTGGCAATATCTTCCCATGCCACTCTATATTTTCCCACGCCACTCTATATCTTCCCATGCCACTCTATCTTCCCATGCCACTCTATACTCCCATGTCACTCTATATCTTCCCATGCCACTCTATCTTCCCACGCCACTCAATATCTTCCCATGCCACTCTATCTTCTCATACCACTGTATCTTCCCATGCCAGTGCATGGGAAGATATTGAGTGGCGAGGGAAGATATTGAGTGGCGAGGGAAGATATAGAGTGGCGAGGGAAGATATTGAGTGGCGAGGGAAGATATAGAGTGGCGAGGGAAGATATAGAGTGGCATGGGAAGAAATTCTTGGGAGCAATGTTCATTTCATATATTCTACAAACAGTTAAAAAAGGTACATGGCCAACTGATTAAACCTAATAAACACCCTCTGTGGAAGTTAATAAACACCCTCTGTGGCATGGGAAGATAGAGTGGTATGAGAAGATAGAGTGGCATGGGAAGATAGTGTGGCATCGGAAGATATTGAGTGGCGTGGAAAGATAGAGTGGCATGGGAAGATAGAGTGGTATGAGAAGATAGAGTGGCATGGGAAGATATTGAGTGGCGTGGGAAGATAGAGTGGCATGGGAAGATATAGAGTGACATGGGAGTATAGAGTGGCATGGGAAGATAGAGTGGCATGGGAAGATATAGAGTGGCGTGGGAAAATATAGAGTGGCATGGGAAGATATTGAGTGACGAGGGAAGATATTGAGTGGCGAGGGAAGATATTGAGTGGCATGGGAAGATATTGAGTGGCGAGGGAAGATATAGAGTGGCATGGGAAGATATAGAGTGGCGAGGGAAGATATAGAGTGGCGAGGGAAGATATAGAGTGGCATGGGAAGATATTGAGTGGCATGGGAAGATATTGAGTGGCGAGGGAAGATATAGAGTGGCGAGGGAAGATATACAGTGGCGAGGGAAGATATAGAGTGGCATGGGAAGATATTGAGTGGCGAGGGAAGATATTGAGTGGCGAGGGAAGATATAGAGTGGCGAGGGAAGATATTGAGTGGCGAGGGAAGATATAGAGTTGCGAGGGAAGATATAGAGTGGCGAGGGAAGATATAGAGTGGCATGGGAAGAAATTCTTGGGAGCAATGTTCATTTCATATATTCTACAAACAGTTAAAAAAGGTACATGGCCAACTGATTAAACCTAATAAACACCCTCTGTGGAAGTTAAATAGGTTTATAAAAGTTTGTATTAAATAAACTCTAATTTACAAAGATAAACTTAGAATAACTGACTAGTATAGTACAGCTAACACTCACTTTGGTGATAAGGGAGCAGTAACTATCAGGGGTGTGGACAACCACAGCGTACTGTCAAACCCTGGTCCTCAACAATAATCCATTACAAAATATCTCATAACTGTAGCCCTTCTTAATATTTACCAGGCCTTCCCTGTATATCGTGGGCCTATAACCATACCTGGCACTGTGGGCCTATAACCATACCTGGCACTGTGGGCCTATAACCATACCTGGCACTGTGGGCCTGTAACCATATCTGGCACTGTGGGCCTATAACCCTACCTGGCACTGTGGGCCTATAACCATACCTGGCACTGTGGGCCTATAACCATACCTGGCACTGTGGGCCTATACCCCTACCTGGCACTGTGGGCCTATAACCCTACCTGGCACTGTGGGCCTATAACCCTACCTGGCACTGTGGGCCTATAACCCTACCTGGCACTGTGGGCCTGTAACCATGACTTGCACTGTGTGCCTATAACCATACCTGGCACTGTGGGCCTATAACCCTACCTGGCACTGTGGGCCTATAACCATGACTTGCACTGTGTGCCTATAACCATACCTGTCACTGTGGGCTATAACCATACCTGGCACTGTGGGCCTATAACCATACCTGGCACTGTTGGCCTATAACCATACCTGGCACTGTGGGCCTATAACCATACCTGGCACTGTGGGCCTATAGCCATACCTGGCACTGTGGGCCTATAACCCTACCTGGCACTGTGGGCCTATAACCCTACCTGGCACTGTGGGCCTATAACCATGACTTGCACTGTGTGCCTATAACCATACCTGGCACTGTGGGCCTATAACCCTGGCACTGTGGGCCTATAACCATACCTGGCACTGTGGGCCTATAACCCTACCTGGCACTGTGGGCCTATAACCCTGGCACTGTGGGCCTATAACCATACCTGGCACTGTGGGCCTATAACCCTACCTTGCACTGTGGGCCTATAACCCTGGCACTGTGGGCCTATAACCCTGGCACTGTGGGCCTATAACCCTGGCACTGGTGGTTCAGTGCACATGTAATTCCACACCACGTTTCACCTGCTGTGACAGCAAAACTGGAAACTAGGACGGAAGGGTATATCAAAGTGGGAAAGAGGGTAGTGCGTGTGGGAAGCTATTATTGCTCTGCCAGTGTTGGTCTGATGTGGAGTGGAGAAAGGACTGCCACACCTGGCCCTTCCCATAATTCCCAGGCTATCAAGCCACCCCCTCCAATGCAAAATGGCTTATAAAATAATCTGGAAGGCAAGCAAAAAGAGACAGGAAATAAAAACACAAAATTGTCTTATTAAATAATGAGAAACACAACTCAGATACTATAAATCTGTAGATTACTGTACTTTTTTTAAGATTTTTCTTTGCTTTTCTTTAACATTTGCAGTATCACCAGACCAAGTAAAAGCAGACCCTCTGTCCGCCCAGAGACAAATGCTCCTCTTTAAATAATTCAGAATATCCTAAACCTTTGTACATTCAGATCCATTCCTTTACCTCCCAATACTTTCACCCGTTGGTTTCCGTGTAGGGTTCTGTTACCGTACAAGAATGGAAAGCCATCCATTTGTGTTGTGAGTAGCAGGGTGCTAATGAAGCCAACCCATGTATAATTTATCGTAACACCCTTGCGCTTACTATGAATTATTCACGGGGGGAAATTGATAGATAACATTTTTATGAATGATTTAAAAAAATATAAAAAGGAATTAGCGTGTAGGCTCATTTACATCTGGCATGGATCTGTTTTTTTTCCTATGGGTTCTTGGAGTTTTTATCTCCTCCACTTATAAAGTGCTAAACCTTTTTATGTTCTCTGCAAAGAGAAAGCCAGATTGTCCCGTGATTAGGAGAAGTGAGCGCACTCTGCAAGATACGGGCGTTTCCTGCCTCAGAAGGTGCGTGTGTAAATGCGATACTTATTTATTTTGTGACTATACAACTTTACTAACAGCATGACACCCGACCTAGACCTTAACCAGGGTAGGAGTCAAAATGGCGAATCACACCCATGAAACACTGGGCAATAAAGTGCCACATGACTGATGTTCTAACCTAGGGTCAGTTTGCCCATTAGGTAGATTAAGCATTTACCTTGAGAAATCTATCTATCTATGAGAACCATGAAAAATGTAGCCCCAAATGATGTGACTGAAGCGGGTGACATAACTGAATAGAAATGTTCTTAAGATAAGTGTGTAAAAGGTTTTGTTATATGATTCAACATAGAAACATGGAATGTGTCAGCAGATAAAAACCATTCGGTCCATCTTGTCTGCCCAATTTTCTAAATATTTTATTAGTCCCCAGTTCCCTATCTTATATCTAGGATAGCCTTATACCTATCCCACGCATGCTTAAACGCCTTCACTGTGTTAACCTCTACCACTTCTAATGGAAGACTATTCCATGCATCCACTACCCTCTCAGTAAAGTAATACTTTCATTAGTCCCTGGCCTTATCTTATATCTAGGATAGCCTTATACCTATCCCACGCATGCTTAAACTCCTTCACTGTGTTAACCTCTACAACTTCTACTGGAAGACTATTCCATGCATCCCCTACCCTCTCAGTAAAGTAATACTTTCATTAGTCCCTGGCCCTATCTTATATCTAGGATAGCCTTGTGCCTATCCCATGCATGCTTAAACTCCTTCCCTGTATTAACCTCTACCACTTCTACTGGAAGACTATTCCATACATCCACTACGCTCTCAGTAAAGTAATACTTTCATTAGTCCCTGGCCTTATCTTATATCTAGGATAGCCTTATGCCTATCCCATGCATGCTTAAACTCCTTCACTGTATTAACCTCTACCACTTCTACTGGAAGACTATTCCATGCATTCACTACCCTCTCAGTAAAGTAATACTTTCATTAGTCCCTGACCTTATCTTATATCTAGGATAGCCTTATACCTATCTCACGCATGCTTAAACTCCTACACTGTATTAACCTCTACCACTTCTGCTGAAAGGCTATTCCATACATCCACTACCCTCTCAGTAATGTAATACTTCCTGATATTACATTTAAATCGTTGCCCCTCTAATTTAAGACTATGTCCTCTAGTTGTAGTTTTTCTTCCTTTAAATATACTCTCTTCCGTTACTGTGTTGTTTCCCTGTATGTATATAAATGTTTCTATCATATCCCCCCCGTTACTTAGTTTTGTTAGAATTTAGGAAATAAAACCAATAACCCCTGATATCCAGCAGATAGTTTTCTAGCCAGGGTTGGACAGGGTTTGTAGGACTCTAGTTCAGAACCTAGACATGCAGATCCAGACGTTGGTCATTATACAGATACGTCTATAATAGGTGCACTCCCCAGACCAGACTATGAGCTGTTCATCAACCGGAAACGCATAAGGCAGGGATGTCAAACGTGCAGCTCGTGGGTACAAAATGGCGCACCTAACATAGAGCTGGGGCTCATTTGCTGTTGCCTATGGGAACCGTACCTTGGAGCTGTGACGACATCGGGCACATCATGGTGAGTGCAGGGATACAGGACGTGCCACCTTGCTGTCAGTGCTTATACAGATGCCAACTGCAGGCATATGAGGCACACACCATTTAAACAATCATCCCTCTTGGCAAATTTAATGTAAATGAGCAGGAAGGGGGACATATAGCATAAAGTTTATTTTTTTTTATGTAAGTGTCAGTGTGTGTGTGTGTAAGGGTGAGTCTGTATGTGTAGGTGTGAAAGTGTGTGTGTGTGTATAAGTGAGAATCTGTCTGTCTAAGTGTGACTCTGTGTGCATGAGTGTAAGTGTGTCTCTGTGTTACTTTGAGTGTAATTGTTACTCTGTGTGTGTAAATGTGTCTGTGTGTTATTCTGTGTAGCTACATATAAATATATATATATATATATATATATATATATATATATATATATATATATATATATGTGTGTGTGTGTGTGTGCGTGTGTGTGTGTGTGTGTATTTGTGTGTGTGACTGTATGCATTTGTGTAAGTGTGATTGTGTGTATATATTTGTGGCTGTGTGTAAGTTTGACTGTGTTTGTATTTGTGTACATGACATGTGACTGTGAATTTGTGTATGTCTGTGTGTTTATTTGCAAATGTTTGACCGTGTGCATTTGTGGTTGTGTGTGTGTGTGTGTGTGTAAGTGGGAATTTGTGTGTGCAAGTGTATCTCTGTGTGTGTAAGTATGACTCTGTGTGTGTTTAAGCGTATCTCTGTGTGTGTAAGTGTGACTCTGTGTGTGTGTAAGTGTGACTCTGTGTGTGTAAGTATGACTCTGTGTGTGTGACTGTGTGTGTGTGTGCCTTTGTGTATGTGTATTTGTGCAAGTGTTTGTATATTTGTGGCTTTGTGTGTAGCTGTGACTGTGTGTGGGGGTGTTTGTGTAAGTATGACTGGGTGTGTAAGTGTGCCTGTGCTTGTATTTTTGTATGTGTGTGTGTATGTGTGGCTGTGTGCATATTTGCATATATGTGACTGTGTATGAATGTGTGCGTGTGACTGTGTGTGTATGTGTTGTTGTGCATGTTTGTGTGTAAGTATGAATGCGTGTGTACTTAATGCAAGTTTATTACTGTGGAGTCTGTGATACACTAACACACTGCACATTACTGTGAGTTTTATTGCTGTGGCGTCTGTGGTACACTCACACGCTGCACATTACTGTGAGTTTTATTGCTGTAGAGTCTGTGATACACTCACATGCTGCACATTACTGTGAGTTTCGTTGCTGTGGAGTCTGTGATACGCTCACATACCGCACATTACTGTGAGTTTTATTGCTGTGGACTCTGTGATACACTCACACACTGCACGTTACAGTGAGTTTTATTGTTGTGGAGTCTGTGATACACTCACACACAGCACGTTACTGTGAGTTTTATTGCTGTGGAGTCTGTGATACACTCACACACTGCATATTACTGTGGGTTTTATTGCCGTGGAGCCTGTGATACACTCACACACTGCATATTACTGTGGGTTTTATTGCTGTGGAGTCTGTGATACACTCACACACTGCATATTACTGTGGGTTTTATTGCTGTGGAGCCTGTGATACACTCACACACTGCATATTACTGTGAGTTTTATTGCTGTGGAGTCTGTGATACAATCACACGCTGTACGTTACTGTGAGTTTTATTGCTGTGGAGTCTGTGATACACTCACAAACTGTACATTACTGTGAGTTTTATTGCTGTGGAGTCTGTGATACACTCACACACTGTATATTACTGTGGTTTTTATTGCTGTGGAGTCCGTGATACACTCACACGCTGCACGTTACTGTGAGTTTTATTGCTGTGGAGTCTGTGATACACTCACACACTGCACATTACTGTGAGTTTTATTGCTGTGGAGTCTGTGATACTCTCACACACTGCACATTACTGTGAGTTTCGTTGCTGTGGACTCTGTGATACACTCACATACTGCACATTACTGTGAGTTTTATTGCTGTGGAGTCTGTGGTACACTCACACGCTGCACATTACTGTGAGTTTTATTGCTGTGGAGTCTGTGATACACTCACACGCTGCACATTACTGTGAGTTTTATTGCTGTGGAGTCTGTGATACGCTCACACACTGCACATTACTGTGAGTTTTATTGCTGTGGAGTCTGTGATACGCTCACACGCTGCACGTTACTGTGAGTTTTATTGCTGTGGACTCTGTGATACGCTCACACACTGCACATTACTGTGAGTTTTATTGCTGTGGAGTCTGTGATACACTCACACGCTGCACATTACTGTGAGTTTTATTGCTGTGGAGTCAGTGATACACTCACACACTGCACATTACTGTGAGTTTTATTGCTGTGGAGTCTGTGATACACTCACACACTGCACATTACTGTGAGTTTTATTGCTGTGGAGTCTGTGATACACTCACACGCTGCACATTACTGTGAGTTTTATTACTGTGGAGCATGTGATACACTCACACACTGCACATTACTGTGAGTTTTATTGCTGTGGAGCATGTGATACACTCACACACTGCACATTACTGTGAGTTTTATTGCTGTGGAGTCTGTGATACACTCACACACTGCACATTACTGTGAGTTTTATTGCTGTGGAGTCTGTGATACACTCACACACTGCACATTACTGTGAGTTTTATTGCTGTGGAGTCTGTGATACGCTCACACGCTGCACGTTACTGTGAGTTTTATTGCTGTGGACTCTGTGATACGCTCACACACTGCACATTACTGTGAGTTTTATTGCTGTGGAGTCTGTGATACGCTCACACGCTGCACATTACTGTGAGTTTTATTGCTGTGGAGTCTGTGATACACTCACACGCTGCACATTACTGTGAGTTTTATTGCTGTGGAGTCAGTGATACACTCACACACTGCACATTACTGTGAGTTTTATTGCTGTGGAGTCTGTGATACACTCACACGCTGCACATTACTGTGAGTTTTATTGCTGTGGAGTCTGTGATACACTCACACACTGCACATTACTGGGAGTTTAGTTGCTGTGGAGTCTGATACACTCACACACTGCACATTACTGTGAGTTTTATTGCTGTGGAGTCTGTGATACACTCACACGCTGCACATTACTGTGAGTTTTATTACTGTGGAGCATGTGATACACTCACACACTGCACATTACTGTGAGTTTTATTGCTGTGGAGCATGTGATACACTCACACACTGCACATTACTGTGAGTTTTATTGCTGTGGAGTCTGTGATACACTCACACACTGCACATTACTGTGAGTTTTATTGCTGTGGAGTCTGTGATACACTCACACACTGCACATTACTGTGAGTTTTATTGCTGTGGAGTCTGTGATACGCTCACACGCTGCACGTTACTGTGAGTTTTATTGCTGTGGAGTCTGTGATACACTCACACACTGCACATTACTGTGAGTTTTATTGCTGTGGAGTCTGTGATACACTCACACACTGCACATTACTGTGAGTTTTATTGCTGTGGAGTCTGTGATACGCTCACACGCTGCACGTTACTGTGAGTTTTATTGCTGTGGACTCTGTGATACGCTCACACACTGCACATTACTGTGAGTTTTATTGCTGTGGAGTCTGTGATACGCTCACACGCTGCACATTACTGTGAGTTTTATTGCTGTGGAGTCTGTGATACACTCACACGCTGCACATTACTGTGAGTTTTATTGCTGTGGAGTCAGTGATACACTCACACACTGCACATTACTGTGAGTTTTATTGCTGTGGAGTCTGTGATACACTCACACGCTGCACATTACTGGGAGTTTTATTGCTGTGGAGTCTGTGATACACTCACACACTGCACATTACTGGGAGTTTAGTTGCTGTGGAGTCTGATACACTCACACACTGCACATTACTGGGAGTTTAGTTGCTGTGGAGTCTGATACACTCACACACTGCACATTACTGGGAGTTTCGTTGCTGTGGAGTCTGATACACTCACACACTGCACAATACTGTGAGTTTTATTGCTGTGGAGTCTGTGATACACTCACACACTGCACGTTACTGGGAGTTTTATTGCTGTGGAAACTCAATGTCCTGCATGAAGAAGATTTTTTGGCCACTACATTCTGCCAGTCATCATATTCCTGTTGGCCGCACAGACTTTTTTCTACTGCACACATTGCATTTGTACTTATATTTCCCATTCATTTTCAAAGAATGGCCTTACTATCGTCTTATATTATCTAATGTTCCCAACAGGATACTATTTTTTAAAATCTCTTTTCTATTCCACTGAGTTCTTATTTCTAACACTAATGTTACAGCCCTAGCTGGCTTTGCAGGTTATGGCCCCATTCTGGCAGATCAGTTTTTTTTCCCATTGCCCAAGATGGCTGCATCATTCTAGATGGCTCACTCATTTTGAAAACTCTTTTGGGAGCTATTTATACCTTGCTTCCAGAGAGCACCACCCGTGCATGGTCTCTGCCTTGTGCTGTTTTGCTGCTGATACTATTCGATTTTTCAAATTATTAAACAGCTACCTGCTTATAGCGTGAGCACATGTAGCTGACTTGCCAGTGCAGTCCAAAAATGGGTTGCTCGGGTCAGGGGCAGCCTCAATACAAGTGACTGTGTGAATGAGACTGTTTTCTTGTGTGACTATGTGTCTGTGACTGTGTGCATGTGACTGTTTGCTTGTGTGACTATGTGTCTGTGATTGTGTGTATGTGACTGTTTGCTTGCGTGACTATGTGTCTGTGACTGTGTGTATGTGACTGTTTGCTTGTGTGACTATGTGTCTGTGACTGTGTGTATGTGACTGTTTGCTTGCGTGACTATGTGTCTGTGACTGTGTGTATGTGACTGTTTGCTTGCGTGACTATGTGTCTGTGACTGTGTGTATGAGACTGTTTGCTTGTGTGACTATGTGTCTGTGACTGTGTGTATTTTATGTGTATGTGACTGTGTGTGCATAAATGAATCAGTGTGTATTATATATACTCTGTGTCTGTGTTATCTCATCCAAATAAATATCCAAATCCTCCAATTTGCCCTGGGGTTTCACCCTTTGGTGAAGAAGCTGTAGGTGATCATTGAGAATGTCAGTTCCTAACAATTAACATTCAGGGAGAAATTTGTTCAAAACACATGTATGTATAGCTATGTGCAGAAACCAAACCTGCCCTTTTAATCTTCCACCGGTTAAACATATATTTATCATTTAAAATACTATCTTCTCATTTATCCTTCAAATGTTATGTATTTAGCTGCAGACAAGACCTATATATTTTCATTAGCTGAGATTTCATATTCTGACTCCCATTACTGTTTGGCTATACCCCCATCAGGAATAATGACACAAGCTTTCGGAATTCATCCCAATGCCGATGTAATTCATTGTCCTAGGTGCGTGTTATCACCGAGGGCTCAGGTGGCGATCTTAACGTGAGCTTATACATTTGCTGCATTTTACCTTCCAAAATGCAATAATGTAATCAGATTTGCAGCCATTGTACCTAGCTCACTTACGGACTGAGAGAGATTAATTAGCCATTAGGCCTCACTCATGCAATCTTTTGCAAGTGTCATTTAGCTAAATTTGTTCTGACTCCAACCTGTGTGATTTCTACAGCCCCCCAAAGGACAGATTACATATCACTCTGCCAGCCTTCCCTCTCTCCCTGCACATTAATCCTCCCTCTTGATAATATTCACTTGTTTGGCAATCTGAATGTACCTTGCATTATGCAAAGGTGAAAAAGAAACTATAGCTCGGAGCCAAACAGCTGCAATATATTCATTGTGTCTAGTTATTTGTATGTGATAACCAACGGGTGCAAAATACAAAATATGCAAAGACGCATATTATAGAGACACTCAAGTTCTTAAAGTAGAATAGAGTCAGATGAGAGCCAATTAGAGACCTCCTCTCTCTCTAACCAGTGTTATTTACTCATAGTCTCTGCTCTCTCCTGTGACTTCCTATTAAAGAGGCACTAGACTTTATTTTTCTCACATGGAAGCCCAAGCAGTGGCAGAACAGTTTTCCTGACCCCTTACATTTCACCTTTAATCTTTTTTCTTTGGTCATCTACCTTATGGACCTTCAGCCACACCCTGCCTGACCCTGCAATCTTTTGTATTCCATACAGTCAGAGATGCTCCGTTCCTACCGACCTTTACAAGAAGGGTTCAAGGACTCTACTCTTTTATCAGGCATTCTGATAACTGTTTGACTTGTCTACAACAATTAATCTAAATCTCAGAGCGGGGCAAACTTGATTCCGAACTGCCAATCCCGCAGTCCCAATTTTTTCTTTCGAGACGCCGGCCAATGAATACTCTACATGCGTGGAAGTCTGTCAGTTTGAGTGTAAGCACAACGGTTCAGGTGCGGTAGCGCTGACGCTTCCCCTCCCAAGCCACGTGTTGCTGTGAGCACAAGTTCGCAGGAATGCTAAAGTGCAAATTAATACGCCCAAAAACAAGTTGGAACTATTTATATTATGATTATAATATTTATTATTATACACACCTCAAACAGTATACTTCTTCAACTAGACATATGTACCATATCCGAAATAAGGAAACCAAATTTAATCCTTAATAAAGGAACTTCAAAAATTGTTTGCTGTATTTTCCAATGTATCCAAGATATAAATAAAAAATAACTTTCAGAGTTTACTGGTCAAGGGGGGTGTTGGGAGATTTTCTCAGACTACATGAAAGAGACTACAGTGTATGAAAATATCCAAACAAGACATAATGGGCCTCACACTGTTTAATGGCTGTGAGGATATCACTTGCATTTCTGGTGTAAAATCACGACTCCTGCATCAGGCTTCATTTCACCGGACATATTTTCGTACTGGTAATCTGTGTTGCAGCGGACTGATTACAAGATGAGCCTCATAGGTCGTCCGATGGTTCAGCAATTCCTTTATTAGCTGGAAACGTATCTCGGTGGAGATGCTGAAAGGATTTAAAGACAATTGGTGGAATTTATCAATCTGAAGTGGAATATTTACATTATTCTGTTAAAACACGGCAATCGAGCGATCTTTAGCGTCTCAACAACTAAACGGAAAAACAACAGCAACATGAGAAGTTCTGCTCTGCTGAAGCACAAATCAACAGTGGGCTATGATTGCTGTGGTGCTTTATTTCCATAAATATGTAACACTTTGCAGATCACCGGGGATTAGGACACATTATGAGATGTTTCTATTATGTCCCCAACCATTGTGTCGAGATGAAGGGGAAGTTGAAGCCAAATATGATTTTGGGAGCTGAATCAAATGAAAATAATTTCTAGCACCAATCAGCTGTTCAGAGGTTGGGTGTTGACTGATTTCTGCCAGGGGAAGAGCAGATCCCCCCCCCCCCCCATCACACTAGCCCCCCACCCCTCCCGTGTTATCTGTGAGGAATCCCTGATGCAATATCAGTGAATCAAACTGATACATTGTAACTTACCTCTACCCTATCGTCCCTGATATCTCCACCCAGGAGCGGGCTGAGGCAGCGTCACATGCAGACTCACATGCAGTTATACACAGGTATATGAAATATATATCTTTAATTGGTGTAATCATGGGGGGATTTAAAACATGTTGTATAACAGCTACTGCACTTTTTGTTATACATCCTAACGCGTTTTGCTCCTGAAATTTGCATTCTGCACGATTCTGCACCTCTTTTTATGTGCACTGGTGCAACGAGCTCCGCAGTAACCTGTAAATTTGGGCTCAGTGAATTTTTTGTCAGCAATTAGTAGTATACATTGGCCCACACGGAGATTGATCCACTATATAAGCCACTTTTTTTGAATGCGGCACCTTAATAAATCCCCCCACTGTCAATTCAAACAATATCAAGATCTCACAGACAGTGTCATTCACAATGAGGCAGTGACACACAGACAGTCACACACACAGACAAACAGACACACACACAGTCACACACAGTCACAGACAGACAGACACAGTCACACTGACCCACATAGACATAGTCACAGGCAGCCACATAAACACAGATACAGAGTCACACACACACTTATAGACAGAAACACACATACTCATAGACAGACTCTCTGTGCCCATCCTGGTTAAGTCAGCGCTTACTTGATTGGTCACTTGGAATGTAGGCAGACTCTTCACTGGTTGCTTACTCCTGAACCCTTTCCGTAAGGCACCTTTCCTGTTGGCTATCGGTTTAAATGTCCCGGAATTAATGGGTTAAAAGGGACTTGTTTCTCCAGACCCATTTCTATTGGTTGGCAGCCTTCTGGGGCCAGGGTTTAATTGTATTAACTCTGTCTGTCCCTAATCTATTTTGATTGTTCAATCAGTTACTATCAAGATGTACAACTGTATAAAGGTTCTGAGAAAAATACAATAAATGTCCTTCTTGATTAACCCCAATACTGGTCTTGTTTGGTAACTGGGGTCTACTCTACATCCGTGGATCTGATTTTAGGGGTCCCAGGACTTTGACATACAACTGACGGAGGTACCCAGCCGGGGGTGCCAGGGAGTCCATCACACCTTTAATATTCAGTAAGATGTTTCAATGATTTCCTATAAGTTAGTGAGACATGTGACTGGAAACATTCGAGCCAACACACCCCAAAAAAACAGGATTCTCATAAAATAAGTTAAATACACATTGCTTTTTATCAAGGTCCTCACTAAATGGTGACAGGTTTAGGGATTTTAACACCAGTGAGTTTGTCACGGAAAAACTGTGACTGGTGCGAAAGTAAAGCACACCTTCAGGTTCATTAAATTCTTCACTTAAAATCGAATGATACTTTGCTGCGTTACTGCACTTTCTTAACCCCCTCGAGATTCCACTGGGGAAAAAAAAGACCTGTGTCTTGTGCAGAGATCTGGCCATTTAAATGGTTAACAGATACCTTTAATCACAGAAGCACAAAATCAGTATTTAGCATTTGGACATTTTAGTTTCATCCTAAAAAAAAGTAACAATAGAAAACCAAGGGATTTAACCATTCAAGGTGGTGCTTGCGGATCTGGCACTTAATTCAGTCTATTCAATAAAATTAATCTTGGGAGGTCGACTTTGATTTCGAGACTAGGTCAAATTCGGTGCCCGAACCCAGGTTCTAATCTTCCCCCATGAAAAATGGGGGTGGAAACATCCTTACCCTCCACCAACTATTCCATAGTTGCAAACAGTCCCAAATTTGATGGGACTTTCCTATTTTTCCAAATTTCTCTCCTGTCCCAATATGGCTGACACCTGTGCACAAATACATTGTATAAAAACTACCGCTTTGCAAAGTGTCAGGAGCTTAGTTAAAAAAAAAAGCCCAATCGCCATTTGGTAGTGACTGCACTTTTTTATAACTCCCGACACTTTGCGGTGAGGGAGAGAAGGATCTCTGACAAAGGGTATTTGTCGGAGGTTCCCAGACACATGTCAGGCACTTTTCAGCTCCTGGTGATTTATACAGAGGCTGCGTCAACGCAAAGAGCGCCGACGCAACTTAAATCTGCGTAGATAACGCACACTCCAATTACTCCAATATTTGGTGTAATCTGCATGTGCACCATATCTATACATGCCCCCCAATGTGTTTAATATACATTAAACTACACGCTCAGTAAGACATACATCGTCTTGTACTGGGGAGGCTGGAGCAACGTCATGTGACATCACATGACTCCACCATTTTTTGGGCTCCGTTCCAGACGGGCTGATTTTACTTCCCAAGGGGAATATGCAGGAGATCACAGAACTGCGGAGTGTCTGTGTCAAAACAAAACAAAAAAACCCTTTGCTGCCCCTTTTAGAGATTATTTTATTTGAAGAAAAAAAAAGTATTACTGATAGATTTTCTTGGGATTAATGCACTAACAGCAGGAATAGTAGTAAAATAAAAGGTGAAAAAGCGTCGGATTTCAGTATATGGTACTTTATAATGATCATGCACGTTGTGTCACTATTGTGTGAAACCGTTTGTCGTGTAAAATCCGTGGTTGAAGGAACAAGATAACATTGTAGCCGTTTTCGTGTCTGGAGAAAAGGTCTTCAAGCAAAGCAACGTCAATTGTCAAGACTCGGAAAGGCGAAGAAACCTCTGATAAGGAAGCAATACATTAGTTAAATGTGGAGAGAGGACCATCTGGAGCCCAGCCAAAAGCGCAAAAAGGCAGATTTCTCACAAATCAATAGGCCCCAGCCTTTGGAGACCTGGGAAGACGTAAGGACAGTAATGGAGAATCTCAGGTCGTCTCCTGAGCGGTTCCATCTGGATGAGGGATTTGTGTTGTTCTCAACCTACTTCTGCCTTAAAACACCTTCAATCTCGTCTGCAGCCTCAATCTCAAATGTCAGACCACCTGGGATATGCAGCTGTCAGGCTGAAAGGGGAGCTTCCTGAGACAAGCCCTAGGCAGCCTGTCAGGAATATACACTGTCGCTGACAGAAGAAAAAAAATAGCAGAGCTGGGCACAGGGTGTGATGGCTAGACTGCCCAGCATACAAAGTCATATTGATGGTTAAAAGGACCCTGCCACCGAAACATGTTTTATTATTATTATTATAATGAAAAATCATCTATACATTGAAGTGAGAGGGAAATAGTATTCAAATGGTGTATGTGGTGTCGTCTGACTGTGCATACCTGCCAAGTGTCCCTTTTTAGGAGGGACAGTCCCTATTTTGTACCCCAATCCTCCTGTCTCTCTTTCCTCCTCTATTGTTCCTCTTTTTTGGGGGGAGCTCAGAATATTTGGTGTGTGAGTTTAGACTGCATAAAAGGTGTTTTAATAATAATTTGTGTAAATAAAACACTTTATTCTCATTGTAACTGACATCTCAAATTAGATAAATAAATATCAATTGAACATAAAGTCACTGAAAATGTTCTATTAAAGCCACAGCTTCAATTACTCTCACTAAAAATAAAAGTACCCCTCTTTCGTTATTAAACATGTTGTGGCTGGGTATGCTAATGTACTACTTTTATATTTCATATCAAGCCACAAGGTGATATCATAGACTGAAGCCAACACATGTAGGTAATTGGGAGGCGGTACTGGAGTCGGATGTGGGAAATGTGGGGAGAATACCCCCCCCTCCCTCCCTCTTTGAATAAGCCCATGCCTGTTAGTTATATAAGGGAAGCATAAATGGAATTGCTTATTAGATTGCAAGCTCTCTGCATTCTGCTATAGCTGGAAAGCCAGAGTGTGGGAGGGAGAGTACTGAGCTCTGTCTTGGCTTTAAATCAATGGAAAATTAGTTGTCTTTAACACAGTTACCTCTAAATGTCATCTCTCTAAAGATTTTTCATTAAGGAAGATAGGATCCCATCAGTCTTATTTTCACTGCTTGTTACAGTACGATATAACGGATTTCTTTATCCAGCTACACACCCTCCGTGTCCCTCACCAGTATCTCACACTTTGTATACTTGCAAGTAGGCTCCTCTCCAAGCCATACACTGTACATTGACCTTGTCTCTTTAAAGGGTCACTGAATTCAGAAGGCCCCGGTGAAATTATTTAAAATATAAAAACTACTGGAGAATTGTGAATTGTTTAAAGTAAAAATAATTGCTTTTAAAAAAAATATAAAATACATGTACAGCCTACTGCATATAGATTTCAACTGCGTTGAATTTTTTTTAAAAAGAAATTAGCTAAATGGGAGATTTCTATTTTATATATTAAACCACAAGGTAATTTCATAAGTAGAGTTGAGTGGACACCTGGATGTTCGGGTTCGGCAGGTTCGGCCGAACTTCGAAAAAATGTCTTGACCCCGAACTTGACCCTAAACCCGAACCCCATTGAAGTCAATAGGGACACGAACTTTTGGCCACTAAAATGCCTCTAAAAAAGTCCTGGAAAGGGCTAGAGGGCTGCAGAATGAAGTGAAATGTGGGTAAGAGTGTCCCCATTCATACGAATAGGTCAATTGACCTATTCGTATGAACGGGGACTCTATTTTGGTTTATAGAATAGCAATAGCATTACATGTATTCCATAAACCGAAAGTCTATAAACCGAAAGACATTCGGTTTATAGACTTTCGGTTTATGGAATACATGTAATGCTATGGGCTTTCTATAAACCGAAATAGAGTCCCTATTCTTATGAACGGGGACTCTATTTTGGTTTATAGAAAGCCCATAGCATTACATGCAATGTAATCGCCGAACCCCGAACTCCAACCCAAACATACAGTGAAATGTCCGTGTTCGGGTCCGGGGTCCAAAAACCGTAATGTTCAGTACGAACCCGAACAGTGCGGTTCGGGTTCGCTCAACACTAGTCATAAGCTGAAGACACCACAAAAACCTTCAAAACACGTTTTCCTTTTCATTTAATCCTTTGGTACCAATTCTGCTAACACAATATTGAGATCATTTTACAGTATATATAATGTTTAGGTGACAGAGTTTCTTTAATACTGCTTAGAGATTGTAAGATATGAGTCTGAAGTATTATCTCAGTCGTAGAGCAGGCTCAGAGTATTAGAAAATCACTGCATATATTAAATACATGGTTAAGTGGCCCCTGTGTAAAGTAGATCGCCTTTCAAGTGAAGATTGTGTGTAAACGAAGGCGACTAATTAACCTTTTTCAAGTGCTTGAAAACCAGATAGTAATGTTTAAAAAAAAAAGATCAAGATAAAGATATCAAAAGGGATTGATTCCGAGGTTGGAGAGGATACTACTTGACATATTAATGCTAGTGTCAACATTGATGTTTCATACAGAGGAAGCAGACGCTACATCAATTCAGATCGGACCAGGGTAGGACAATCCAATTACTGTGTTATTAAGGGACGTGCGTGTTGTTGTTGTTGCATATCTAGGTAGAAGGTGATGTCATAAAGTGGAGACACCACAGGCACAGCTAAAGCTAGCTCTCCAGCAGATAGAGTATCCTAATATTGAATAAACAAATAACTATATGTGATTTTAGCGTAAAACTACCACATACCTCCAAACATCTGCCCCCCACCGAATTAAATGCCATGTGGTGGTGCTTGGGAGGTCAGAGTATCAACCCTACCTTGCATGCATGTGCCAAATTGTACTTTCCTACTGAGCTCTACCTCTGTCCTAAAAAAACAGGACAGCAAGACACAGCCTCCAAATAGGAGTTATGAGGCATGCTGCCAAATAAACAAGACTAGGGTGACCACATGTGTCAAAATTACATGGGGTAGACTAAAGACTACAGATTGGTCTACCTTTACAGGTAACCCTCAATAGGACTTCCCTTTTGATGGGCCGCAAGGGATCATATTGAGAAGATGACTACAATGAAATCAGATTTTGTTGAAATAGAATGCATTAGTGGATATTCTCACTGTGTTGTGTAGCTTTGTTTATACATTGTCTGTTTTCTGTAATAACAGACGCTCTAGCTGAGTGGCTGGGTTCTCTATCCAGTCAGGGAAAGGAATCATACTTCATTCTTTTGTGGTGATTGTGTTTTCCTGTATTTTGTATAGGAGTCTGATGTTTTACCTACAGACATCTGGCCGCCAGAGGCCGGCTTCCCATAGGCCATCAGCAGTCTTCTACGAATTGTAAGGGATCACAGGGGCTGTACTAAAGCAACATCAGTAGGTAAACTACAAATCCCCATTAAAATCCCCCAACAACCTTTTATACTGACAGAAATAATGTAGTTGTAGCCTAGAAACAACCAGCCAGCTACAGTTTGATACCTAGATCTGGGGGCAAGCTGGAGAAGCCTCTCCCATAAGAAACATTTTGACTAGTGATTGTGTGCAGTACCACATGGGCCCAGTGGGGGCAAGTAAACTAGATCACACTCCTATCAGTGATGCTTTGTTACGCAAATTCTATATGCTTAGTAGACAGGCATTTTGGCCAATACTGGAGGATTTATTAATTTGAGCAAGTAAGTCTAAGCTGGAAAAGTCTGTATGTGTAGAAAGAATTGGAGGCAGAATGTTCTTAAGCTTGGGGGGGGGGGGGGGGGGGTATGGCATATAAGTGAGTTTTAGTCAAAGTTCCAAGAGTGATCCAGTCACCATGGAACCGGGTGGAATTGTTCCCATTGATTACATCGCTTTGGCCCAGAGATTACCTTTCTGCAAAACCTCTTTTGTGTTCAGTTGCCCGTACATGGAAGACTAGCTATCCTCGAGGTTGTACAGCACTATTTCACAAGATTAAAGACACAAACGCAGCGCCCGTGCAATCTTGTCCGAGTCTCGGAATGTTTTTTTTTTTAAAAGGTTCTTTATACAAATGAAGACGGATTATTGTGGAATAGGCTGGAGTAGTAAGAATAACTGGTAGTAAGAAAGGTCTTCCTCAACTCGAATTCTAAGGGCAATGGTTATGATACTTGTTACTCTCCTAGTGATAATTATGGCTGGAATAATCAGGGAAATATGTGTTAATTAGAGAAATTTCAAACATCATGTCTGAATAAAACCTCAAAGGGAAATTCCACACAGAAGCAGCATGGCAAACGGCACAACATTAACAAGGATGTTTTGGCATGTGTGGTTAATAATTTATCTTGAGGGACAGTACAACACAAGAAATAACTTTATTCTGCTAGTTTTTCTTTCAAGTTTTTGCTTTTCATCTTGAACCACAAAATGTGAAAGGGCCAATGTACTGCGAAATATAATATTTTAATACATACCTGGGGACAAGGCAGGATTTACAGTGTCCAATGGGATTTTTTTTTTATCACCTATCTAAACTGCCTGAGTATTAGGTCCTAAATACAAGTCTAATGAGTTCTTCAAATCCATTCATGGCTTGCAGTAGGGGCAAGTGCACATCACAGACGCCCTACATTGCAGCTAACCCCAGAAATGTACTATACCCATAAATAAATCAAAATGTCACGATTTGTTCCTGGCCACCGATCATAAGGTGATCACAAGGTGATCGGTAGGCAGGAACACTAGGGCAGAGACCCGATCAGGGTCTTATTAGATCGTGTGGGTCAGTTTTAAAAGATTTTAGAGAAATGTAGCCGGTGTTCACTTTGAGCACTGGCTACATTTTCACTCTCAGACTGAGGCTACTCAAAGTGGCCTCATCTGACAGGTGGGATCCCGCTGCAAGTACCTGCCATGGAATCCGAGCACAGCTCATCGCGGGGAGCTGTGATGAGCTGTTTAACGCTGGACATTCTATGCCATCCTAGCATCTTTTAGGAGGGGGAAGGGGTTAATCAATACATTTGATAACAATTCTACTAGTACAGCTTTTGTCTCCCCAGAGTTTGTGGTGGATGCATGGAATGGGTTTTCAGCACAAGTGGCATACATTGAACCTAGGATGGGGGTAGGTAGAATACCATTATCCTGGATATAATGTGTTTAAGATTCCACAGCAGGAAAAAAAAAAAAAACGTTTAAAGGGACAGTATCACCTAAATGTTGTTTTTTTATTTGAATGCAGAGAATAAAAAATGATTGAAAATGATCTATACATTGTGTTAGCAGAAAAATGTTTTCTAAAAGTGTCTGTGGAGTCTCCTGTTTATGACATGTGATGGGTCATGTCGTGGGTGTGCAACATGGGTGATTGGGCATATTGTAGGTGTGCAACGTGGGTGGGGGATTGCCAGGGGAGGGCTGGCAGCCTTAGGCCTGGGGGGCAAATCCAGTCAAGTGGCCCATTGCATCATCGAATCGCCTCCCCATCCACGGCCATCATTTCCTTGTTTTATAACGAATATTGCCAGGATTTTCCCCCACAATATACCAGGATTTGCCATTTAATATGCTAGAGTTTTCCCTTACAAAATGCCAGGATTATGCCCCTCAGTATGCCAGGATTATGCCCCTCAATATGCCAGGATTATGCCCCTCAATATGCCAGGATTATGCCCCTCAATATGCCAGGATTTTCTCCTCAATATGCCAAGATGATGCCCCCTCAATATGCCAGGATTTTCCCCTAAATATGCCAGGATTATGCCCCTCAATATGCCAGGATTATGCCCCTCAATATGCCAGGATTATGCCCCTCAATATGCCAGGATTTAGACACCCAATATGCCAGGATTTTCCAATCAATATGCCAAGATGATGCCCCCTCAATATGCCAGGATTTCCCCCTCAATATGCCAGGATTATGCCCCTCAATATGCCAGGATTTAGACACCCAATATCCCAAAATTTGGGCACCCCCCCCCCTACCCACGTTGCACACCTACGACATGACCCATAACCCACGTTGCACACCAGGACATGCCCCATCACCACATTTACATGCCTCCATCACCCCATTACATACACATTTCCAATATTATTTGCCATTAATATTCCCCAGCCAATTTGTCCCATAATATGCCAGTGTTATTCTGCAATTTAATATGACTCAGTAAATTTGCCCAATAATATTCCAAGGTTATCTGCAATTTAATATGCCCCTGCTAATTTGCCCAATATGCCAGTGTTAATTGCCATTTAATATTCCCCAACCATTTTGCCCAATAATATGCCAGTCTTATTCTGCCATTTAATATTCCCCATACGATTTGTCCAATAATATGCCAGTGTTATTCTGCCATTTAATATTCCCCAGCCAATTTGCCCAATAATATGCCAGTCTTATTTGCCATGTAATATTCCCCAGCCAATTTGCCCAATAATATGCCAGTGTTATTTGCCATGTAATATGCCCCAGCCAATTTGCCCAATAATATGCCAGTCTTATTTGCCATGTAATATGCCCCAGCCAATTTGCCCAATAATATGCCAGTCTTATTTGCCATGTAATATGCCCCAGCCAATTTGCCCAATAATATGCCAGTCTTATTTGCCATGTAATATGCCCCAGCCAATTTGCCCAATAATATGCCAGTGTTATTCTGCCATTTAATATTCCTCAGCCAATTTGCCCAATAATATGCCAGTCTTATTTGCCATGTAATATGCCCCAGCCAATTTGCCCAATAATATGCCAGTCTTATTTGCCATGTAATATGCCCCAGCCAATTTGTCCAATAATATGCCAGTGTCATTCTGCCATTTAATATTCCCCAGCCAATTTGCCCAATAATATGCCAGTGTTATTCTGCCATTTAATATTCCCCAGCCAATTTGCCCAATAATATGCCAGTCTTATTTGCCATGTAATATTCCCCAGCCAATTTGCCCAATAATATGCCAGTCTTATTTGCCATGTAATATGCCCCAGCCAATTTGCCCAATAATATGCCAGTCTTATTTGCCATGTAATATGCCCCAGCCAATTTGCCCAATAATATGCCAGTCTTATTTGCCATGTAATATGCCCCAGCCAATTTGCCCAATAATATGCCAGTCTTATTTGCCATGTAATATGCCCCAGCCAATTTGTCCAATAATATGCCAGTGTCATTCTGCCATTTAATATTCCCCAGCCAATTTGCCCAATAATATGCCAGTGTTATTCTGCCATTTAATATTCCCCAGCCAATTTGCCCAATAATATGCCAGTCTTATTTGCCATGTAATATTCCCCAGCCAATTTGCCCAATAATATGCCAGTCTTATTTGCCATGTAATATGCCCCAGCCAATTTGCCCAATAATATGCCAGTCTTATTTGCCATGTAATATGCCCCAGCCAATTTGCCCAATAATATGCCAGTCTTATTTGCCATGTAATATGCCCCAGCCAATTTGTCCAATAATATGCCAGTATTATTCGCCATTTAATATTCCCCAGCCAATTTGCCCAATAATATGCCAGTCTTATTTGCCATGTAATATTCCCCAGCCAATTTGTCCAATAATATGCCAGTGTTTTTTGCCCCCCCCCCCCCCCTTACCTTTTTCCCTGGTGGCTAGTGGCTGGACTTCCCTGGTGGCTAGTGGCAGGAGGACTTCCCTGGTGGCAGGCAGCATGGTCCCTCCATGCTGCCTGTTCGGCCTCCCGGCGGTTGTGCCGACAGGTCACGTGATCGGCGCGCGTCTGACGTCAGAGCGCCGATCACGTGACTGTCGGCACTTCCGTGTCAGACTGCACAGGGAGCCGAACAGGCAGCACGGAGGTTTCTCTGTGCTGCCTGTTCGTCTCCCCATGCAGCTTTGCAGGCAGAGCGGAGGTGAGAGGGGATCTTCCGATCCCTTCTCAGTCTCTGCCTGCAAGCGCGTTTTTTTTTTTTTTTTTTAAACACTGGCCCAGCGGCCGTGTTTTAAATAGCTTAGGGCGGCCTGGGGGGCAATTGCCACCCTGCCCCCTGTCCCAGCCCGCCCCTGGGGATTGCCCAAATTTTGTCTGCCTAGGGCAGCACAAAATCAATATACACCACTGGCCACAGGTGATGTCATAAACAGGAGACTCCACGGACAGGTTTAAAACACATTTTTCTCCTAATTTAGGCACTTGCTTGCAATTTTGCTAACACACCGTATAGATCATTGTCAGTCATTTTTTATTCACAGTAAAAACACTGTTTAGCTGATACTGTCCCTTTAACAGACAAATACCTCCTGCTCTGCTGCTGAGAACAGACATTTCTGCAAGCGGAGACAATCCTTGGACAAAAAAGTGCCTTGATGCTTAGCCAGCATGATGGGACTTATAGTTGTGGAGACTGGCTGAGGATCATTAGAGCACAGGAGCTGCAATGCCAGAGGTTGCAGATCTCTGACATAGAGTCAATTGGATAGTTCACTGAGTAACAACAGATTGAGCCAAGATGTGAATGATGGATCTTGCTGATCTCTAACCGGGGAATGGACAGATGCTGAGAAGGGACAGGAAATGAAGTAGCAAAGTAAGAATGAAACTACATATGGAATACATATTGCACACTTAAAGAATAATGATATGGTTGAGAACAGTATCGGCACACCTGTACATCTCAGGCATGGGAATCTCAAACATCTGTCTGCACGCACCTGCCAGGCACCTGCTTTACACGTACAATGCCATTTGATTGCCTGAGCTGTAGAGTCTCTCATGGGATAATGAGTGAATTTACATTCTACATGATTGAAAACAGGTGTTCTAATGCCGTGTAATTTTAGGCGTGAATAATTCCTTTTTTGGAGCGAGTTGTCTCAAACACGGTAGCGTTTTCTTAATGAACATTATATGCGGCATGCAAGGTGCGCAAGGAGTGTTTTATAGAGAGCTATTATTTTCTTACAGATGTTATGTTATTTATACTTGGTCTAGAAGCAGAGTCTAGTGATAGGGAAAGCATGGTTACTGTGCTGGCTTTTCTAACTCTGTCTATCTATCTATCTATCTCTCTATCTATATCTGCCGACTGTGTCTATCTATTTATATACCTCTGTCTGTCATATCTATCTATCTATCTATCTATCTATCTATCTATCTATCTATCTCTCTATCTATATCTGCCGACTGTGTCTATCTATTTATATACGTCTGTCTGTCACATCTATCTATCTATCTATCTATCTATCTGTCTACCTATCTACCTATCTATATCTATTTATTTATCTTTCTGTATGCCATATCTTTTTATGTATTTCTGTATCTGTCCTTAATATTTATATCTATCTGTTTGACTGTCTGTCTAGCTATGTATCATTCTATTTAGCTAAATATCTATCATTCTCTCTCTCTCTCTCTCTCTCTCTTTTTGTCTGTCTATTTTTCTGTGTGCCTGTCTGTCTGTCAATCTATCTGATTGTCCGTCTGTCTATCTACCTTTCTACAAAAATATGCAAATATGTAATCATGAATAAACATTTTCTCTGTTGCTATGTAGACGGGACACCAATATATAGACAAACAAATAGCTCTATCTCTCTCTCTCTCTCTCTCTCTCTCTCTCTCTCTCTCTCTCTCTCTCTCTCTCTCTCTCTCTCTCTCTCTCTCTCTCTCTCTCTCTCTCTCTCTCTCTCTCTCTCTCTCTCTCTCTCTCTCTCTCTCTATCGCTCTCTCTCTCTCTGTGTCTGTCTGTCTGTCTATCTATCTATCTATCTCTCTATCTATATCTGCCGACTGTGTCTATCTATTTATATACGTCTGTCTGTCACATCTATCTATCTATCTATCTATCTATCTGTCTACCTATCTACCTATCTATATCTATTTATTTATCTTTCTGTATGCCATATCTTTTTATGTATTTCTGTATCTGTCCTTAATATTTATATCTATCTGTTTGACTGTCTGTCTAGCTATGTATCATTCTATTTAGCTAAATATCTATCATTCTCTCTCTCTCTCTCTCTCTCTCTCTCTCTTTTTGTCTGTCTATTTTTCTGTGTGCCTGTCTGTCTGTCAATCTATCTGATTGTCCGTCTGTCTATCTACCTTTCTACAAAAATATGCAAATATGTAATCATGAATAAACATTTTCTCTGTTGCTATGTAGACGGGACACCAATATATAGACAAACAAATAGCTCTATCTCTCTCTCTCTCTCTCTCTCTCTCTCTCTCTCTCTCTCTCTCTCTCTCTCTCTCTCTCTCTCTCTCTCTCTCTCTCTCTCTCTCTCTCTCTCTCTCTCTCTCTCTCTCTCTCTCTCTCTCTCTATCGCTCTCTCTCTCTCTGTGTCTGTCTGTCTGTCTATCTATCTGTCTGTCTGTCTGTCTGTCTGTCTATCAACATAAAAAGCAGTATTCATAATTTGAAGAATGACAAGTATGTAAGTAGTAAAAACAAGTCCGACGGCTGAACAATCAGTGCTAGTGAAGACATTTTGTAAAATGGAAATAAGTTGTCCTGGTTGATGGTACAGAAATGTTCCTGGTGGTATAGGAGATTTGTAACACACACATTACTTGTCTTCCCAGATTTCACACTACTGAACAATTCCAATTATTCCTGGGCTCTGTAGGTTGGTATGTATGTGATTAACACTGAATGTTTGGCTGTACATTCTTCCAGTGCCACTGAGACCCACGCCTCCTGTGCTGCCACGCAAAGAATTCCACAGCCGTGGACCTATCTGCAAGGACCAAACTCACAATGGCCATTTTACTGGGGTATTTTTCCCCTTTTTTGGAAGAGGGATCTTACTCTTTGTGACAACATATTGATGTGTCCATTATTGAGCCATGTTTGCTCTCATTGGTTCTCTCAGAGTACGACCATTTTGTTTAGAATCATAGGACAGATGCCCGCCCCTCTGATAGATCTACACAGAGAAAATAGGGCTCAATAAGGTACTTTATTTGTACCCTTTCATTCACACATTTCTATTTGAAATGCCAAACACTTGATGCCATCTTTTAATTAAACAGAACTTCATTTTTTTGCTGACAGTTGTCCTTTAATCTAGTCCATAAATAAAAATGATTTCATGGAAAAATACGTTAAGCTTTATCATGGAGTTCTATCAAGGGGGCAGACATATTTGAATCAGAAAAGAGAAGACCTGAGCCAAGATTCTAAACAACATGTCTGCCCCCCTGACACAGCTAAACCGATCGAAAAAAGCTCACTAAGATGCTTTATTTGGATTCTTTCATTCAAGCACTTGATGCAATCTTTCAATTAAACATAGCTTATTTTTTTGTGTGTTTGTTTTTTTGCTGGCAGTTTTTCCTTTAACCAAAAAAAAGTAATTTTTGGAATTCTGTGACGATAGAAGGCCGGCGGTCAAAGAGTTAATGTTATTCCTTTAAAATGACCAAACCTTCAAGAGCTCATTCATCCAAATAGAGTTTGTCTTTCCCCCTTCCTTCCCTCATCTGTTCGTTCCATGGCTTTTTACTTTAAACTTGCAATGGAACCAGATGTTAGTGATGTCAGACATGTACCGAGGAAAGGAAAGGCAGTTTAACAGATGGGGAGTCTCTGTTCGAGTGGAATCATGTAATGAAAACATCACTATTAGCCTGGTATGGGGTAGAAATATTTAAATGAGGCATGAAAAGAGAGTGATTCCTGCAATAAACAGGTAAAGGACCTTAATGCTTCGAAAGAACTGTCAAAAGCCAAACAAACAAACAAACAAAAGATTGCAAACATGTAACCATGGCATGGCACACACAAACCATACAATAAATCAGTGCAAATCCAGGTTGGAAATAGGATAAATTTTTTTTAAAAACAAACATTATTTAAAGGGACGGTTCTGAAAAAATGTTTTAAGCTATGTGCCGCATAATGTAAAGAAAAACAGACAGATCTGTCTTCTTAGTTTGTATTTCCTTCTTTATTCTCCTAAACAGATAAGAACCATTCCCTTTATCTAGTCTGCCCAATTTTCTAAATACGTTTATTAGTCCCCCGTTCCCTATCTCATATCTAGGATATCCTTGTGTCTATCGTACGCATGCTTAAACTCCTTCACTGTATTAATCTCTACCACTTCTACTGGAAGACTATTCCATGCACCACTACCCTCTCAGTAATGTAATACTTTCATTAGTCCCTGGCCTTATCTTATATCTAGGATAACCTTATACCTATCCCACGAATGCTTAAACTCCTTCACTGTAGTAACCTCTACCACTTCTGCTGGAAGACTATTCCATACATCCACTACCCTCTCAGTAAAGTAATCCTTTCATTAGTCCCTGACCTTATCTTATATCTAGGGTAGCCTTATACCTATCCCACGCATGCTTAAACTCCTTCACTGTATTAATCTCTACCACTTCTACTGGAAGACTATTCCATGCACCACTACCCTCTCAGTAATGTAATACTTTCATTAGTCCCTGGCCTTATCTTATATCTAGGATAGCCTTATACCTATCCCACGCATGCTTAAACTCCTTCACTGTATTAACCTCTACCACTTCTACTGGAAGACTATTCCATACATCCACTACCCTCTCAGTACAGTAATCCTTTCATTAGTCCCTGACCTTATCTTATTTCTAGGATCGCCTTGTGCCTATCCCACGCATACTTAAAATCCTTGGCTGTATTTCCCTCTACCACTTCAATCCGGCCTCTCTCTCCAAGCCCCTCCCTCTCTCTCCAAACCCCTCCTTATTGGAATGTCACTGAATTTAGAAGCCCCGGAGAAATTATTTTCAGTATAAAACAACAGGAAATCTGTAAAGTGTTTTAAAAGTAAAAAATAAATCAGTGCAAATCCAGGTTGGAAATAGGATAAAAAATTTTTAAAAACAAACATTATTTAAAGGGACGGTTCTGAAAAAATGTTTTAAGCTATGTGTCGCATAATGTAAAGAAAAACAGACAGATCTGTCTTCTTAGTTTGTATTTCCTTCTTTATTCTCCTAAACAGATAAGAACCATTCCCTTTATCTAGTCTGCCCAATTTTCTAAATACATTTATTAGTCCCCCGTTCCCTATCTCATATCTAGGATATCCTTGTGTCTATCCCACGCATGCTTAAACTCCTTCACTGTATTAATCTCTACCACTTCTACTGGAAGACTATTCCATGCACCACTACCCTCTCAGTAAAGTAATACTTTCATTAGTCCCTGGCCTTATCTTATATCTAGGATAACCTTATACCTATCCCACGAATGCTTAAACTCCTTCACTGTAGTAACCTCTACCACTTATGCTGGAAGACTATTCCATACATCCACTACCCTCTCAGTAATGTAATACTTTCATTAGTCCCTGGCCTTATCTTATATCTAGGATAACCTTATACCTATCCCACGAATGCTTAAACTCCTTCAATGTATTAACCTCTACCACTTCTGCTGAAAGACTATTCCATACATCCACTACCCTCTCAGTACAGTAATCCTTTCATTAGTCCCTGACCTTATCTTATTTCTAGGATCGCCTTGTGCCTATCCCACGCATACTTAAAATCCTTGGCTGTATTTCCCTCTACCACTTCAATCCGGCCTCTCTCTCCAAGCCCCTCCCTCTCTCTCCAAACCCCTCCTTATTGGAATGTCACTGAATTTAGAAGCCCCGGAGAAATTATTTTCAGTATAAAACAACAGGAAATCTGTGAAGTGTTTTAAAAGTAAAAAATAAGTGCATTTCATCTGTATTAAACACATGCATACTCTACAGAAATAAGCCTTTTAACTTTTTTTTAAAACTTTTTTTTAATATGTTGCAAAATGAATTGAACAAATACCATGTTTGACATTTTTCCTGTTTTTTGTCATTTACTCCCCATTTATAACAAGCTACAACATCCTTTTTCATTACAAATGCCTGGTCCCGCTGGGTCTGATTTCTGTATTCGCCTTGCTCTAACTGTTCTTCCTCTCTGCTTTTATTGCAGTGTTAATGGACTGTTTCTCCAAATCTCCAGATTATTTCGATTTCCTACCTTAACTCGGTATCTGTGCTCAGCCCTGAGCAGCTGTTCTATTCATTCACACTCCTTTTTTACATGTGAATGCCACAGTTTGGACGACGTTCTCCACCTTTTTTTTTTTTTCTTCTCTTTTTTCCATCTTCTCTCATTGTGTTTTAAAGAGACAGTTCCACCTATACAGCACACACAAATATATATATATATAAATATATATATATATATATATATATATATATATATATATATATATATATATATTAGGCAAAGTGCCGCATCGTGTGAAGTTTGTTTTTATTATCTTCTAAAAAATGCAAATAATGGGTAACAGAGTTATCGTTGGATGACATGGAATTTAGATTCATCGATGAAATTATTTTCGATGTCTCACTATAGAAGAACTGTCATTTGTTTTAAAGAAAAAATAAGTGCATTTTATAAGTATTAAACATGGAAAAATAGATAGGGGGAACTTCCCCTTTAAATAATGAGGTCGGACCACAGCGACGCCTTGTCCTTGGAACTGTGTGGTGCAATGTTCTCTTTTGCTGTACCTATGAAAAAAATGTATCCCCTTATTTCCTTTACACTTTAAAAATACACAGTGAAACGTTTTGGATAAAACCAAAATTATTTTTATTTATCTCCAGCTGCTCTTAAACTAATAGAAGGACATTTCCAAATGTTCTTTTCCAGCCTATGTCTGCTTGTAATAGACAGTAGTGTATCTTCCGCAAGGCAAACAAGGCACTCACCTAGGGGGGTACTTTGCCGGAGGGTGTTAAAGCACACTTCTGGTGCTTCAACATCTTCACTCTCTCCCCCTCCGTTCAGCAAACTTTAGCTCCTTCCAATTAATCAGGGTGATGGGGGTATGCAATGAGGGTGATGGTGGCATGTAATAGGGGTGATGGGTCATTTAATGTGTATGCAATGTGGGTGATGGGGGCATGTAATAGGGTGATTTGGCATTTAATGTGTGTGTGCAATGTGGGTGATGGGGCATGTAATGGGGTGATGGGGCATGTCGTAGCATGCAACGTGGGGAGGGGTGAACAAATTTTGTCTGCCTAGGGCAGCACAAAACCAAGATACACCCCTGGTAATAGATGTAATATAAAGAGGTAGAGTAAAGAAATTGACCCTGGTGCAGCCAGTGCCAATAAAAGAAGCATCTGCTAAACAAAGCTAATGGGCTTCATACTAAGTAATCCCGTCGCTGATACTACGTCTGCGACAAAGGGCTGAAAATAATGTAACAATTGTAACCAAGTTCCATGATTCCAGAAAGATTACCTGGGAGTTTACCTTTTGCCTCATGCAAGATGGCCGATAATCGAACAGCAATTTGTTGCCCCAACCAAGATGGCCAGGAAAGGTTTAACCTGTGCTGGTTGTGCAAGGATGCTCTCTATTGATTGCTTTGTTTTAAAAAGATACTATCAGTTTTTAAACTATTGTTACCTGAACTAAATGGCTTATCCTGGGATGAACTCAGCAACAGCAGGAAGAGCAGTCCTTTGCTAGGTATTAGTATGATTCCTGACCATCTCCATTAGTAATACTTTTGTTTCACCTTGACCTGATTTGCAGGATAATGTTTGACCATAAATGTATTCAACCATTTTAATGGAAGCTGATTTACCCCAGCTGCTTCAAAAGCTGGAGCGCAGAGAAGGCACAAGGCAGAAATGTGCAGAAACAAAGTATATAAACTGACAGTTTCAAACTTAGAAAATCAAGTATGCCAGACGGGAGCACACATTAATGACAGAGAAACGGTCAAATGGGACAGGTCAAAAGAAACTCATTTTTTCCTAAATAGGAATAGAAACATAGAAACATAGAATGTGTCGGCAGATAAGAACCATTCGGTCCATCTAGTCTGCCCAATTTTTTTGGAGTACTTTTATTAGTCCAGTTCCCGGTCTTATAGCTAGGATAGCCTTGTGTCTATCCCACGCATGCTTAAAATCCTTGACTGTGTTTACCTCTACCACTTCTGCTGGAAGGCTATTCCATACATCCACTACCCTCTCAGTAAAGTAATACTATCATTAGTCCCTGACCTTATCTTATATCTAGGATAGCCTTATACCTATCCCATACATGCTTAAACTCCTTCACTGTATTAACCTCTACCACATCTACTGGAAGACTATTCCATACATCCACTACCCTCTCAGTAAAGTAATACTTTTATTAGTCCCTGACCTTATCTTATAGCTAGGATAGCCTTGTGTCTATCCCATGCATGCTTAAACTCCTTCACTGTATTAACCTCTACCACTTCTACTGGAAGGCTATTCCATACATCCACTACCCTCTCAGTAAAGTAATACTTCCTGATATTACTTTTAAATCGTTGCCCCTCTAATTTAAGACTATGTCCTCTAGTTGTGGTAGTTTTTCTTCTTTTAAATATACTATCTTCCATAGAAACATAGAATGTTTATAGAATAGTAGCTACCACCTTGCTGCTTCAGTATATTTTTACAAATCAAATATTGTTATTTTTATTAATACTCCATAAAATATATTTTATTAATTGTAGTACAATGGGCACTAAACATTATTATTATTATTATTGTTACTATGGGCCAGATTTAAGGTGGCTTTAATTAAAAATTGCTACATTTGGGGCGTTCCATTGGTTTCCATGGTTACTACTATACTTTTCGCACTACTATGGCCATGTATATTATTATTATTATTATTATTAGTATTATTAATAAATCTATAATTATCCATGTGTATTCATAATTACTATTTAATTAATTTTTAATATCTATTATTAATAAATATACAACTGTCCAGATTATTATTATGAATACTAACTACGAATTCTAACTAAATAACATGCCACCCTTCCGTCACTTAGCAAATCTAATTACATTTTTTTACTTTTGGAGCTGCATTTCAATAAAAAATGGAATAACTTTATATTTATAGTTCAGACAACGTGCATGCGTTAATCTCCAATACACTCATTTTAAATAAAAATCGCCACAGCGTCAAAGTTGGATTTTTGGAAACACGTAGATCTCATTAAATCAGTCCGACGGTGAGGAACTAGGGAGATACTATAGGTGGTGCTCCAACATGTGTTAGACATTACTAGCTTTCCAATCCTACGCAGTTCCCCATCAGGTAGAATTAGCCGTTTCTTGAAGATTTGATGAGAGGTCCTTGGAGGCTCAAAGTCTTTCTTTATTTCCATGTTATTTTTGAAAAGACAAGGCCTCCCCGATCATGACTTCACATCCCATTTATTCTATCATGCCACATCAATCACATGTTATGGTCCAACAGCAAATATTTATCATTACCAGCATTGGAACTCCTGCCAGTGATGTCAACCAAACATCTTTTTTCTCTTTCTTTTTTTGCATCCTCCGTCAAAGAGCAGCTCGTTCCTAATTACTATTTAATTTGCTTTTGCGCGTGTTGTCACTGGCGGTCGACTATGTTAAAGATGCGGATGGCATAACAGTGATTGGGCAGGTTTAATATATAGATCGCATTCCCTGTTATCTGAGTTGTCACAGAGCAAACTGATAAAAAAAAAAAAAAAGAAAGATGAAGAAGGAATGAACAGCAAAACATGTTTAAAAATATCCTAGAACAAAGGACTTCTGTTTGCAAGAAAATAAAGGAATCTCAGTGCAAGAGATGCGTTCCTCGGGCTTGTAGACGTTGTAATTCTTCCTTGATGTGAGTGTATTGGAGGGAAGCGCTGTATATAAATGCACTTAAAAAAAAGTCTTAGAATTACCCCAGCTCTTTTAATCTTTTTTTTTTTTCTGCCACCACCACAAGCAAACGAGATGCACATGTGAAGCAGATGATCATTGTATTGTAGTTTTAAGGTAAGTAAACCCTGAGCAGGCAGATCTTGCTTGTAATATAATGGCTAGTCGATAGATGTTTGTCAATATCTGCTATGTGCCATAAGTAAAATACGCGGACATGACATTCGGATGACAAGTAAGTCTGCCTGAAGAGGAGACGGAAATCCATATAGAGCATTAGAAAAATTGGAAGCATTCCTGCAAGTCAAAGTATAACAGGAATTAAAAATGCGGAGGTGAGTTAGGTGCACGAGTGGAGCCCGGACCCATAATGCACTTGTGCTCTTACCATTCAGTGCCCATAAATGGTTTTCAGTGCATTGTGGGATTGACTTATGCTCAGTCAATTACATATTTGACTCAATATTTTGATTTGATCTTTACACCACATTCTATGAAGTGATGGCTGACCAGTGGCATACTAGCTATTGTGAAATACAGATCCTACTGATGCTCAGTTAACCATACGGCATCACAGATATTGTACTCCATAGCCTTTGCTATGCCAAGGTTAGCTATCACTTCAGGTGTTGTGGACTCACAACTGTCCTGTTTTAAGCAGGACAGTCCTGATTCAAGGGTCACTAACCCAATATCATCCTCTAGGGGCTTTGGCACATGCCCCCTTTTAAACCATGACCCCTGTGTTCCTGTTTGCCATTAAGGCATATTGGGAGCTAGGCTTTTATGCCATGATGCTCAGCCCATTGAATATGAATCAGAATATGAATCCCCAGCTCATGGGTGAATCAGTATCAGTATTTGCCTCCTTTACCCTAACTGAAAAGGGGGCTAATGGTGAAATGGAGTTTTTATGACAGAGAGAGAAATAATGGAATGGGGAGTCTGTGATCTCACCAGTAAGATGAAAAGGGGGTCCAGACGAACTTAATGAAACACATCTGTATTAATGCAAACAGGGAAGAGTATAAGTAGTGATGAATAAGCAGTACCGCTGTATCCTTTTTTTTAATCATTTTATAAAAAATGTAAATGTGACATCTATATCACCATCCCTCAGATCAGTATTACCTACAGATCACGTGAGATATACATATCAAGAAAACAAAGATTCATTTTTTTTTGGCTAGAGAAGAAAGTATTGTACAATCCCCATAAAACAGTTTATCTTACACCGCCAGGATGGCTGGCATTACCATACGATACATTCCTCCTTGAACTCTCGGTAAAGCATATGAAATCACTGGGATCTAATAAATAACATATGAGTGAAGGCTATGTAGCTGGGTTTTCGATTCCAATAACACTTACTTCTTGGGATCTGACGCTCTTGTATCATGTTGCCATTTTTTTTTTGTTTGGTTTTCAACGTTTGCCTCTTATAATAGCGCATACACCTATTTTGACCTTGAAAGGTTTCCAAATGTGGTATACTTTTTCATGTTATAAGTTCATTATTGCCAACCCAAACAAACTCTAATCAGTGATGATCAAAGGAAAGCAGTCTGTCTGGCATTGTACAATGTATCTGCATACTAATTTGTACATTCCTTTACATTCCCAGAGAACTAATGGGATCATTTTAATTTATTTTTTTTACAGCATCTCAACAGTTACCCAGTCACCATCTGTGTTTTGGTAACCTGAATGAGATATGAGTTCTGTTATTGCAAGGTAGAGCAACTTGTTTAATGATTCTTAATCTTTTCTTTAATTAAATCATGCAGCCAACCTGAAAAATCTATCTTAATGCAAATTAGAAGCATTTTTGGAATTCATTTACAGTAATGCACTAATAAGGTTAATTAATGAAGGTTCGCTTCCAGTTTAAACAGCTATTATGCCGCACATATTTTTTTGTTCCTTAACAGAATTTCTTTGAGAGTAGGAAAAAAAATACATTTTTACTATAAAATTGACAGAATAGTATGAAAAGATTAATTTAAAAAAACAATACTTATATAATTTTTATTTGTGTGCCAGGTATGTATTTTTTGTATGAGATTAAAAAAAATACATATTATTATTAAATATATATATATATAATATTACTGCTAATTTAGAATTATTTAAAAAATATTGTAAAAAAAAAAATGATTTATTTTATTTTTTAATTTGTGTGCCAGGTATGTATTTTTCGTAAGTGAGATTAAAAAAAATACATTTTATTAATAAATATATGTATATAATATTACTGTTAATTTAGAATTCTTAAAACAAATATTGTAAAAATAATAATTATTTAATTTATTTTTTAATTTGTATATCAGTTATGTATTTTGGTAAATTGAATTTAAAAAATGCATATTATTATTAAATAGATGTATATAATAATACTTCTATGCATATTATTATTAAATATCGAGGAGGGGGTCAAGATGTTGTGAAGCAATGCAACTTGATTTGTAGAATAGGAGCTCTAACAAAAACAAGTGTTTGAAAGAAAGCTAAGTAACTTGTTGATGTTCACGATAGAAACACATTTTAATGAACATTTTTCTCATTTTAATGTGGCCACATATTTAGGAAAATATAAGTGCACTTATTTTAAAACAGCTTCCTCCCAATGAAAAAAAAGTTCAACATCTCCTGCTCTTATTTGCACAGCAAATTGGCACTATCCTTTAGCTGTTTTGATCAAACTCATAATCACTCATCATTTTAGTTTTATGTCCTAAATTACAGCTGTCCATACATTGCCTGTAGTTAATAAACAATGTTTATGTTTTGTGACACTTGCTTAAAACAAAATCATTCCTATTTTTGTGATGTGATAATGTTGAAGCATGGGCTGGGGTTTTTAGGAAAACTTGCATGTTTTTTTAGACTCTTGAGTCAGATCTTTCTTTATCCCACCCATGTGACCCAAGATTTTAAATATGTCCGCCTCCAGATAGAGCTATACAGCGCAAAGAGGGCTCAACAAGGTACTTTTTGCATTCTTCCTTAAAGTATTTTAAAACATCTACATTCAATGTCTTTAATGTGACCCTGATTGCAGTACTTCACTCTATCAAAAGTAGGGCACTTTAGGAACAAGCAGAGAAAAGATTCGCCCAAAGGCAGATCGGGCTTCTGGACTTGTTGGCAAGTAAGGTGAGCGCAGGCAGACGTGGATCCGAACAAGGGTTCTCAAAGCGTCCGCTGACAAGGCGGGATCAGTGAAGAATAACTACAAAAAAGCTGACAAACCAAGCATCCACAAATGCAGGGTGATTTATGTAGAAAACCAAAAATAATAAATGCAGTAAAAACAGTGGGGCTGGGCACTTGATGCCTTTCACGTCCAAAGACGTCCAAAAATTAATTGGGAAGCCATTTTTCTCCTGCACGATACACTTGCGTGAAATTCTGCTAGTCCAAATTGTAGATACGTTTGTCTACTCTGGGTTAGAAGGTGATTAGGTGGCAAGATTCTTGCTACGTTATGTCTTTCTCTCTCTCTTTTCCTTCCTTTAAATCTTGTTAGTGAGGCTAATTGTTTAAAGCTCAGCCCGTCAGTGTCTTTGGCAATTACCGTATTGATTATGGAATCGAGCTCGCGCAGTTGGCAAAGATCATAGTTATTAAATTAGATCTACATTTAGGTGTAATCATAAAATGAGCGTATTAATATTGAGGTATATGAAAAGAGACAGGCATCGGTAAAAGTGCCAATTTTTACAATATGATCTATTAGGTTATTCTGCGTAATTGGGTAGTTAGTTAACTAACGCAGTACACAACACTGATATTCATTATAAAGACAGCATCAGATGAAACATAGCCAGGGATCCTATCAATCATACTGTGTATTTTAGGAATTGAGCAACAACCCGTGTTAGTGGGTAGACTTTGCATTCAAAAATCACGTCACATAAATATTTAATATTTAAACAGCGTTGTCTCTTTTAATGCCGAATCTATGTGATATTCCTATCGTACAGCTGCTTTTGAAATGGGGAAGTATGTTTTAATATAATTTCCCTAAACTTGAAACTTTTGCTGAATTGACACATTCCTTTTAAAAATAACTGCGGTGTATTCAGATCTCCGTAGGCATGTGACCTTTATAAGTGTCATTTACATATGATGCGTCATTTCATTTTACAATATATCTTATGTACAAGCTTCAATGTCCACTTTGAGCTAACCCCCTAACCCTGAACTATGTCTTTACTTGCACTCTCCCAACGACATCACTACTATGCTCTTGCTTTTAAGGTAAATTTATCTTATGTGAACAAAACCTGTTTTTCCCGTTTTCAATATGTACATCTGTATGACTGGTGGATAATCCTGCGGCAATTACGCTCAGTCCTTGGGTGGTAGACTGGAGTGGGGCAGCAGTAGACTGAAGGGAGCCACAGCAGAGCCAGTGCAACCAATGTTAGAGGTAACTCCTCCCTTTCTGCCTTCATACTTTGGGTCTGCATTGATCACGAGGGAGCAATCTGGTTCCATGGACAGGGATAAGGGGCCAATCTGAATCTGTGGACCAAGAGGGGGGAAATGTGGCTCTGTGGACATTGAGGGGGGCCAATCTGGCTCTGTGGACAGGGATATGGGGCCAATCTGTTTATGTGCACAGGGACATAGGGACAATCTTGGTCTGTGGATAGGGATGTGGAGGCAATCTGACTCTGTGGAAAGCATTGTGGGGGCAATCTTACTCTCTGGACAGGGACATAGGGTCGATCTATCTCTGTGGACAGGTAAAAAGGGGCAATCTTGCTCTGTGGGCGGGAATGTGGCTGCAATCTCCCCTGTGAACAGGGACAAAGGGGAAATCTGTTTTTGTGGACAGGGACAAAAGAGCAATCTGGATCTGTGGAGAGGGACAAAGGAGCAATCTGACTCTTTGGACAGGGGCATGGGGGAAATCTGGCTCTCTGGTACAAAGGGGCAATCTGGTTCTGTGGAGAGGGACAAAGGAGCAATCTGACTCTTTGGACAGGGGCATGGGGGCAATCTGGCTCTCTGGTACAAAGGGGCAATCTGGTTCTGTGGACAGGGACATGGGGGCAATGTGGTATTGTTATTAGGCATATAAGGACATTCTAATGTAGTAGAAAGGTTATGATAGGAAGTGATACAAAATGGAGAGGACGGTTTGTGACAAATGAGGTCTCGGTGCATTAAGTGAGTCCTAAACACACCTCTGGGTCCAGTACAGCTGTTATTTTAGACACTTTGATTGTTTACTTCTTTGCTCCCAGGCTTCAGTGAAGCTATTTTCAATTCAGGTTTTGTGAATAGCCCACCATGTGTTTCATTTTTAATTATATCACATTTTCCAGTAGATGTCATTTGCATTTGGTGACATAAAATGACATGTAATCCAACAAAAGTCATGTCTAATGAAATTGTATTAGTCTTCTGTCGATACAGATTAACGAAACCCTTCAGGCTGAGTTTGGGGAGTCGATTTTGTTCAATGCACTAAAAGGATGGGTTCCGCCAAATTCAGGCAAGATGATGGTGTTCGACTAACATTGATCATGTCTATGTACATACAGGACTGAAGACTTGATCATCATACATATAAAAAATGCTACCACAAGGGAAATATAACATAACTTGAGAAGACTGCAAATTAACACATGTAAAGGTAACGTTTTTGCATCTGCCTTCTTAACACATTGAATGTGTCAATATGCTGTAATATCATTGGCAAAAACGAAATAATGATATAAAAATGACACAGTTTAATAGAATTAATAACAAAAGGAACATTGGAACAATCAGGTCTAGATAGAAAATCGGAACTCAGTGTTTCGGAACTCGATCCGAACACTCCGGCTCTCCGACAAGCCCTGAAATTCAGACAACTCATAAATTATCTAAGTGATCTGGATTCAGCACAGAAATTGGCATTTTGGCATATTTTCTGGCCAACATTTATGATGAGACAATCAGGTTTATTAATGGAATGGGTACAACCTGCAAAGGAAGGTGTGTAACCAACGAGGGGTGGAGGGTGCATGAGCTTGACCAGGCCTAGGACAGCAGGAAACCTAAATAATCCTCTGACTATAGTGATCCTTCAATGCAAAAACACTGGTGACTTACACAGACACAGTGATTCAGAAAGCGAGTCAGGCTGAATTTATTTCAGAGAGCTCCAATATGATCTGTTGGATAGCACTAAATGAACATTTGAAACCAGTAGTAATTAACTACATGTCAATTATTCAGGTATCAGGCAATTATCTTGTAGGATATATTCATTACTTAGTAAGTGCTACACTCGAGTGGCTGAGGACATTCACGTTTGGTAGATTACTTGTTGGAAAGTACATATAAAAATAGATTGATTTTATCAGCCTCAACATTAACAATGAATCTGCACAAGGAACGATCCGCAATTAAGACATGTTTAAAGTTAAGTCGTAAAAAAAGAAAAAAAAAATCCCCAGTTTTAAGCATCTTTCCTAGACAGCTGTGATTTTAAATGCAAGAGAAAAAAAAAATATATCAAACACACAATTTGCTTGATAACACTGTAATGAATTATTAATCGTATGGTAGCTAAAATGACAGTTGATATTAGAGCATTAAATTATTAATTTTTGAAGTGCCGTGGAATAAAAAAAATCATAATAAACATAAACCAGGATGCTTAAGGGTTGACAGATTTTTATATTGAAAAAAAAGCATTCAAGTGTGCTTAACCCAGCCTTGGCAATTAAGTGTGTACTATGTTATTATTATTCTTTATTTTTTTTTTTTAATTCTAGAGTACAAGGTAGCAATCATTACCATGTACATTTTACAAAGAAATAAAAAAAAAAGAAATGTTTTCTTTAATCTGAAAAGTGTCCAGGTAACCTCTTAATCCAAAAAAACTGAACTTTGAACTATTCCTAAATAATTTAAGTGGAAGAAGAAAAGGATCCTCTGTAACTCTGGTTTTCAAAAAGCTTATCACTGTTCTACAAGAAAGATCTGATGACTAATTTATATTACTACATGCCGTGTATCATGAAGAACGACAACAAATTTGTTCCAATGTCTCCCGTTTAACCCCTTCACTTTCCATAAGCTCACAAACCAAATTAAAATTTCCAACTTGTTTTCTGAAATTCGGAGTGCACCGGGAGAAGAATGAAGAGAAAAAAGAAAGCCTAGAAAGAAAAAAAAAGGAAAAGGACATATAGAGAAGTTGCTACAAAAAATAATGGGAAGTTCCCTAATGCTCTAACGAGAAAGGTGCAAAAGTAAATATATTGGCCCGAACCCCAACTCCAATAGCTTTACATTGTATTAACTTGTTTTCTGCCAACATACAGCATATTAAACGTGTTCCTTACCCAACAAAATACTAATTAACGGCACACAATAAAAACACTGCAGAAATTCATAAATAATAAAGCAAATGGTAAATTGTATTTTTTTAGGATAACCCTAGCCTCGTTATAAAAAATAAAAAAAAATACAATAATGTAGGCACATCGTGTGGATTCATTATAATTTTTAATCTTCCAGAAGAAGGGGCTTTTTTGTTTAATTGGCTACCCCAAACACTTTATATTTTTCATAATGTATACAGGTGAATGATTGTGAATGATGGTCCTTTTTTCATGTTCGGTTGTAACAACGGAAGGATGATTCACAGTGGAAGACATCAGAATCAGAAGAAGGGATGGCGGGTGTAACCCACAGCATGGGACCTGGGGTAGCAAGAGGAGGTTTTAAGCCCCAATCAAAGATACCCTGTGGTTGGGCCGCAGGTACTAAGAAAGGGAACCTGTACCGCTCTATGGCCACCAGGATGGGAACACAGTATGGCAACCACTGTGGATGCTGAAGGAGTTGGGATACAGTAGAACCGGACAGGAGGTATATTGGATGCTATAAAAAAAACATACACTAAGGACAAGCCAGAAATTGTATATCAGCAAGGAACCGCTGATTCCAAAAACAAGCTGAGGTCAGGATCAAATCAGAGAAGTCAGGAGTCAAGCCAAGGTCAAATAACAGAAATGCTCTGAAAGATAACAAAAGCCCAGTGAAATTGCAGGGGGACTCCATGGCAGGCACGGAAGAAACCTGTTGAGCGTTTTTTAATATCCCACATATGAACTTCCCACGAACCAGCTGATTGGGGAGGTGTAGACATGTTAATATGTATGCCTCCTTCTCTGTGAGTCTATGCTGCCATCCCCTTTTTTGTCTCCTTAAATTACCAGGGTATGCCCAAATGGCCATGGGTCCTTGGCTTTCTGCACCTAGAGGAACATCAACCTTACCACACTGACGAGGCTAATGTCAACCAAAAAGTAAATCTGTAGTTTGCAGTGTTCCTCATGTAGAGTAGGCCAGCCATGCATTTTGGATCTGGACTGCCCTAAATGACAGATGTACTAATGAGGTATTTTTCTCTATAATGGTGTAGGTGAGCATAACATGGTGATGCCTCCTGAGTAGGTTCCATCCTATAGGACAGGCTGTCCATTCTTAATGAAACTGTACTCCTTTTGCTCCATAAATATGCCCCTTTAACTGGATATTCCCAAATGCATGGAGAAATGCTGATTGGTGCTGGACAGACATGCTGGAGTCTGGTGAACTCCAGGAAGATGGAGAAGATTTACTTCTGGCGGCGACAGTAGAGGGAGCTCCGGCTGTTTGTGGAGGTAAGCTTGTGTTCACACAGCAGCTACGCAATAAGTCAGGGAAACATTTATGGACACAGAGTGGGTTACATGTAAAGAGGGTGCAAACAAACATGTAGCCGAATGCTGGCTCAATCTCAGCATATGTCAGGCTACAAAGATACGTCGGGACGTAGAGATATTTATTTTTTCAGATCTTACCCTTCTAGGTAGTAGAGGCAGCAACGTTTCTTAGAGCCGGTGCCTGAAAAATTAGAAGACTTCTCCCGAGTGACAATAAAAGTGTCAAAAAGTAATCTAAGGGGTAGGTGACTCTAAACGAAGGAGACCACCTTGGTACACCAACACGGCCTATGAGAGGATGAGATACACATCTAGCATTGGTGGGATTTACCTGAAACTTTGGGTCCAACACTCTCGACAAGTACCACCAGTAAATACCATGATCAAATGCCAAAATCCCCCAAGTATCCACTCTCTCCAAAGATCCCTCGAATTCCCAATTAATGCATCCACAACTGAAGCGGCAGAAGCTGTATACACTATACCAGAGATGGAAAATGGTTTAAAGCCCAAGTGCCCATTGTTCTGCAGGATAATGCGTTAAAAATCTCAAAGTGCCATTTTCCCTGAGATTATGCTTCCCTTTCCCATTTTCATTCAAGACTCTGCTCATTTTAGTTTTTCCCTTGGATCAGTTATTGCCGCAGATACCTCGCCACATCCAAATGAATTAACATAACTAGCAATGCTGGTATACTTTCATTTCTAGCTACATTTTTTACATTGTCTATACCTCTTTAGTCACACCACTGAAACATATTAGGCATAAGGACTTTTTCTACAAAACATTTTTTCACACAGCTGAAAAGCTCCCAAGACAATGAACAAATCTGGAATTCTCTTTGTGGAGGAGATTGCCCAAAATATTAATGGTCATTACAAGTAAGATCTTATTAACGTGTGTTTAAGTTCAGTGGGTCTTGGTGCACCTTAAACAGCTGCTCTGTGCGCAGTCACTGCCAAAATGTTACGACGTACACTTCCTTCACAAAAATACCTTTTGCGGGACTTGTCCGCAGACTGCGTGGTAACTACGGTGTAAAAGAGAGGACTACACAGAGTATTAAAAAGGTTTATAAGAAGGTTGTCTATTAAAGGCAGCAGTCCCTCTATTCTATGCAGAAGAATCGAGAGTGACACCTCTGACCACCAGGCAGTAGATGGTCTACTATGCTGAAGAGTGGTGATCACTGAAAAAGGGCCTGTCTAAATTTGGGAAGGTGTTGGTTAGTAGTTTAATTAGCTAGTTGAGCACTTTTTTTTATTTATTTATTCAAATCCTTATCCAAGCAAAATATTTGTATTTTGACTTTTTGTGTCCCCTCCCCCCTTTTTCCAGACCCTAAACACGACTCACCTCTTTTGCTTCTAAGTAATAAATAATTACAACTACATTCATTGAGAAAATAGTCTCTTGTATGTATAATTAATCCCATGCACTTTAGAAAGTCTACGCAATTTGGGAATTTCTTTTTTTTTTTTCCATATTCAACAACTGGAAAAACTATCATTACCTTTTTTTTTTTTTTTTTTAAATCATGCACCACAGTAATATAATAATATATGTACTCCCTGAGTTTTCGATATTTGGGCTGTTATTCTGCAGACTCAAAGCCAAACGATGTCCAAATAAATGAATAAACAGGAAGGCAAACTTTTTTCCTTAGCAGGGAGATTCTGAATGCCTTTGGTGCCAGCCAAGATGATCGAAAAATAAATAAATAACACCAGGTTTTGTTTCCCCCAGAGATATCCACCTCTCTTACCCATCAATTTATTTCCCATGGATTCATTCATGCTTCGGATTTGTGTCTTTCCTATACATCAGCCAGGAAGCTTTCAAGCCATGCTTTTTCAATGAAGCTTCACAGCTTGCAGCTGACCTACACGTAGTACATTTATGCTCTCAACCATATTTTTGTTGATGGTTTAATAAAGACTTTGGGACTGTCCCACCTGTTATTATCGCAGCAGCTGTAACAACGGGTTTTTGTTTTTTTTTCTCTTTTTTTGTAAATGTATTTCTCGTTTCCTCTCTTGTTGCAAAGAGTACCTTAAATTTCAATAAACCCTCATTTCCCAGAGATGGCTGCTCCAAAGCCACAACATTCCTTAAGACATAGAAAATGGTTATTGGATTATTTATGTAAAAATTCCATGTGTTTATTGTATTCAAGTATAATGTTTAATATATATATATATATATATATATATATATGTATATTTATAAAATAAAGAAAAATGTAATAGTGTAGTGCTACAAAACTATTATTAACATTTCACCACAGCGCCCCCTCTGATATTTACATGAAAATGCGCTTGCACTAGAAATGTATATACTTTTGAACTTGCTATTTTGTCCGCTGTTAAGCAATCAGATTAGAAAAAAAGTATTGAAAATACCACCTGGGAGATGTTACACACCAACCATGACTATCTGTAACATTTCTCATGCAGTATACAATCTCATAAACAACATATATCCCTTTGGATATATGGGTATCACCTGAACTTTAGAAAAAATTTGAGGCGCATGTACCGGGAAGAGAAACAGGAAAAAATAATAGTGCAACACAGTAAATTCAATTGGATATAATTATAAGTGCTAAGGGGATACACTCACAAACGAGAAATAAATTCGGCCTCATCAAAGAAGTATGGTCATTCTGTTTAATCCATCATCTAAAAAACATATTAAAAGACCATTGTGCACTGGCTAACAAAAGACAGGCAATTTTTAAAACCAAATACACTTACAGAATATTAAAGCACAAAAAGGGCAACTTGCGTAAAAAAAAGTCCTGAAGGGTAGACCTCTTTCCTGCTGCCACCAGGATAGGGAACTCAGGTACTACTCCTGAACTTTCACTGACATATCCAATATGTTCGAGGTGACATCATCGTGATTTTTGTACTCTCCTGGTGGTGACATGGAGGACACAAGACTATATCCCCCATGAAAGGTATTCTTGGAGGTCTAAAAGTAAACAAACTAAACCTAGCTATGCTAGTAGCGAGCCCGTTCTAGTGGTCTAGGTAGCTATTGCATATTCATTTCTTCCTTGTTCCAGTTTATTTATTTCTGGTTTTTCTGTATATAATAATACTCTCACGACCTCTTGTTTGGTCAAAAGGCGTTATCTGCCGCATCCTGTCCTAGCTATAGTTCTAGAAGGTTTAATGTAAAACTGGAAAAAAAGAAGTCTAAAAAATGCATTTCAAATCGTGATTATTGCCCCAATTCTGGGACAACCCTAAGATAACAGAGGATATATAATTAGACACTACATTTATAATAAAAACAACTAAAAGGAAAGAAGGGTATACGGGTCTCATGTTAAAGTATGCAAACAGAGGAGTGAATGTATTCTTTGATTAATGCAGTGCTTGTGATTTGGTGTGAGGATGAGGTGTATATAAACGGCAGCACAGAGTGTTAAAGAAGGGATGAGTCTCGTGCAAAGTGACATTGGACAGTTGACTCTATGCATGTGGACTATTGATTTGTATGTGGAATCTCAACCTCTTGGACTAGTGGTCTAGTAGCTAAAAATAAACTCACGGGTGAAGTGCACAAATTAGGCATTAGAAGTGGATTTGGAAAGACAGGCAAGTGACAGAATTTCTCTATCTCAACCACTAATGCCTGGTTTTTGCAGTTAGCATGCTGTTCACTTGAGAAGTGATCCCAGCTGAGCCCACAGGAGAATTTAGCTCTACTGAATAAATATATATTGTAGACACAGAGAAGAAATAAGTTCCCCACCCTGGTGAAATTACAATTTCTGTTGAAATTTTAATTGTGTTATTGTAACATGGAGTACTAACCACGTGAGTAATACCTTACCTGGAAAGGTTAGAGCATCTTAACATGTATAGCTTGGAGGAAAGACGTAACAGGGGGGATATGATAGAGACATTTAAACAGTGGAGGATGCTCCATATGTGCTAGGTGTGTGCCGCACACCTAACACGGAGCACCCACTCTTGTATTTATGGGGTTAGTGTGCTCCGGGCAGAGAGCACACAAACCCCAGAAATACATCCGAAATACGACGCTGCATTGAATTTCGGCAACAGAGTCACTCACTCAAATTTTCGGATACTTTTCCTGCTTGTTGAATTGGCAACAGAGTGAGTGACTATGTTGCCAAATTCAATGCAGCGTCGTCTTTTGGATGTAACAACATCTCTCGTGTATTTCGGGGGTTTGTGTGCAGGTTGTGTGCTGGCTGTTCTCCGCACACAAACCTCTGGAAATACACAAGAGACGTTGTGTCTCCGAGTGACAGGCGTGCTCCGGGCTGGCAGCACGCCTGTCACTCATGGGCAAAATCGATATGCCCTTGCATTTAAATACATAAAGGGAATAAACAGAGTCAAGGGGAGAGTACATTTAAAGGAAGAAAAACTACCACAACTAGAGGACATAGTCTGAAATTAGAGGGGCAACGATTTAAATGTTATATCAGGAAGTATTACTTTACTGAGAGGGTAGTGGATGCATGGAATAGCCTTCCAGTAGAAGTGGTAGAGGTTAATACAGTGAAGGAGTTTAAGAATGCGTGGGATAGGTATAAGGCTATCCTAGATAAAAGATAAGGTCAGGGACTAATGAAAGTATTACATTACTGAGAGGGTAGTGGGTGCATGGAATAGTCTTCCAGTAGAAGTGGCAGAGGTAAGCACAGTGAAGGAGTTTAAGCATGCATGGGATAGGTATAAGGCTATCCTAGATATAAGATAAGGCCAGGGACTAATGAAACTATTACTTTACTGAGAGGGTAGTGGATGCATGGAATAGCCTTCCAGTAGAAGTGGTAGAGGTTAATACAGTGAAGTAGTTTAAGCATGCATTGGATAGGTATAAGGCTATCCTAGATAAAAGATAAGGTCAGGGACTAATGAAAGTATTACTTTACTGAGAGGGTAGTGGATGTATGGAATAGTCTTCCAGTAGAAGTGGTAGAGGTTAATACAGTGAAGGAGTTTAAGCATGCATGGGATAGGTATAAGGCTATCCTAGATATAAGATAAGGTCAGGGACTAATGAAAGTATTACTTTACTGAGAGGGTAGTGGATGTATGGAATAGTCTTCCAGTAGAAGTGGTAGAGGTTAATACAGTGAAGGAGTTTAAGCATGCGTGGGATAGGTATAAGCTATCCTAGATATAAGATAAGGTCAGGGACTAATGAAAGTATTACATTACTGAGAGGGTAGTGGATGCATGGAATAGTCTTCCAGTAGAAGTGGTAGAGGTTAATACAGTGAAGGAGTTTAAGCATGCATGGGATAGGTATAAGGCTATCCTAGATATAAGATAAGGTCAGGGACTAATGAAAGTATTACTTTACTGAGAGGGTAGTGGATGTATGGAATAGTCTTCCAGTAGAAGTGGTAGAGGTTAATACAGTGAAGGGGTTTAAGCATGCATGGGATAGGTATAAGGCTATCCTAGATATAAGATAAGGCCAGGGACTAATGAAAGTATTACATTACTGAGAGGGTAGTGGATGTATGGAATAGTCTTCCAGTAGAAGTGGTAGAGGTTAATACAGTGAAGGAGTTTAAGCATGCATGGAATAGGTATAAGGCTATCCTAGATATAAGATAAGGCCAGGGACTAATGAAAGTATTACTTTACTGAGAGGGTAGTGGATGCATGGAATAGTCTTCCAGTAGAAGTGGTAGAGGTTAATACAGTGAAGGAGTTTAAGAATGCGTGGGATAGGTATAAGGCGATCCTAGATATAAGATAAGGCCAGGGACTAATGAAAGTATTACATTACTGAGAGGGTAGTGGATGTATGGAATATTCTTCCAGTAGAAGTGGTAGAGGTTAATACAGTGAAGGAGTTTAAGCATGCATGGGATAGGTATAAGGCTATCCTAGATATAAGATAAGACCAGGGACTAATGAAAGTATTACTTTACTGAGAGGGTAGTGGATGTATGGAATAGCCTTCCAGTAGAAGTGGTAGAGGTTAATACAGTGAAGGAGTTTAAGCATGCGTGGGATAGGTATAAGGCTATCCTAGATATAAGATAAGGTCAGGGACTAATGAAAGTATTACATTACTGAGAGGGTAGTGGATGGATTGAATAGTCTTCCAGTAGAAGCGGTAGAGATTAATACAGTGAAGGAGTTTAAGCATGCATGGGATAGGTATAAGGCTATCCTAGATATAAGATAAGGTCAGGGACTAATGAAAGTATTACATTACTGAGAGGGTAGTGGATGTATGGAATAGTCTTCCAGTATAAGTGGTAGAGGTTAATACAGTGAAGGAGTTTAAGCATGCATGGGATAGGTATAAGGCTATCCTAGATATAAGATAAGGCCAGGAACTAATTAAATTATTACATTACTGAGAGGGTAATGGATGCATGGGATAGTCTTTCAGTAGAAGTGGTAGAGGTTAATACAGTGAAGGAGTTTAAGCATGCGTGGGATAGGTATAAGGCTATCCTAGATATAAGATAAGGCCAGGAACTAATGAAATTATTACATTACTGAGAGGGTAGTGGATACATGGAATAGTCTTCCAGTAGAAGTGGTAGAGGTTAATACAGTGAAGGAGTTTAAGCATGCGTGGGATAGGTATAAGGCTATCCTAGATATAAGATAAGGCCAGAGACTAATGAAAGTATTACTTTACTGAGAGGGTAGTGGATGCATGGAATAGTCTTCCAGTAGAAGTGGTAGAGGTTAATACAGTGAAGGAGTTCAAGCATGCATGGGATAGGTATAAGGCTATCCTAGATATAAGATAAGGCCAGGAACTAATGAAAGTATTACTTTACTGAGAGGGTAGTGGATGTTTGGAATAGTCTTCCAGTAGAAGTGGTAGCGGTTAATACAGTGAAGGAGTTTAAGCATGAATGGGGTAGGTATAAGGCTATCCAAGATATAAGATAAGGCCAGGGACTAATGAAAGGATTACTTTACTGAGAGGGTAGTGGATGTATGGAATAGTCTTCCAGTAGAAGTGGTAGAGGTTAATACAGTGGAGGAGTTTAAGCATGCATGGGATAGATATAAAGCTATCCTAGATATAAGATAAGGCCAGGGAATAATGAAAGTATTACTTTACTGAGAGGGTAGTGGATGCATGGAATAGTCTTCCAGTAGAAGTGGTAAAGGTTAATACAGTGAAGGAGTTTAAGCATGCGTGGGATAGATATAAAGCTATCCTAGATATAAGATAAGGCCAGGGACTAATGAAAGTATTACATTACTGAGAGGGTAGTGGATGTATGGAATAGTCTTCCAGTAGAAGTGGTAGAGGTTAATACAGTGAAGGAGTTTAAGCATGCGTGGGATAGGTATAAGGCTATCCTAGATATAAGATAAGGTCAGGGACTAATGATAGTATTACTATACTGAGAGGGTAGTGGATGCATGGAATAGTCTTCCAGTAGAAGTAGTATAGGTTAATACAGTGAAGGAGTTTAAGCATGCATGGAATAGGTATAAGGCTATCCTAGATATAAGATAAGGTCAGGGACTGATGAAAGTATTACATTACTGAGAGGGTAGTGGATGTATGGAATAGTCTTCCAGTAGAAGTGGTAGAGGTTAATACAGTGAAGGAGTTTAAGCATGCATGGGATAGGTATAAGGCTATCCTAGCTATAAGATAAGGCCAGGAACTAATGAAAGTATTACTTTACTGAGAGGGTAGTGGATGTATGGAATAGTCTCCCAGTAGAAGGGGTAGAGGTTAATACAGTGAAGGAGTTTAAGCATGCATGGGAAAGGTATAAGGCTATCCTAGATATGAGATAAGGCCAGGGAGTAATGAAAGTATTATTTTACTGAGAGGGTAGTGGATGTATGGAATAGTCTTCCAGTAGAAGTGGTAGAGGTTAATACAGTGAAGGAGTTTAAGCATGCGTGGGATAGGTATAAGGCTATCCTGGATATAAGAAAAGGCCAGGGACTAATGAAAGTATTACATTACTGAGAGGGTAGTGGATGTATGGAATAGTCTTCCAGTAGAAGTGGTAGAGGTTAATACAGTGAAGGAGTTTAAGCATGGGGTAGGAATAAGGCTATCCTATATATATAAAAAAACTAGGGGGGAGTGGGCTCTCGAACCAGTGGTATCCGGAGGTGTAATAGGTTTTGGCTCCTCCTATTGTCCCTGGTGCCATTGCCGCTGTATGGCTAACACCAAATCCAAAGTATAAGTAAAGGGAACGGCAGATGATTAAGCGCTTGATGTGAGATAAGTGTCATGCTTTGTCTCTTGACTTCTTTTTTCCCCCACTTGTTGCTGTTTAGACAATCACATTTTTCATGCACGATTGAACCACATTTTTTTCTACTGGATCCCAAGAGTGCCGACTTTTTCTGCCTTTCTCTGTACTTATCCTATGTATAGGCCGCGGAACAACTGGGAAGACTAGATGAGCCAAATGGTTCTTATCTGATGACACATTCTAAGTTTCTTTGTTTCTGCAATGAATACACAAAGATCAAGACTGATACAGAAGGAGCTGAGAACTCTGTACGCAAGAGCATATGGTCTAGACCAGCAATGGCAAATGTTTTTAAGTCCGAGGGCCTATCGTTGTGTAGCATACCAAGGTTAAAGATCTCAAAGTGCCTGAGATTATGTTCCCTTTCCCATTTCCTACTCTACTCACTCTAGTCTCCCCTTCTCTCTGTTATTGATCCCCTTCCTTTTGTTGCCCCATTTCATTGTCCTCCAATGTGCTCCAGTTGCCTCCATGTGTGATGATGGGTGGCAATTCACTCAAATGCATTGATGCAAGTAACACCTCATGGGCTCCCAAGTGCCACAGGTTCGCCATCAGTGGTCTAGTCAGTCGTGAGTATAATGAACACAAACTTTAGCACTTAGCACATCTTTTTTATACCTGATCAAAGAAAAGAGCGAATGTTAGAGCAAGTGAGACAGTATCAGGGAAGCAGTGCGGCTGTGTGTATGCCAAACCCATGTCTACAAGCAATTTGAACTACATAAACTACTTGTTACATAATTACTTTTTTTAAAACCCATTAGAGATAATGCATCGGCACGGCAGGTTCTCATTGGGCAATAGAATCTTCCTGGATCAATGTAAACACAAAGCACCGCTTGCGACATGAATTAAGTTGCGCTAAGGTATTTACCAACAGAAGGAGAGCAATTGGTTTTGAACAGTCACGTTGGATATCAGGCACAGCCAAAACAAACTCACAAAATCACTCTCTATTGTAAATCAGTTGTTTGCACCGACTGCCAAAAAGCTGACTGCTGGTCCCTGCTGCCACTGGGAAAACACCTTCCCGAACTTGGCTTGGGAAACCAGTAGCAAACGAGCAAAACGTCTCTATCATGGTCAGAAGAGTTAACAAGGTTCCAAAATGGCCAATCCGACAGGAACACAACATTTAGAACATATTTCCAGCTGTTGCTGTTGTTTATAGATATTCACTAAATATATGAGATGTGTTGTAAATTAAGCTTGTTTTCCAGAGCATGCAAATCACTTGGACAGTGTATGTACCATTACTTAAACGGAAAAAAAAAAGTATAAAAAGAAAAATGTGCTAAACTTAAAAGGCATCATTTATTCTCCCGGGAAGCAATGAATACAATGCCATTGAGATGACTGATGTACAAAGCTACATTGAACTATTAAATCTATAATATTAAAAAATATAAGAAATGATACCAAGCACATAAAATAAACTTGGAGAAATAGGTCATACTGTTTTAGTTTTGTTCCATGATGCTGTGTTCATTTTACTAGAGACTGAACAACCTTTTTTCACATGTTTTTGGCAGTTTAAGACAATAAATAAAAATGATTAGTAGTTTTATGCTATTATTGTTTATTATGCTCATGCAAAGAGGGGCTAAACCCAATTATTTTCTCCCAGCCACCATTCAAAATATATTTAACCCTAGCTTAAGCAAAGATGAGGTGGCTTCTGTTACCTACCTCACTTCCTGCGATGTTGGAATGGTTCCGGTGAGTGGCTCCCCGCTGGCAGCCATAAGTGGACTCCCCTGTCGTTGCCGCGGGTGCCTCCTGGTCAGGCAGGGCTCATGGCACAGCATAGTCCATCCCCACAATGCCAAGGGGGAACAAGCACTGTCACGCAGTGTGAACGGAAAATAATTAATAATAATGAAGCCCACTTAAAAGGTTCTATGTCATTTTTCCTCTTCCCCCTCATTTCTGCGTGGGGTTGGTCCAAAGCGTGGAGGGCTATTTAAACAATAGAGCCTGTTAGTTGCCTGTAATAATGCTCTCTAGCCTCACTAGCATTGTAATTGGTTTTGGATCCTGTTGATGATTCCTGCTTGTATTGTGACCCTGCCTCTGGTCACTTCCAGCCCTGAACTCTGCTTGTGACCTGCCTACTCTATTGTATTACCCTCAGTATTTTGATCTCCCGGCTTTGACTTTGCATGGTCTCCGACCACCTCAATCCTTGTCTGTATTCTGACCTAGCCTGCCACCCACCTTCTCTGACCCATCGGCCCTTCCTGACTATCCGTAGTCTACACCTGCCTGCATTGACTTGCTATAAGTACCTGACCAGCCTCGTCCTCGGATACCCAGATCCATCACAGACCTCCTCTTCTTTAGTACTACAGTATGTTGGGCAGCCAAGTCCTTGGTGGTTTTCCATATGTGGCTCAACTTAAAGGATGTTAAGATGAAAACCCTTACTACTGTAGCTCTGTTGGCTATAGGAGAGTGTCCTCCTCTGCTAGTGCCTCCTCTGCATTGTGGATCCAATCTCAAGTCTATATCATCACTGGTATACCTATCGCGTCGTAAACAGCCAATAGTGGAGAAGGAGCTAGTCCTCTCCTTCCATACTTGGGGCATATTTGGCATTACATATGACACATACTAATTACTGTTGTCAGGTTAATTGGCTGCAGCTCTGAAATCCAACAGAACAAATTCAGGTACCAAAGTCACCCATGCAGCTCCCACCATACATTCAGAGCTCGAGACTCACCTCTTTATTCAGGCATTTAAGTCAACATATCTTACAAAGTGAACCAGGGATGGGCAAAGTGTCTTATACAGATGACGGTGTATCTAAGGCAATGGTCATTAAGGTTCCAAAGAATGAACATCAATAAACTGTCCTTCACAAAGTCAGGGATTCATAGTTGGACATGATGTATCCATTCCCAATAAGAAATGTTGCATTAATTATTATTATTCCTACTATCACTTCTAAGAATAATCCTAATATAAGGAGGAGACATCCATCCTACATTGAAGAAGCTATTGTTTCAAGTTGATATTCCTATTTCAATAAAACTGTATAAGTGCCTAATAGTGGTAAAAAAAAAAAAAAAAATGAACTATTAGGAGGGGAGTGTCCAAAAACCACCAAACACACAAAGAAACAAAACAGTGCTTTTTGTCCACGTTAGTCTGTTCTAATAAACACCACCAAGTAAATCCAATGAGCACAACAACCAAAACGCAAATATCCTACCGATAAAACAGTGGGAAGACCCATTAAACAGATCCATTGGGTCGCCCCCCGCATTTAATATCTCCGAAAAAATGAAACTTGTGTCCATTATGAGTCCTTTCCATAACCGTTAATGACGAACCAATCTGCCAGGCATAGAAATATATTTTTCATGAAACAAAAGTATAAATGTATTCATAAACTAATTAAATAATAGTTTGATATCAAGAGTGTGGGGGGGGGGGGGGGGGGGGAACGAACATAGAAACCGAAAACCATTGTAAGAATGCTAGTTATTGTTTGCGTTTCCAGTTGGGTCGAGACATTAGTAAATTATTTGAGGAGATGCATTACACTGCCCCATGAAGAATTTAAAGGGGATCTTGAGTTGACTGTATTGCGGAAGGCCTCATGCTGAGCCATTTTGCATAAACATACCATTATTCTTATGGCACTGGCATCATCAAATAGGAAATGCAGAAAGCCAGGAATCAATGTTCAGGGTTTGATAGGAGGTAACAGCTGCTTTGGTCAGGCAGTTAATTAAATGCCTTCCATTTCCACATAACCAGCAGTAGGGACAACAAATATAAGTAGGATTTTTATGACATTTCTGGGTCCCCTTGTGAGCTCAGGACATTGGACGGAACCCACGTCCTCCATTATACCCGTTCAGCTAGTGAGTTTGGAAACAGCCTCCATCTGCGGGGCCTGGATTCCCGTATTATTGGAGAAACATTGCCCCTTGCCAGTTGCGTAGGCTCCAGCCTGGAAAAGGTTGTCTGGGAACAAGCTTGCGCTATCACTTTCATTGTCAATAAATATAACACAATGTTTTGCTAGTTAAAATATAGCCCAAATTAAATTATTTAGAAGGCAGCTTTTTGTTTTTTTTTGTTTTTTCAAGTGGTGGATCCATTTTTTATACCTAGGCTAACAAATATATCTACTTCAATATAAGAGTGCTGTGTGAATAGTGCATACAACTCAAATACATACATTTGTTTGCAACGCCTGTATTTATATATAATTTGGTGTGTGCAGGAATAGAGATGTCACATAAAACTAATCAGGTTGAGAAAAGTTTAGAAAGCGCTCATGTTCTTTTCCTGGGATGTTTCTTTTTATTCTTTTATTTCAACTACTCAATCATCAAAAAGAAAAATAAATCATTCTCGAGTATTACACGATTAATACAAAGTTCCACGGATAAAAATGAGTTTTTCTTTCCTTGCAAGAAAGGGATCTCTTAATGCTGTTATCTTGTACCACTTCTGCAAAGTTAAGACTTGAATAAAACTAAGTGTCGGCTTCCTAGGAAGAACTTTGTAGGTATGGATGTCAGTTGTATGTGAACCACCAATATTACCTGATAAGAACCTTTTCCTACCTCTTGTTCTGAAGTACAGGACCACAAAATACATAAGTCATAATGTGATTTTTGCCAAAAGAGGCAAAAATCTAAAAGTGTTCTAGACTGTGAGAACATTCCTTTCTTGACCGCCAAAGTGGCCCACTTTTAGAACTTTGCTTGAGCATTGACTCCTGTCCTTAACTAAAATACTTACGGAAAAAAAAAACAATAATCAAGCAGGCCTGATAACAATTTTGGCTCCAACCATTTATTAACTAACACCTGCATCCAATAAATTAAAGAATATTTATCAGCATTAAAAAGTAGGCAAATTGTGGCCTTCATAAGGTTAGCTTTATTGGGAAACCATACCTCTTAAAACTTTTGCTTCTGGCTCCTAACCTGCTAACCTGACTCCTAGAATAAAAAATTTTCATGAAGCTTAGAAATAAGTATACTAACTCCTAAAAGGACCCATTTGTCTCCTAAAGTCTACAAAAATGTGTCAATCCGTGTCACAGCAAGAACACCGTCAGGGAAAAGCAACCCGGATACTTTATCGCCAAGAAATTCACATTTGGCTAAAATTAGTCCTCCCACGATTTACCTCCACCAGAGCTATTGACAAAGACATTGGTGTCAGTCGGTAACTGTGGTACGGTACTGAGTTGTTGTTTTTTAAATGTCGTGCAAAGCAAATCAGTCTGCTGCGTGCTTCCAAAAAGTTCATCATTTCTCATGAGAAAAGGCACCGTACATTACTTATCCTCACACAAGCATAGCACACATTTTTCTATCAACCTTTTGCTATTGGGAATATCAAACTTGTTGCATTTATTTTTTGTTCGCTGTGATTCTAACTCGGCCCAGGGGATGTGTGATTACACCATAATTTACTTTCAGTTCGTGTTTGTAAATCACTCTTTTATTCCCCGCTCACCGTAAAGAAAAATAATATTTTTCCAATGCAAATGACATTTCCTCTGGTACAAAGGACCCTTAAAGTTAGCTACAGGTAGTTCATTAAAATTCCTTCATGTTTATTCGATTAAAAATAATAACAATCTAACTCAGTCGGAAAGTTTTTCTAAGTACCGGAACTTTTAATTCATGACTAGACTGCAGGATGAACTAGCAGAACATTAGTGAAATAATAAATGGAATTTATGCACCCAAAAAATAAGGCCCCCACAACATACATATCTTTCCCTGCATTATTATATTACTTGCACATTACACCCTAATGATCTATGCCTTACAAACACACTTTCTGAATTTTGTATCATATTCTTGCTATTGACCTTAATAAACGGGATGCAGAAAGAATTATTCAAGACCCAAATATGCTCAAAACAATGCTTGTTTTCCTTATGCAGATATTTACAATGAGGATAAAGCCCCACGCATTTTGGGCTATATAGTACTTAAAGGGACAGTCTAGTTCCCTAAACTCACTTTGGTGCAAGATGAAGATCACTGCTTGTATAGTGCACAGGCTTATGCATTCTGCACAAATCAATTTTTTTATATTTGACTCAAGCCCTCCCCCAGTGATTACTCTGCATGTTTACTGCAGGTGTGGCAGCACTGATTATATAGACACTTAGCATCTAAAATGTTGTTCCATTTAGTCACTTCCTGTGCTGCTGTAATATAATGCATTGTGTGGAATGTAATATAATTGATCTTGTACACAGTAGGATGTCACAGAACACATTGTCTGATCTGATGACATCACTAGAGAGACAGGGAATTCCATTAATTTGAATAAAATTATTCTCACTGGTTCCTGCAGCAAAAGAGAAAGGAAATTGACTTTTACTCAGCTAGTGTGGGCAGTCCTGGTTTCTTGCAAACTATTGTAATTTCATAAATGCATCTAAGTGTAAGTTTTTTATAAAGTAAAATGCAAAACATGCATTTTAAAGTACTTTGAAAGCATATTAATATACATTAATATTTGGAAGAGCACGCTCTGAATAACAGGACTTACTAATTAATTGAGCAAATTGATCACAAATGATCGAGGGGATACACCCGTGAAACAAAGTGTTCTTTTGCGTAAGCACAGGAGGTCCATCCAAGTCGTAAGACAAGTTAATAACGAACAAACATACAGATCACTATTTGTCCAAACACTTAACAACTGGGGGAAAGTGAGTGCAATCAAACATATAAATTAATAAAATCTCCATGTTTTTTCTAGACAAAAATGAGAACAGGAAAAAAAAAACTATTTTATACATTGATAGAATGATTTCCATTTCAGCACTATCGTATCCACTTTTTCTATATAAGATACAAAGAGAAATGAAATAGAATGTGCTTATCTATATATATACACCAATTAGCCATAACATTATGGCCACTTGCCTAATATTGTGTAGGTTCACTTTTGACACCAAAACAGCCCTGACCTGTCTAGGCATGGACTCCACTAGACCTCTGAAGGTGTGCTGTGGTATCTGGCACCAAGACGTTAGCAGCAGATCCTTTAAGTCCTGTAAGTTGCGAGGTGGGGCCTCCATGGATGGGACTTGTTTGTCCAGCACATCCCACAGATGCTCGATTGGATTGAGATCGGGGAAATCTCATATTAAACATATTTATAATTAGACAGATAATCACATTTTAAGTAATACATATATTTTTCTAATTATTTGACTGATTATTTAATTAATGTGTAAAAGAAATGTTTTTAAATGCCTTGAAGAAAAACTGACCTACTAAAAATTCTGTGCAATCTTTCTGAAGCATGTTACTGAAATTAACTCACATGGGTGAGTTGACAGTGGAGTTGGAAAAACCAGACGAAAATAGCTGAGTTTAAAAAGAGGCTTGGATAATTTTTCAAACTTTGGATTTTATAGCCAGATGTTTACAACTCAGTTGACAGTTCAACACAGTTCATAGTTTTCCTGTTTTTAATGAAAGTATACTGACTGCTAGCGTCATCTTGTTTGTTGTAGGTCAAGCCCCACCCACTTCCCACATATGCTCCGCCCACAAGACCTTTTATTTATTGGATTTACATTTCTTGCCTATATTCTATATACTCTGGGATATTTCAGATGTAAATGTGATTCGAAAAAAGTTGTCATCAACCCACTTAGCAATAATAGTATTTGGGGGATTTAAATTCTTTTTTTTTATGTTAAAACGAACATGGGGTATATGGAATTAATACGGGGAGAGTAAAAGACCTTTTGATTTTTTTTTTTAAAGGCGGTTGTCAAACTTTTTTTTTCTCAACAGAAGCGATTCAGCTATAGGTTTTGGCAAATCTCCCCCTAAGGATAATACAAACGAAATAGAATTTAATTTCGCCTCACGGAGAAGAAAGTTACAATTTCTGATTAATGAAAATAATTATACCCAGATAAGATAAGAAAAGAAGACATCATCATTTTATTTAAACAACAAAGAGAATTTTATCCTAAATATACCGTATATTGGCACTGCAAAATGGTCATGCAAAATTAATTTTTAATGTGTTCAATTTATATTAAAAATTTCTGCTAGTGTGTGGTTATTTTTTTTCTAGCACCAGAGTGCTACTTCATTTAGAATATTCCCTAAGGGAACAAAAAAAAAAACAAAAAAAAGATTTCTTAAACTGAAGCTGTTTTAAGGTTTATGAGACATTATGGATATTTTTATTTGCACGTTAGCTGTTAACTACAAAGTACCATATTCCTTAATAGGCCTCACAAAGGATAATGTAAATATCTGCCGTTATATATGTTAGAGGACAAATTTACTGTAGGTCGGAAAAAAAATGGTTGTGCTAAGGTGATATTGTAAATGTTTAATTAATACATTTTTTTATACTACATTTTTTATTCATCAAGCAAGATGGCGTACAGTTAAAAAGGGACTCCGTCTGCTAAACATGGCTTATGCTGCAAATCAGTAGGATAAATAAAGTAGTTATATTTTGTTTTGGCATATTGCATTCACACATATAACTTAAGAGAGAAATCTGTTTATGACCTTATCTTTGACCTGATATGCGGCTCAAATACCTTCAACAGGGAATATGTATATATTAAGGCAATTAATCCACAAAGTGATGTCATAAAGACACATTTATGTATATATATATATATTTTTTTTTTTTTTTTTTATTCATCCATTTGCTGTACATTACTAGATTGCTATTCACATCAACCATCTTTATGAAGGGCCAAGAATCTATAGGTGATGAACTGTATCCCAAAATACAACTATGTATTTCATTCCTAGCAGAAGTATTATTATTCAACACAACACTACACAAATCAGACTGGTCAAAACACTTTTATTTCGCAAATAAAGGTCGCATTCACAGTGCTGCCAACACTGCACCGGATTCTGGGTTGGCTTACGCAAATAAGGTCAACAATGATCATCCTTTGTACGTGGACCATACCTACCAACTTCAGCCTCCAGCGAATCAGGATGCCAGGGGGAAGCGGAGCTTTGGAGGTCGCGTGTCGGCTGCACCATGCAGACACAGCAGCTCTATCACTCATACCTACCAACTTCAGCCTCCAGCGAATCAGGATGCCAGGGGGAAGCAGAGCTTTGGAGGTCGCGTGTCGGCTGCACCATGCAGACACAGCAGCTCTATCACTCATACCTACCAACTTCAGCCTCCAGCGAATCAGGATGCCAGGGGGAAGCGGAGCTTTGGAGGTCGCGTGTCGGCTGCACCATGCAGACACAGCAGCTCTATCACTCATACCTACCAACTTCAGCCTCCAGCGAATCAGGATGCCAGGGTGAAGCGGAGCTTTGGAGGTCGCGTGTCGGCTGCACCATGCAGACACAGCAGCTCTATCACTCATACCTACCAACTTCAGCCTCCAGCGAATCAGGATGCCAGGGTGAAGCGGAGCTTTGGAGGTCGCATGTCGGCTGCACCATGCAGACACAGCAGCTCTATCACTCATACCTACCAACTTCAGCCTCCAGCGAATCAGGATGCCAGGGGGAAGCGGAGCTTTGGAGGTCGCATGTCGGCTGCACGATGCAGACACAGCAGCTCTATCACTCAAACTGACAGTGCAGCCGCGCGTAGGCACAGTTGCGTTCAGGAGATGAATGAATTTGGACTGGATACTTGCAAGGTATGAGTAGGGTTGCCATGTGGCCTGTATTTTATCAGTAGGCCGGTAACAAATGTGCTTGACCCCGTTATTACGTCTATGGAGGCAGTAACATGGCCGGTATGTTTTTTTTTTTTTTTTTGAGGAAAAGATGGCAACCCTAGGTTTGATGGACCTATTGGAGCCTATGCCCACTGCACAAGACATAAACGTAGCTCACAGTAGAGGTGCAGAGCCAGATAACCTCTCATGGCCTGCGATTCATCCTTTGTGGGTGGCATCAGAATGACATTGGCTTCCTGCGTGAGGGTGAACCTTATGCCAATGAGTCTAATCAAGGATGAAACAACTATCCATGATGAGTGGTTATCTGGCTCTGCGCCTCTGTCCCGGGCTGTGTTTAAAGGATGTCTTGTACAGTAAGCAATTGTTTCAAGGGGTCCATGTATTAAATGAATATAGAGACAAAGAGTGATCATTGTTGACCTTATTTGTATATCTCTAAGGCACCAGGACCATAGTTAATAATTAAAGAAAATAACACAAACATTTGATTGGCCAAATGACTTAATGCGTAGTGTGATTTAAGCAATAAAAGTGTTAACTACATCACTTTCATTTAAGTGCTTTATTTCCCAAATATTTTAAAAGGTTTTACCAATATATATGTTTAATTACATCACATTAACATGTATTTATATTGTGCCAACAATTTAAGTTGCGCTAGGTACAGCGCATTGAGGGGGACTACATACATTTCACATTAGACAAACAAGAACAGACTGATGCCTTTTTTGTCTTATTTTGTAGCACATTTATCTTAAAGTAATTTGTTGCATTGCTTTTTCCTCAATACAAAACAAACTACATTTGGTATAAAATAAACCTTCCTGGGGAAAAGAAAAAAAAAAGAGAAAATAGCACAAACAATCTTTTTGGCACAATGCATATTTATCCAACAACATTGATGCATTGGGTTGTACGCTCTGCAAATGTTTTATCTATCCTTCCTCTGCACCTGTCCCAGAGTGACTAGTACTACATCTGTCTCATCTTGGCATTGCAAACATTCAGCTACATCTGTGAAAGATGATTCTCTATTTTTTTTTTTCTCTCTCTCTCTAAAGAAAAAGGATACACGTTAGCTGTCTTGCACTGGAACAGAAAAAGATTACGCATATAGGTTTTCAAAAAAAAAAAAATGTTTAAGAAAATCCTTTTTTAATGTATAGTGGAGATATTTACATGCAAAAGGAGGGGAAAAAATCTCAAGATCTATTTGCTAAAAAAAACAAAAAACAAAATAACAGCCATTGGAGGAGAGTGCAATAGGTTAATTTCAATATATGTATCAGAACTGGTAGTGTAAGTGGATTCTCATTAGAAAGGTCACTTTTTATTGATCCCCGTAGATTTATAAAAAAAACATCTGGAAACTTTTAAATTTGGGGAAAAAATTGCACTGTTGTTTTTTCTTGCTGAGAATTTGTAAGTCTTTCTCAGGAAACTCTAATTGTCAAGTTGTGGGAATTCCTGAAGACAAAAAAAAGTGGAACATTTGTTATGGGAATTGCAATGTGAAAGTGTGGAATAAGTTTCCTGGATAATTCCCTGCCCCTCCATACTTCATCAATTCTATTGAGCATGTATCAGTATTTATTTTTTTCCCAAGTCTTTTTTTTTTTTTTTTTAAATTAATAATAACACTGCATTTTACTCTTTAACACCCCCCCCCCCCCCACACCAAAAAAAAAGGGATTCATGACCTAAGTATTGTTTAACAGATTAACCCTTTCCACTTGTAGGATGTTCTATGCCTCCTCCATTTTAGTGCCTAGATCCTTGTAGGACGGCATAGACCATCCTGACAGTAACAGCTCATTGCAGCTCCTAGCGATCCGAGCTGTGTAGCGGATCCAGTGGCAGGGGCTTGCAGCTGGATCCAGTGTCAGTTGAGGCCACTTTGAGTGTCCGCAGTCTCACATGTAAAATGTTGCAAAGGCTCAAGGTGAGCGTCGGCTACATTTCATTGAAGTCATGCGTGCCCGAACTTCTGTGTTTGGTCATGCCTCTGTGATGTCACACATGATATTGTAAAGTATCTGGGCTTTTTCGGCAGGAAGCTAATTGGGTTATTAAGGTCTCTACAGATCACCATCTGATTGGGACCAGGAGAACAAAGACGCTGGTTTGGTGCTTTGCTCGTTTAGGACCAGAAATGCCATCCAGTGCCAATGGGTTAGCGTAGAGAATAAAACATAACCGTTCTGTTGTGTTAAACATTTGGAAATACATAGATTAAGAATAAAAATGGGGGTCATGTACAAACGTGGCACACATGTTTATACATGACCCCATGCTATCAGCGTGTGCGTCTGTGTATAAAGTAGACTATTGACTACATTTTGAGAGTCTGGTCTGCATCTGAAGGTGTCTCACATTTTGGTTGTGGCGCTCATTGCACTGACGCAGCCTGTGTATAAATAAAACATCTGCTGATAAGCTGCATTGCTGTATGTCTCTAGGACACTGTATGCTTTGGGAAGCTATATGGCACTGTGTGTATGTCTCTAGGACACTGTATGCTTTGTGAAGCTATATGGCACTGTGTGTATGTCTCTAGGACACTGTATACTTTGTGAAGCTATATGGCACTGTGTGTATGTCTCTAGGACACTGTATGCTTTGTGAAGCTATATGGCACTGTGTGTATGTCTCTAGGACACTGTATGCTTTGTGAAGCTATATTGCACTGTCTGTATGTCTCTGGCACACTATAGAATTTGGATAGCTATATATAACAATGTGTGAATGTCTTTAGCACTCTGTATACTTTGTGAAACTATATGGCACTGTGTGTATGTCTCTAGCACACTGTATAATTTGGGAACCTATATGGCACTGTGTGTATGTCTCTAGCACACTGTATAATTTGGGAACCTATATGGCACTGTGTGTATGTCTCTAGCACACTGTATAATTTGGGAACCTATATGGCACTGTGTGTATGTCTCTAGGACACTGTAGAATTTGGGAAGCTATATGGCACTGTGTGTATGTCTCTGGCACACTATAGAATTTGGGAAGCTATATGACAATGTGTGAATGTCTTTAGCACACTGTATACTTTGTGAAGCTATATGGCACTGTGTGTATGTCTCTAGCACACTGTATAATTTGGGAACATATATGGCACTGTGTGTATGTCCCTAGGACACTGTAGAATTTAGGAAGCTATATGACAATGTGTGAATGTCTTTAGCACACTGTATAATTTGGGAACCTATATGGCACTGTGTGTATGTCTCTAGCACACTGTATAATTTGGGAAGCTATATGGCACTGTGTGTATGTCTCTGGCACAGTGTATAATTTGTGAAGCTATATGGCACTGTGTGTATGTCTCTAGCACACTGTATAATTTGTGAAGCTATATGGCACTGTGTGTATGTCTCTAGCACACTGTATAATTTGTGAAGCTATATGGCACTGTGTGTATGTCTCTAGCACACTGTATAATTTGTGAAGCTATATGGCACTGTGTGTATGTCTCTAGCACACTGTATAATTTGTGAAGCTATATGGCACTGTGTGTATGTCTCTAGCACACTGTATAATTTGGGAAGCTATATGGCACTGTGTGTATGTCTCTGGCACAGTGTATAATTTGTGAAGCTATATGGCAATGTGTGTATGTCTCTAGCACACTGTATAATTTGTGAAGCTATATGGCACTGTGTGTATGTCTCTAGCACACTGTATAATTTGCGAAGCTATATGGCACTGTGTGTATGTCTCTGGCACAGTGTATAATTTGGGAAGCTATATGGCACTGTGTGTATGTCTCTAGCACACTGTATAATTTGTGAAGCTATATGGCAATGTGTGTATGTCTCTAGCACACTGTATAATTTGGGAAGCTATATGGCACTGTGTGTATGTCTCTAGCACACTGTATAATTTGGGAAGCTATATGGCACTCTGTGTATGCCTCTAGCACACTGTATAATTTGGCAACCTATATGGCACTGTGTGTATGTCTCTAGCACACTGTGGAATTTGGGAAGCTATATGACAATGTGTGAATGTCTTTAGCACACTGTATAATTTGAGAAGCTATATGACAATGTGTGAATGTCTCTAGCACACTGTATAATTTGGGAAGCTATATGGCACTGTGTGAATGTCTCTAGCACACTGTATAATTTGGGAAGCTATATGGCACTCTGTGTATGCCTCTAGCACACTGTATAATTTGGCAACCTATATGGCACTGTGTGTATGTCTCTAGCACACTGTGGAATTTGGGAAGCTATATGACAATGTGTGAATGTCTTTAGCACACTGTATAATTTGAGAAGCTATATGACAATGTGTGAATGTCTCTAGCACACTGTATAATTTGTGAAGCTATATGACAATGTGTGTATGTCTCTAGCACACTGTATAATTTGTGAAGCTATATGACAATGTGTGTATGTCTCTAGCACACTGTATATTTTGGGAAGTTATATGGCACTATGTGAATGTATTTAGCACACTGTATGCTTTGGGAAGCTATATGGCACTGTGTGTATGTCTCTAGCACACTGTATAATTTGGGAAGCTATATGGCACGATGTGTATGTCTCTAGCACACTGTATAATTTGGGAAGCTATATGGCACTGTGTGAATGTCTCTAGCACACTGTATAATTTGGGAAGCTATATGGCACGATGTGTATGTCTCTAGCACACTGTATAATTTGGGAACCTATATGACAATGTGTGAATGTCTCTAGCACACTGTATAATTTGTGAAGCTATATGGCACTGTGTGAATGTCTCTAGCACACTGTATAATTTGGGAAGCTATATGGCACTGTGTGTATGTCTCTAGCACACTGTATAATTTGGGAAGCTATATGGCAATGTGTGTATGTCTCTAGCACACTGTATAATTTGGGAAGCTATATGGCACTGTGTGTATGTCTGTGTGGATGTCTCTAGCACACTGTATAATTTGGGAACCTATATGGCACGGTGTGTATGTCTCTAGCACACTGTGGAATTTGGGAAGCTAAATGACAATGTGTGAATGTCTTTAGCACACTGTACAATTTGGGAAGCTATATGGCATTGTGTGAATGTCTGTGTGGATGTCTCTAGCACACTGTATAATTTGGGAACCTATATGGCACTGTGTGTATGTCTCTAGCACACTGTGGAATTTGGGAAGCTATATGACAATGTGTGAATGTCTTTAGCACACTGTATAATTTGGGAAGCTATATGGCACTGTGTGTATGTCTGTGTGGATGTCTCTAGCACACTGTATAATTTGGCAACCTATATGGCACTGTGTGTATGCCTCTAGCACACTGTATAATTTGGCAACCTATATGGCACTGTGTGTATGTCTCTAGGACACTGTAGAATTTAGGAAGCTATGTGGCACTATGTTAATGTCTTTAGAACACTGTAGAATTTGGGAAGCTATATGACAATGTGTGAATGTCTTTAGCACACTGTATACTTTGTGAAGCTATATGGCACTCTGTCTATGTCTCTAGCACACTGTATAATTTGGGAAGCTATATGGCACTGTGTGTATGTCTCTAGCACACTGTATAATTTGGAACCATATATATCACTGTGTGTATGTCTCTAGCACACTGTAGAATTTGGGAAGCTATATGGCACTATGTGAATGTCTCTAGCACACTGTAGAATTTTGGAAGCTATATGGCACTGTGTGTATGTCTCTAGCACACTGTAAAATTTGGGAAGCTATATGGCACTGTGTGTATGTCTCTAGCACACTGTATAATTTGGGAAGCTATATGGCACTGTGTGTATGTCTGTGTGGATGTCTCTAGCACACTGTATAATTTGGGAAGCTATATGGCACTGTGTGTATGTCTGTGTGGATGTCTCTAGCACACTGTATAATTTGGGAAGCTATATGGCACTGTGTGTATGTCTGTGTGGATGTCTCTAGCACACTGTATAATTTGGGAAGCTATATGGCACTGTGTGTATGTCTGTGTGGATGTCTCTAGCACACTGTATAATTTGGGAAGCTATATGGCACTGTGTGTATGTCTGTGTGTATGTCTCTAGCACACTGTATAATTTGGGAAGCTATATGGCACTGTGTGTATGTCTGTGTGGATGTCTCTAGCACACTCTAGTTACAAAATAAAGGAAAGTCATGTGTATAAAAGTAGGGGGAGGGGTTGTCACAGATAGGATCCGCTCCAGGTCCCAAATACATTAGCTAGGCCCCTGAGTTAGAGATAGGAGATAGTAGCAGCTCCTAGTGGAGAAATGTGAGCTACTGTCAATTTTAAATTTAATAAAACGATTAGTGACTGAAAAGGAAGTCTTCGATGCTTCATTTAAAACCATAACAACTTTCCAGTTCTCTTATATTAGAGATTTAAACTATGTATAGTTACATCTTCTAGTGCCACGTAAGAGAACGTACATTGTATTTTTTTTTATTGTGTTTCAGACTGAAAAAGTTGTATTCTGTTGTAGTTAACATATTACAATAACTATTAGCGCTTAGAATTTGCTAATACAGCCATTTTTAGACAATCACCTCATAACCTTTTTTTAGTACACCTTTGAAGTTCAAAGACATGAAACTTTTTTTTTTCTTTCTTAAATGCTCTTTTGCTATGACTCATTTAGAGTAATTGGTCTTATCTGATGTTGTTTTTGAACTGAGGAAGTAGTGCATTATTACCACAATCTGATACAGGTTTGCAGCCAAGGAAATGGAGTTTCCCTTCACAGATGCACTGTAGATGTCTGGTTGATAAAGGGGGGGGGGGGGGGGGGGAGACAGATGTGCCTAGACCATATAGTAAGGATGGAGAGAAGGAAGCACATATTACTTCAAATGCAACAATTGCAAAAACAGCTTAATAATCTGAAAAATCTTGTAAGTCTCCACGGGCATTTTAAGGTCTAGAGTCGAGTCCGCCATCAAAAAAACCCAACACAGGTTAGAGGTCATGGGTCAAAGTCTCTGAGGTGCATCTTACAGTGCGCTAATAATTTATACTATACAAAATTAGCTTCACAGTGTCTACTTTGACACAAGCCTTACTTGGCTCACTCACAATAATCAGTTCTCCTCCGGTCCATCGCCAATTAATGTATTGCCCCTTTTCGTTTCCGTGAGAAATGTGTAATTTGCATACCATGCCACATGCGATGTCATAAGAATGAGTCTCCATAGACACATTTAAAACACACTCTCTTGCCCTCTATGGGTTTTTTTTATGCATAGGAATACGTGAGATGTGTCTTGTTTTTGTTTGTATATTTGTATTTAATGTGTAAGTGGAAGTATTGGATTCACTCCTAATTTTGGAATAAAAAAGGAAAGAATAAAAAAAGAAAAAAAAGGGGAAAAAATATGTTGATTTACTGGCCTGGATATAGCAAACTTATTGGGTCCATATGCCAAGTAGTTTGGCCCAAGGATTTAAAGATCCCATACAGCTATGTGCATACAATTCACAGTTTGACATTATACGTTTTAAAGAAATAATAATATGTAAATATAAAGAGGATAGACCTTATTACAGAATAATGTTATTTGGGGAATTAGCAATGCTGCTGTATCCAGTGTGAACTCTCTTTTCTGTTCTCTCTATGTCCTATCATTAACATTTCGATTCTTCAGAAATTCCTTTCTGGTCTTGGTTTTTTTGTGTTCAATTAAAACAAATGTCTTTTCCCCTGGGTTCAATTAACCTCTAGCAGGTAAACAACAGCGCTAATTTTGTATTCTGCAGAAACTCAATGCAAAGGTTTCGCTTCTACAGTTGCGTTACAATATCCGGAACATTTAATGGGCAGAGAGAAAATGTGCTGTTATCCAGCTATTTTCTTTATCTACAATTTGCTTTTTTTTGGAGGTGATGGGAGAATAAGTCACGTATAACTCCAGTAACATTTTTTTTTTTTTTTGCTCATTTACTGTCACCGTAGTTGTTATCAAGATAGCTGTGTATTTGCCTATTGCACAGTAGAATAAGCAGAATGAATATCACACACAGAAATCTTTTGATGTTCCATTGATCCATCAATTCACTAATACCAGAATAATAAAAAGAACATTTTAGCAGCACATAACAGACATTGTCCATTTTGTCTTTAATTGTGCATTCCTTCCATCATTCAAGAAAGGACAATTAAAAAAAAAAATGTTTAACCCTTGCTACCTTAAAGGAACAAAGGGTTACAAAACGTGTCCTGCTACTCTTTAGTAAATATGATGTGTACCTTAATAGATACACATTGGTTTACTCTAGGCTGTGTCTCACAGCTGATATACAATTTGTCTGGATGCTGCGGCTTGCCCGGGTCATCGAATGCAGGCTGCACTGTCCGGCGTTCTCTCTCTAAGTTAGCTCTCGTTTACATGGGATCAGCAGAGGGGAACCAGTTAAGATCCCCTCTGCTGACACCATGTCAAAAACAAGCTTCTCTCTTTCTGCACTAACAGAGGGAGACAGTTGCCAACCATACCAGGTGTCTGCTTCCCAAGGGAGCATGGTATCTACTGGTCAGAGGATAAACTGGCATGTACTATCAGAAGTGTTACCCTCACACTAAGAAAAACTACCTTTTCACTTGTGCTTCTACATTAAAAGCACAGGTGAAAAGGCTTAGTAGTCTAACTACTTTAAACTGAAAACTGACAAAAATCAGGCCTTAATAGCGGAGTTGGAAAGAATTTGTTTGCTCTGGCTCAATCCGTGTATAAAGAATTGGTGTTTTTCTGCCATGGAGCAATGGTCGTCATAAAATTCCACCATTTTTTTAAAAAAGCTTCCTGACGCAGGAGTATTTTTACATAACCACCTTTGTTTCCAAAAAACAGAGTTAGCCTGCATTTGGAGACAGCTTACGGGGAATCCAGACAAGCCGCTGTAACCATTGCTGCTATATTTCCAAGCTTTCTCTAGCACCTTTTGTACCTAAATCAGTTACATTTAGTGCATGTCTTATTTTTATAGAACAGATTTTTCTTTATGACTTGGAATGTCTAAAATAAGCACAACAGCAAAATGAGCAAGAGCTATCAATAGTTATCTAGCATTAAAAGTTATCTACAGGTTTCAAAACCACCTGAGCATTCCACAACTGATCATACCCACCAATCATTCCCCTACAACAGGGGTAGGCAACCTTTACCACTCCAGAGGTTGTGGACTACACCTCCCATAATGCTCTTACAGCTGGGATACTAGCAAAAAATCTATTGAAATGTAGTCCACAACATCTTAAGTGCCAAAGGTTACATACTTTTTACCTACAACCTAAGAGGAGGAAAGTAAATGGAAAAGGGGGTGTGGGGGGACACTACCAGGACACAGGGACATAATCTTAAATAAGTTATATTTTACAGAGAGAATGGTGTAATAATATAGGTAGATAGAGTGTAGGGGTGTGAATATAAAATAAATCCAAGGTTCATTAAGGTATGATGATACCACAGAAGTTAGAAATGTGCACAGAGTAGATGGACTGAATGGTTCTTATCTGCCGACGCATTTCATGGGTGTACAAGTCAATACTGAGGCAAAGTTCTAAAAGTGATGTAATCAGAGGGAACATTCCATTGGTTTCCATGGGGATTCTGGGGTAAAGTTCTAAAAGTGATGTAATCAGCGGGAACATTCCATTGGTTTCCATGGGGATTCTGGGGCAAAGTTCTAAAAGTGATGTCATCAGCAGGAGCATTCCATTGGTTTCCATGGGGATTCTGGGGTAAAGTTCTAAAAGTGATTTAATCAGCACGAACATTCCATTGGTCTCCATGGTGACTCATAACTGACTTTTACATTTTAATAACCCCTTCTCCCCCACGCCCACCATGTGACCTTCTTTGGCCATTTAAAACAATGGAAGGTTTGATGATATACCTTTAAAATTAATTCTTATATTCCCATAATTCCCTGGACATATCCTGCATTCAGTCACAAGATGCAGCATTAAGGAAATTGGATTTATTCATCCATTGTCTCCCCTCCTGGCCATGACAAGGATAATATAACATATGATTGTAGGGGATGGCACCTTAAACAGCTGGTAACATGTTAGTATTCATATATTGTATACTTCATATTAAACATGAATCCAATGGTTTTTTTTCATCTTGAGATGTTCAATTTATGTGCATGGAGAGGGTTTGAAAGCAAACTCTATTTTTCCTGAGGTCATTTGTGCAGATATTGATTATGCAAGTGATAGCACACAAAGGTGCATTGATACGGGATTGGTTAACAGAAAACTCCTTACTGTATAATCAAAGCCTCCACCAAAGTCCTACATCCATTTGAAATTCCGATCAATAGAGATGATTAAATGACACTTACAAGGGAGATTTCCTCTACAACAGCAGAGAGCCCCACACAATGGAGCGAACAGATAGGAGGATGGATTCCTTTTTTATTTGAAGATTAAGGTCCAAGCACTACACAGGCACAGTGTGACCTTGACAAGTTATCTAATTCACCGCACTTTTGTTTCTGAACTCAGCAAAAAAATAAAAATTTCACTGGTGTAAAATAAGTCAATAATATAATGATTTTAATTTACAGGCATGTTGATAACGTACAGTACTGCTTCCAGTTCTTGCAATCCCTAACACAAATGAAAAAAACTTCTTACACTCAGGGACATAACTATAAACCATGGGGTCACAGGGCAAATATTGTCTGGACCCACCACACACCAGTGACAAAAACCTCCACTTTCCACTGTCCCAGCTTTGCCCCACATCATTTTCCACCATACCAGCTTTGCCGTACATCACTTTCCACAGTACCAGCTTTGCCCTACATCCCTTTCCACATTATGAACTTTGCCCTACATCACTTTCCACAGTACCAGCTTTGCCCCACATCACTTTCCACATTAAGAAGTTTGCCCTACTTCACTTTTATAGTACCAGCTTTGCCCTGTGACTGCGCTCGACATATATATTCTTCAACACAGTTATTTAAAACTTTATTGCACTAGATATATATTTTCGTTTTCATGTTCCGTGCGTGACGACGTACACCCTCGATTCTTCCAAACCTCTGTATAATATATAGACCAGTGACTTCTTTTTATATTATTCTGGGGTCTGGAAGGGGGGCTTTACTATCATAGAATAGTGTTGAACCCAGACTGTATAACCCACAGAGAAGCACTAAAACAAGCAAAATACAGATATTTCTCCATCTGCAATACATACAGCACACAGGAGACTGCTCTTTTACTGTAACAAGTTCCTAATAGGTAGATTGATCAGAGCCTGGTATCCGAACACATCTTCACAGAGCAACCAATAATTACTAAACATCAGTAAACATCCCTGGCCAATTAAAGATACTGAATTCTGATTATTAGTCTAACCTGACCCTGCCCGTTATATATACACCAGTATCCTAATAATCATCTCCCTTTGCATAAATAAACCGGGTGTCTTAATACTGCTTCTGCAAAAATAAAGTCCATATCTTTCATGATTTCAAAAAAAAAAAAAAAAATTATTAACAGAAAGTATATTTCTTTCCCCCTCGCGATTCTCTAATCTGTGTGCAACTGATTGCTTCACATTTGAGAAATCACACGTTATCATGAACGAAAATAATGACTTTCCATAGCTGTGGGCTAGCTGAAATACTTTTAAATGTAATGTCTTCATAGCAAATTAATCTATACAGTGTTATTTAAAAAAAAAAATGGAATAAGGTTAGCTTTTATTGTGGCAGTCAATAACACTACAGTATAATAATCAATGGCATCTAGCAGCAGCAGGGGAAGAAGTAAGGCAAATCAGGCTAAATTACTGCAACTGTGAACATTCATGTTGTGGTACCAGGCAGAGTAAAGCTAGACAAATAACTCCACATGTTTTATACAATTAGACATACCTGCATGAGATCGCCAGGCAGGGTTAATGCACGTATTGTGATTTAGCAGATACAAGTCACTTTATCACTGTTAAAACGCTCAGGTTTGTTTCACAAGGGAGAAAGTGAAAAGTTAGTTAGAAAAGTTTCCAGTAAATGGATTTGTATAGTGTTTCAGAAACAATTCCGGATTCTTTCTTTATTTATAGAAATGGCTTCTTATTATGGTATAATGTATTTGTATGGTCATGGAATACATTAAAAAAAGAGCTCTGTTTAACTGAAATAGCGAATCTGTGGGGTTTGAACACAGAAATGTTTCAATGAAAGAATACAAATTCATTCCCTTATTTAGCCCTTTCTTGTTTATAATCATTGCTCTGTATAGCTCTATCAGGGGCGGACATGTGGTTTAGAATATTTACTCTGTATTGCTCTATCAGGGCGGACATCTTGTTCAGAATCTTTGCTCTGTATAGCTCTATCAGGGGGCGGACATGTTGTTCAGAATCTTTGCTCTGTATAGCTCTATCAGGTGGCGGACATATGGTTTAGAATCTTTACTCTGTATTGCTCTATCAGGGGGATGACATGTGGTTTAGAATCTTTACTCTGTATAGCTATATCAGGGGGCGGACATGTGGTTTAGAATCTTTACTCTGTATTGCTCTATCAGGGTGGACATGTGGTTTAGAATCTTTGCTCTGTATAGCTCTATCAGGGTGGACATGTTGTTCAGAATCTTTGCTCTGTATAACTCTATCAGGGGGTGGGTATGCTGTTAGAATATTTGCTCTGTGTAGCTCTATCAGGGGGTGGGCATGTTGTTTCAAATCTTTGCTTTGTATAGCTCTATCGGGGGGCATGTTGTTTTGAATCGTTGCTCTGTATAGCTCTATCTTGAGTCAGGTGTATGAGATCTTCCTTCATCTTGGCTCTGCAGATGCTAATGACAAACTGATGACAAACCCAATTAACCTGAGATTCAAGATGGACATTTGTTGGCTGAGCGATGGAGATAGCTACAATGTATGTTAATACGCAGGAGGCTATGGGTATATGAAAAGGGCTGAAAGGAGACATGAATGTACAAAAGTATTGTGAGAAAGGGAAAATAGTGCATATGGAGGGCTAGTGGGGAATAAAATATATGTCTGCCTAAATCCTCAGTGCTGGTTGAAGCACCAGAAATTCCAAAGCTCTCTACTGCTTGGTTACAAAAAAAGGGGTAAAAATGTCTGACCCTCTGTGATTCCCTTGAAGCACCATTGTGAACAGGTGTAGAACAGTGCAGTCAATGCCCGAAGAGAACACAGCAGATGTGCCACATTATACAACATCTGGTGCACCGGTTCACACAACACTGAACTTGCATTTGCATTTCTATTTCATATACATAGTAATCAATGAATGTTGTAGATGGTCCGTGGGTTATGTGGCCCACTTTGTCACGGTGAAGAGCTCCGCTGGTCTAGTGAATACACCAGCATACTCCAATATCCGTGGCAAGACCTGTGAAGTTCCTTAAAACATTGTCCAATAGTCATTCACCAAGAGATATCTCTCTTGCTGTCTGTCCATTTCTCCTCTCTGTCTCATTTTCTGTCTTCCCCTCCCTTATCTCTCTCTGTCTCTCTCTCTCTCTGTCTCTCTCTCTGTCTCTGTCTCTCTGTATCTGTCTCTGCCTCTCTCTCTCTGTCTCTGCCTCTCTCTCTCTGTCTCTCTCTCTCTCTCTCTCTCTCTCTCTCTCTTTTTCTCTCTCTCTCTCTCTCTCTCTCTCTCTCTCTTGTATTTAACACAGCACAATTACTGAGATAATAAACCACATCTACATAATGTCATAAAAAAATTACAATCCACTAAACATAAACACATTTTCACCTGGAACGATTAGTACGTACATCTTTTACTAAGACAAGACTGAAACATTTCCCTTAAAATACTAATTTTGAGAATAACTATAATAGTTAATGATACAGTATTTCAGTAAAATGATTCTGTGGCGTCAGTCTTATCTAAGCATATTATTTTTAATGCACGCGTAGATAGAGCTCATAAAAATATTATGTAGGAACTTCAAAATTGAATACCCATTTACCTAAGTACACCATTCTAAATAATGATAGGGAGTATTGTGCAATTTCCTTAATAAAATACATTTTTTTTCCCTTCGCAAATTTTTATCAAGATGGCATTGGACATTCATTTGATGTGATAATTACTAAGCACCCATCTCTCAAATGCCCAATAATGGTTTATAGCTCGTTATCAAGCACAATAAGGTAATCTCGTGATTAGACTCTAATAGACTCTTTCAAACAAGAGTATCTGGAACAACATTAAAATACTGGTTCAGGTATTCTGATCCTGTTAAATTCAGATGTGTTCAGGTCAGGCGTGTATATTTTCTGTAACAAGAGTTATGATGATACAGCAACAGAGAACTTGGTCTGAGAAAAAAAAAAAAGAAATCCCCAGGGCTTGTGTATCATCTGCATTAGTGAAGACTCAGTAGACATTTTATCTAGCAACATTTCAGAAGAGATACTGTATGTTTCCAGTGTACATATAACATTTATTTGACTTTGTAAAAAAAAAAAAAAAGAATAATGTTTCTACCAAACATAGTGTATTAAAGAATTCAAAATTCCGATGGCGATTTAGCAAGAAATATATTATTAAAATTCCAAGGCTTAGCTTTCTATACTATTGAAGTATATAATATGCTCATAGGTTTAAGCCAAAAATAATCAGTGTTAATTTAGCAATTTAAAAAATAAACTTTTTTTGCCCTCTCTTTTTTTCGAACAAATGTGATTTTGTGCAGTAGTTTGAGAAGCTGCCAAGACATCTCAACTTAAATCAAATCTAAGAATAAGTTGGAAACAATAGTTTTCTTCTAGTTAAGTTTCTACATAAAACACTTAGGTGAAAAGGACAGCTCAACCCAGCTAATTATCTGTATGTTCTACATGTGGTTAATATTTTTGAGACACAGTAATATTTTACTTTAAAACAATTCACAGTTTTACACCAGGGCTTCCAAATTCAGTGACAACCAATGAGGAGAGTGTGGAGAGATGGGAGATGATTATTTATTGGACTAGACAGGTTGTGGTGGTAGGGGATTCTATTATTAGGAAGGTAGATAGGGTAATCTGTCGCCAGGACCCCGAATGCCGAACTGTATGTTGTCTCCCGGGTGCTCGGGTTCGGCATGTTGCGGAACGGGTAGGCAGATTATTGGGAGGGGCTGGGCATGATCCAGCGGTCATAGTACACATTGGTACTAATGACAAAGTAAATGGTAGGTGGGGGGTCCTTAAAAATGATTTTAGGGAACTAGGAAAGAAGCTAAAGGAAAGGACCTCCAAGGTAATATTCTCGGAAATATTACCAGTACCACGCGCTACGTCAGGGAGACAGCGGGAGCTTAGGGAGATTAATGCGTGGTTGCGAAGGTGGTGCAAGCAAGAGGGATTTGGGTTCTTGGAGCACTGGGCAGACTTTGCAGTCGGCTACAGACTCTTTGGACGGGATGGGCTGCACCTCAATGATGAGGGGGCTGCAGTACTAGGGGCGAGGATGGCTATAGGATTAGATGAGCTTTTAAACTAAGCTCTGGGGGGGACAGTCAAGATCAAAAAGAAGCAATGGTAGCTAGGGTAGATTGGAAGGTGGGTCTAGCTATGGGAGAGGAGGAAAGCAGTGGTGGGGTTAACATAGACCAAAGGGAGGTCCATATAATTAAACCTGCACACATTAAGTGTTTGTCAACTAAACAGAAAATGGGTAGTAATCTCAAATGTCTTTTAGCAAATGCAAGAAGCTTGACAAACAAAATGGGTGAGCTGGAGATACTGGTAAGTGCTGAACAGTATGATTTAATCGGAATCACAGAAACGTGGTGGGATGAGACCCACGACTGGTCAGTTAATTTACAAGGTTACTCACTTTTTAGAAAGGACAGAGTAAATAGAAAAGGGGGAGGGATTTGTCTGTATGTAAATCCTAAATTAAATCCCAGTATTAAAGAAGGTGTACATGATGTAACTGGAACTGATGTGGAGACACTGTGGGTGGAGATTAGCTTAGACGCTAAAAAGAATCGCACATTACTTGTAGGTGTATGCTACAAGCCACCAAATATTAGCATTGATGGAGAAGATCAGCTTTTATTACAAATTGAAAAGGCTGCAAATATGAATGAAGTTCTAATCATGGGAGATTTTAATTACCCAGATATAGATTGGAAGTGTGGCACAACTAGTTCAGCTAGGGGCAGCAAGTTTCTGGACCTGCTTAATAACAAATTTATGGCACAATTAGTAGACACCCCAACTAGAATGGATGCCTGTCTGGATTTGGTAATAACAAACAATGAGGAGCTTATCTCAAACATCCAAATAAGAGAACACTTGGGGAATAGTGACCATAATATGGTCTCATTTGAGATTAATGCAAAAAAGCAAATTGGTAAATACGCCACCAAAACACTTAATTTTAGAAGGGCTAACTTTGATGGACTAAGGGCATCGATTGAACATTTAGACTGGGAACGATTGTTTTCTGGACTAAACACAGAAGACAAGTGGAATGCCTTTAAGCACACATTACAAAAGTACACATCCCAATATATACCTTTGGGAAACAAATGCAAAAGACACAAATCAAAACCAATGTGGCTTACAGGTAACGTGAAACAGGAAGTACAAAACAAGAAAATGGCATTCAAACATTATAAAAACACGGGATCAGCATTATCATTTATAGAGTACAAAGAGGCCAACAAAGCCTGCAAAAAGGCAATTAAAATGGCTAAATTGGAAAATGAGAAAAGGGTTGCCAAGGAGAGTAAAACTAACCCCAAAATGTTTTATAAATATATAAATGGAAAAAAGCTAAAGAGGGAAAATGTTGGGCCCTTGTTATCCCAAATGGGAAATTTGGTAAGTGAGGACAGAGAGAAAGCAGACATTTTAAATACTTTTTTTTCTTCTGTTTATACTAAGGAAGAGCAGATGGACGAGCCCCTGCTACAGGAAGTTATGGGACATTCGCCGCAAACATGGGATTGGCTGACACAGGAAAAAGTGCTTAAGCAATTACACTCTGTTAAGATAGACAAGGCCCCAGGACCAGATGGTATACACCCAAGGGTACTTAGAGAGTTAAGCATAATTCATGATTCTTTAGGGATTCATTCAGTTCAGGTACAGTGCCAACAGACTGGCGAAAGGCGGATGTCATTCCAATATTTAAAAAGGGATCAAAATCTCTGCCAGGTAATTATAGGCCAGTGAGCTTGACATCTGTAGTGGGGAAACTATTTGAAGGATTGCTAAAGGTATACACTCAAGAATACATCTTGAACCAGAATATAATTAGTAAAAGTCAACATGGTTTTGTGAAAGACAGGTCTTGTCAAACAAACTTAATAACATTCTATGAAGAAGTCAGTAAAAATATAGATCTAGGCGTGGCAGTTGATGTGATCTATTTGGATTTTGCGAAAGCATTTGATACAGTTCCACACAAAAGGTTAATCTACAAATTGAGAGAAATAGGTTTGGGGGCAAATGTGTGTATGTGGATTGAAAATTGGCTAAAAGATAGAACACAAAGGGTTGTTGTAAATGGAAAATTCTCAAATTGGACAAGGGTATTAAGCGGAGTACCTCAGGGGTCTGTTTTGGGCCCTCTTCTTTTTAATTTGTTTATTAATGATCTGCCACATTGTGCTGAGAGCCATGTCTCCGTGTTTGCGGACGACACTAAATTAGGTAAGGCAATAAAGACTAATCTTGATGTTTTTTCTTTACAGGAAGATTTGGACAGAGTGGGGGACTGGGCAGTAAAGTGGCAAATGAGGTTCAATATAGACAAATGTAAAGTTATGCATTATGGGAAAAATAATAACAAAGCAACATATACGTTAAATGGTTTTTCCCTGGGAAAAACTACTAATGAAAAGGATTTAGGAATAATTATAGACAACAAACTTGGCAACAGTGCCCAATGCCAGTCAGCAGCTGCAAGGGCCAATAAGATATTGGCATGTATAAAACGAGGTATAGATTCACGGGAGGAGGATATCATCTTGCCTCTTTACAAATCAATGGTAAGACCTCACCTTGAATATGCAGTACAGTTCTGGGCACCAGTCCTTAAAAAGGATATTAAGGAACTAGAAAAAGTGCAAAGGAGAGCTACAAAATTAATAAGGGGTTTGGAGGATCTTAGTTATGAAGAGAGACTTAAAAAATTGAATTTATATACGTTAGAAAAAAGGCGTCTCAGAGGGGATATGATAACATTATATAAATATTTGCAGGGCCAATATAAAGAGCTCTCCAGTGACCTGTTCATTAACAGAAAGGTACAAAGAACAAGAGGTCACCCCCTCAGACTGGAAGAGCAAAGATTTCATAGACAGCAAAGGAAGGGATTCTTTACGGTTAGGACAATAAAGTTATGGAACTCACTGCCAAGAGAGGTAGTGCTAGCAACCACAATAGATGCATTTAAAAATGGTTTGGATGTTTTTTTAGGAAAGCAGAACATACAGGGCTATTAATAATAGAATAAGCATTAATAAAAGAGCTTATTGATCCAAGGAGAAATCTGATTGCCTCTTGGAGTCAAGAAGGAATTTTTTCCCCCAGGAGGCAAAATTCGAAATAGCTTCCTTAGGGGTTTTTTGCCTTCTTTTGGATCAAAAGCTGTAATGATAGGTAGAAGGGTTGAACTTGATGGACTTGTGTCTTTTTTCAACCTAAATTACTATGTTACTATGTTACTATGTGGCATATTTATTGGACTCCTGTATGTGGCATATTTATTGGGCTCCTGTATGTGGCATATTTATTGGACTCCTGTATGTGGCATATTTATTGGGCTCCTGTATGTGGCATATTTATTGGGCTCCTGTATGTGGCATATTTATTGGACTCCTGTATGTGGCATATTTATTGGGCTCCTGTATGTGGCCTATTTATTGGGCTCCTGTATGTGGCCTATTTATTGGACTCCTGTATGTGGGATATTTATTGGGCTCCTGTATGTGGCATATTTATTGGACTCCTGTATGTGGCATATTTATTGGGTTCCTGTATGTGGCATATTTATTGGGTTCCTGTATGTGGCATATTTATTGGGCTCCTGTATGTGGCATATTTATTGGGTTCCTGTATGTAGGATATTTATTGGGCTCCTGTATGTGGCATATTTATTGGGTTCCTGTATGTGGAATATTTATTGGACTCCTGTATGTGGCCTATTTATTGGACTCCTGTATGTGGGATATTTATTGGGCTCCTGTATATGACATATTTATTGGGCTCCTGTATGTGGCATATTTATTGGGCTCCTGTATGTGGCATATTTATTGGGCTCCTGTATGTGGGATATTTATTGGGCTCCTGTATGTGGCATATTTATTGGGCTCCTGTATGTGGCATATTTATTGGACTCCTGTATGTGGCCTATTTATTGGACTCCTGTATGTGGGATATTTATTGGACTCCTGTATGTGGCATATTTGTTGGGCTCCTGTATGTGGCATATTTATTGGACTCCTGTATGTGGCATATTTATTGGGTTCCTGTATGTGGCATATTTATTGGACTCCTGTATGTGGCATATTTATTGGACTCCTGTATGTAGGATATGTATTGGGCTCCTGTATGTAGGATATTTATTGGACTCCTGTATGTGGCATATTTAATGGGCTCCTGTATGTGGCATATTTATTGGGCTCCTATATGTGACATATTTATTGGGCTCCTGTATGTGGCATATTTATTGGGCTCCTGTATGTTGCATATTTATTGGGCTCCTGTATGTGGCATGTCTATTGGGCTCCTGAATATGTTATATTTAATGGACTCCTGTATGTTGCATATTTAATGCACATATTTCTCCTTTAATGTTCTCTATGTGGCATATTTCTTGGCTACCTGTATGTGGCATATTTATTGGGCTCTGGCCCTGCATCCTCAAGACTTGGCCCTGCAACTCCTGTTTGAGCAATAAGAGTGAAGGGCCAAGTCCTGTTTGAGCTATGAGGGTGCAGGGACAAGTCCTGTTTGAGCTATGAGGGTGCAGGGACAAGTCCTGTTTGAGCTATGAGGGTGCAGGGCCAAGTCCATTTTGAGCAATGAGGGTGCAAATGCACATCTTGTTTGTGAAATCTGGGTACATGCCAAGTACTGTGGGTGCAATGTAAGTGCAAGGCAAAGACAATATGGTGCAATATGTGTATATATAGATATGTTTGTGCATATAATCCAAAAAATATAATACAAAATAGAAAATATTAATTAGTAGCAATTCAACATTTCGGTCTCTGGTATGGAGCCTTCATCAGAACTTTTCTACAACTGAAACAAAAAAAAGCAATCAAATGTATACAAATGCCATCCCATGGCAATAAAATGAAACATAGACATCTGGTGATCTCGTACTAAAAAATGCTTAGCAACTGGTATAAGTTTTCTTATGCTTTAATGTTGTACGTAACACAGATCTACAGATTGTGTATGCTTGCAGTGCAGAAGAGGGAGATTCATCTTAGCAATGTAACAGAAGGGTTTATTTACTAAAAGGTGATTTGAGATGAGGTGCGTTGAGGTGAGATTTGTAATGTGCGGGGGATGGTATTAGACCCTGAACACCCAAGTTGAGGAGCTATAGTGCGGAGGTTGGAGACAGGGCCTTGTGCAGGGTAAATGCACTTATCCGTTAGCTTAAAGCTCCAGAGTTGCACAACCACATACAGAGGCCCTGTGGAGTCAGTTGCTGTAACCTCTATAACATGGTTCGCAGAGCAAAAGCATAAATGCAACTGAGGCCGAACAGAACTGAATTCAGAGTACAGGGCTAAGAAGAGACTGGAAGAAGACAGGAGAAAGAAAACTAAGGATAAGCAATACCAGGCACAGATAATACAGATAATAACATAGATATAGTGCAGGGCACAGGCAAAGGGCATTGATACAGAACTTAAAGGGACAAGCACAGATAACTAGGACTATATACAGAGGACAGGGCTAAGGAACACAAGAGAAAAATACATAGGAACAGATATTCAGGAACTAGCCTAACACTAGATACGTGGTAGGGGTTTGGTTACATATGGCTATAAGATTAAGCTTGCAAACCACGTCAAGGTAACCCACAATTAGGCAAGTCCCTAACTAATATTAGCAAATGAATCACATAAGTTTAAAGATTAACACTGCACAGACATTACCAGTAGACTGAGATGCACAGAAATGAACAGAAATGGGTATAGTTGGGGATTAAACACATGAACTGAAAAACAAGGCAAGAGCATGGGAAACAGAGAATACCTGGAATAGAAGGACGAGAAAACCAGTACCGGACCAGAACAGAAGAACAAAGGAACAGAATTCAGAAACAAGGAATCCATATAACAGGATAACATGACAGGGTTGGAATACAAGATAGGGCAGGAATAATAGACAGGGCTGAAATACTAGACAGGGCTGACATACTAGACAGGGCTGACATACTAGAAAGGACTGGAATAATAGATAGGACAGGTGGCGCAGGTGACGCTCTG